>CM076575.1:958110360-958548712 GCA_034641835.2 Pinus albicaulis
TTTTCATCCACCTTTCCCTTCAGTGTTCACTTACATTCATCATCACATTAACCTTTCATTACATCATTTTCATAAATATATTTGGGTTTCACCTTCTTATTTTCCACTTTATTCATTTTTGTATTATAAGTGAATTTATGATTAAATATTAGAAAATATACATGTTTTTATATATATCTCAAGAATATGTGAGCTTTGTAATGTGTAGGAAATATGTGAAGGATTAATTCCAAGAGACTTCTCAAATATCTCCTCCATCATATTAAGGAGATAATTATTCAAGCCTATTCCTAAGGAGAAGATCATGGAGGATTTGGTTGGCATATCTTATCCAAGATATGTGAGAGATGTGTGGAGGATTCAAAGGGATCATATTTTGTAATAACAGGAAAGTAGTTGAGAGTTCTTGAGAGAATAATGGATATGTCATTATGAGATGGTTATCTTCTTCATGTATATAAGAGAGTACTCTATCTTCATTTCATAGGTTTTTAGAAGTTGATTAGTTGATAAGTTTTGAGTTTTGGAAATAGTCTTGTAATTAGGAGAAGGGGATTCTTAACTTTGATTCATATTCTTTTATTGTACACTTTCATGATTTGTCATTTGATTCTTGTAATGTAATTTGAGATAGATTTATTGTTGTGAGCTCACATATGTTGTTTTTCATTCAACTCTTCACATGTTGTATTGCTTTTCCCTTATGCAATTTCCTGCTTTCCTAGTTAGTGTTTCAATGCCTTCCTAGATTAATTTGATTTCAGTAATTTAGATTAGATTAGTTCCACTTCGGTCCTGCATATATAGTGCATGTGCTTCATAAGTCTACGAACCTCGTATTGACAAATTAAATAGTTGGGAAAGTACTACAACAGAATTAAATGAAAATATTTTCACCCAACATTTTGGCGCCGAAACAGATAATCTTACAGTAAATATATAGGAATGATTTAGAAACCAATTGATAGCATCACCTTTTAGATAGCCAAAGATACGTATCTTGACATCTTCATGATTATATTGTGAAGGATGACAATATTTATTTATTATAAAAGTGACTGTCGATAGATGCTCTAGAGCAATGGCTGCATTACCACCTGAGAAAAAAGGCAATTTAGGAATGGCCTCTTCCGGCATGTCATGAAAGGTGTCATCCATGATGACCTGCTTAAAGGTTAAGTAGATATTAGAGAAAGAGATTCGTGTTCAAGAATAGTCAAAAGGTCCTCAAGAAGCGAGCTTCTTAGCAGGAACTCTTGTAAGAAATGAAAGAATTGGAGTCGCCACTTGAACATGAAACTAATTCTAAAATAGAAGAAATAATCGAGAGTAGCAGATGGATATCAGGGGGGGATTCTTGTCTGGGAGTAAATAGATGAATAAGTGGAGTCGCCACCCAAACAAGAAGCCAACCGAAATGTCCAGGTGCTAAAGGTGTAAATGATGAAATGATTAGTGATATGATGAAAGGTATGATGATGAAATGATGCCAAAAAATGCTATCCCTTGTGACAGGCTAATGAATTGCGAGAAAAAGATTAGAAGATTGGAAAATGTCGTTAAGACCAAGGATAGAAAAACTCTATCCCAGGCAACGACGCCAAAAAATGTTGTCGCACAAAATGTCTAGGCACCGTGACAACGACTCAGATCGGGGGCTGTCACCCTGATCCCCAATCTCTCTATCTAAGCTGTCTCCTTGCAGGCTAAGGGAGGCAGACCCTAACAAAAATGAAGGAAGAGAACTGGTTGAAAATCAACCAATTCAGGAGACACAGCTGGATAATCAAATACTTGTTGAGATTTACGAGATTTTACAAATCCAATTAGATTCAGAAGTTTAAAACCAGTGCCTTATGGAGTCAAAATATCCCGTTATAAAATTAAAGTCAAGTATCTGATATGTAACTGCTGCTATGAAAAATAGATTTGCCACAATGATATTCAATAAAACACACCACAACTATGCATTAAAATACTTTGAATCCACAACAATTTTATCATGAGATGACTATCAAATTGAAATGCCAGATCTTTGCAATATTTCCGAATTTATAATGTTCCAAATAATCCCAATCCAGAAATTAAAAATTTCCTATAGTCAAACTTTAGATAAAAATTTAAAAGCTCCTTATTTATGTAAAATTTTTAGAATTTTTCTAAATTTTCTATTTTTATATTTTCTTTTAAAATCTAAAACAAAATATATCTACAAAATGAAATTTTTTTTAAAAAAAATTAACATTTTTTTATTTTTATAGTTTCTAGGGATAAAAAACAAAAATAAATCAAATCTAAATTTAAATTAAACTAAAACGAAAAATTGTAAAATTGAAACTAAAATACAAATGGAGAATAAATCTAAAAAAAATCGAAATAAAACAAAATAAAGGGTTAACATTAGAGATGATTCAATATGTTTTGTTTTGTTTCTTATTATACGAGTTGATCTAAGATGACAGTGAAGAAAAAGTTAGAATGGGAAGAGGAGGTTGCCGTAGATAGAAGGAGGGACACGAGGGATGAATGAGGGGCGACAACTACGTAAATGAGGATGTGAAGGGGTACATTAAGGAAAGAAATGTGGAGAAGAAGGCATACGGTGCAGTGACGAGGAGTGATAGTCAGCATAAAGAGAAAAGAATAGTTGTCAAGGGAATAAGATGCCAGAGATGGAAAGCGGAAGGAGCAAGCTGGACGACGACCACTATGGGGGGATGTTTACGCAGAGGGATGGGAGGCTCGGATAGATCAGCGTAGAGGAGAAATGAGGATGTGGGCTAAGGAAAAATTGATATGAAAGAAAACTATGAAAATGGAGATGCCAAGATAAAAAGACAGCGATGGGGATAAAGAAAGATGCAGTGAGGATGGTAGTGCAAGAAGAGGGCTGCGGTGAAAAATGAGATTTAAGGGAAGGACAGGAACGCCGCAATATATCATTCAGGAACAACCAGCGTATATAAAAAATTATTCACCCAGCAGTATAACTCAAATTTTAAAAAATATAGATTTAGATGCACCTGAGCTTTATTACTTTAAGGCAAAACCATGCCCAGGATCTACAATCCAAAGCAGTCAGAAATGAATATTAATCACAATTTCGAAAATATAATTGTAGAACACCTGCATAGAACAAGAACCTAATTCGACAAACCCCGGTAAAAATAATTATATGTACACACGGTAAAATGCAAACCCCAAAAATTAAGTAAAAATAAAAATAAAAATGGCGGGATTTACCTGCTTGCTAATTTACGGATCGAGCCCTCTTGGCCGGTTAAAACCGTTTCACTTTAATTTAGAAAACAAGAACAGAGATAGGCACAAACCCAATAAAGAACTTTGCAAAAAACGAAATTTAAGATAAGCCCAGGGAATTAGATCCGAAGGGCTCTTCAGATCTTATCTCCTGGGAGTCGGCTGGTCCAAACTAGGACTTCCCCAATCGCCCAGTTCTAAATCCGGAAGATTTCTGCAAACTTAAAGTTAAACTGTCAAATTAATAGAGAAATAGTGATAAAACATAAAATTTTCATGAGCTAGAGATAACAGTTAGCTCGATCCAATTAATATTTTTACCCTAGATCCAGTAGCATGGGCAAGATACCTGTACCCAAAATTACTCTACAAGAGCCATTAATCAACAATCCATTAGAATAATCACCAGCAAAATATTAAGAACAAGTTTACCATAAAATGCTGAAAAGGAACACCACTATCAAAATAAAACCTCAAAGTCTTCGTTTGTATTATTCCAGAAAATATTAGAGGAGAGCTTCAAGAGCAAGTGCACAATCCAGAGATCGGATGATTGAAAGACTAACAAATACCTCTAATTTATAAGACAAAATCTCCAACGGCTAGTTCGGTTGATCCATGTCAAAATAATCTCAACCGTCGAAAAGATTTGATCATCTTTTAATCTAGACCGTCGAAATTATAAATTTGAGAAAAAATGAATTTATCATTTAATTCCATTTTAATTAACTCAAAAATAATATTTTTGAGTCGGTTACCTCAAAATTTTGACTTTGACTTAACCACCTAGGTCCAAGGGTCCAAAATTTCTTGAAATTCTCAATATTTCCTTGGCCTGGGACCTTTAAAAATTCATTTTTTAAGAACCAACGAATTTTGCCTTTGAAGAATTTTAACTCACCTAGGACTTAAAATTAATTAAATTTATGGCTTAGGATTTTTAATTAATTTGGCCAGAAAATTTAATTAATTGATGAAAGAAGTTCAATTTTTATTTTTGTTTTTTTCCCTCTTTACTAGATAAATACATTTGGAGCACATGAAGGGAGATGCCCATTCGTATAGACCCTCAAAAAAGGTACCCAGTGCGGCTAAAACATGATCTAGTAGACCAGTAGCTTGTAATAAAATAATCTAGCCAATTAGCTAGGATTATTTAAACTACTTTTACAAAGACCTAAATCTAAAAAACACTACAGGACTCACTCCTCAGCCCTTGATGACAAAATCCATCCTATATTTGGGGTAATTTGGAGGAAAACTCTACCAATCACTTTTATCGAAAAATACAAGCAATCGGTGAGATAAAAAACCTCCTAGGATAGAAATCGTCACCAACATACTAAGCTTACCTAGTGTTGGGACTCAGAAATGTCATATTTTCATCCACCTTCCCTTCACTATTCCTTACATTTCATCATCCCATTAACCTTTCATTGCATCATTTTCATAAATATATTTGGGTTTCACCTTCTTATTTTCCACTTTATTCATTTTTGTATTATAAGTGAATTTATGATTAAATATTAGAAAATATACATGTTTTTATATATATCTCAAGAATATGTGAGTTTTGTAATGTGTAGGAAATATGTGAAGGATTAATTCCAAGAGACTTCTCAAATATCTTCTCCACCATATTAAGGAGATAACTATTCAAGCCTATTCCTAAGGAGAAGATCATGGAGGATCTGGTTGGCATATCTTATCCAAGATATGTGAGAGATGTGTGGAGGATTCAAAGGGATCATATTTTGTAATAATGGGAAAGTAGTTGAGAGTGCTTGAGAGAATAGTGGATATGTCATTATGAGATGGTTATCTTCTTCATGTATATAAGAGAGTGCTCTCTCTTCATTTCAAAAGATATATAAGTTGATAAGTTTTGAGTTTGGAGAGATAGTCTTGTAATTAGGAGAAGGGGATTCTTAGCTTTGATTCATATTCTTTTATTGTTACGCTTTCATGATTTGTCATTTGATTCTTGTAATGTAATTTGAGATATCTTTATTGGTTTGAGCTCACATATGTTGATTGTCATTCAACTCTTCACATGTTGTATTGCTTTTCCCTTATGCAATTTCCTGCGTTCCTAGTTAGTGTTTCAATGCCTTCCTAGATTAATTTGACTTCAGTAATTTAGATTAAATTAGTTCCACTTCAGTCCTGCATATATAGTGCATGTGCCTCGTAAGCCTACGAACCTCGGATTGACAAATTAAATAGTTGGGCAAGTACTACAACATAATTAAACGAACATATTTTCACCCAACATTTTGGCGCCGTTGCCGGGGAGGCACAATGGATTGAAGTTTAGTTTGATTTTTCATGCAAGTGTGTTTAGACATGTTCCTAACTCCAAGGTGTTAAGGCGGTAAGACGTGGGGAACAGCCTACGCATCGCATTCGAGATACCGTAACGGGCTCGACCTCTTATGGATCAGGGCATGTAGGGTGTGTTTACATTTATGCAAGTGTGAATTTCAATTTCTGCAAGTGTGTTTTATTTTCGCAACTGTGAAGAGTGTTTGATTAAGTTGTGTTTATGAATTCATGGTTCATGGTTATAATTGAAGAATTCAATTACTAAATTAATGAGCAGTCCTTGTAAGAGGGTTTAATTGAGTATTGAATTCAAGATTATCTCTGTGGTTTCGGTTTTTAATGAATTCAATTTTTAGTGTGCTGATTTGAAAGAGTTTTTGTGAACTAAAACCTTGTAAAAGGATTAAAAACTTAGACAATTATTAGCACTCTGTTTTTAGTATGTAAGAATCCCTTTTTCAACATGGTTTTACAATGAGTGTTAGCTTGGAACTACTCACTCAGATCCTAGCAAAAGTCGAGATCTCCTCTTCCTTGGAGGAAGAAATATTGACAAGAATTAAAGGTTCAACTACTCCCCAAGAAACAAACGAAGATTCAACATCTGAAGAATCCTGCATATCTGATGGCGAACAATCATTCGAACAGGAGGTCGAGGAAGAAGAACAACAGGAGTTACAACATGATCTAAGTGAGAGAAATTGTGCCTATCGAAGCCTTATCGAACAATGGTTCCAAGTAAGTACTAGATTAGATTCATCTTTTTATTTTTATTTGCAGTTTCAGCAACTAGACTCATTCGCTCTAGAATATTTTCATCCTTCATTTAAAAAATTGCTACTGAATATATTGTAATTGCTGCTACGTGAATGGCTTCATTGGAAGTTTAATTACACGTAACTATTTTTTTTTAATTAGTATAGAGTAGGTAGGCTTTCATTTTCAGTTTTAATTTTACCTAGAATAAGTATGCTCTCCTCCGCGCTTAGTGCGACCGCGAGGATCAGAAAATAGGGATGATTTAGACTAATTTCAGGAATAAATAAATTCATGTTTTGCAATATGTTTCATCAAAAACATCTTTCAATATGCAAATCATTGTGTCCATTTGTTAAAAAAAATTAAGTCTAGAGAAATTTTAGTTTCCTTCTAAATTTTAGTTTTTCATTGATTAAAAAAAAAAAACAAAAAAAAATTAAAAACTAACCATTTTTGTTTTTGTAAAGATAGGGTTAATTTCATTTTTTTTTAGACTTTTAATAAAAATAAAAATAAAATAAATAAATAAATAAATTTCACGACCAACAATAAAATAAATCATATAAAAAATTTTAAACAACAAAATAAAAACAAATAACAAAACAAAAACAATTAACAATAAAACAATCGAATAAAACAAACCCAAATAAAAAATTAAAAAAAAAACGCAAAGACAAATGCATAAGGCCGAGTGTTAAACCTACTAGCAACGCAAACTTGAGGTCATGATCCTGTGGGTGCCATGTGTCCAAGGGTTGGGCTAACTCCCTGTCCTTCCCACCGAGCCCTTTAAACATTACAACTTGGTCACATTCATTGTCTATAGGACCTGGGTTGAGCACCTTTTGCATTCGCGCTTGTCTGTTGGAGTCGTGTTATTTAAATGCAAATTGACCGTGGCCTATTGCTTTCGCCTGTTGTCTCCCCTTGGCGCCTTCAAACCTATGGTAACGGTGTGATTGAGTGCCAAGGGAAATTCCAAAGGGAATTTTCTTGAGCTCCATGAGTGCCAAGGGCCATACCCGCATATTGTTGAAAAACCACTAGTCGACTTGTTATTCAACTTCAAAGAAATTTCGGGCGCAGTTGTGACCATCACACACTGGTATTAAGTAGTTTCACGCACCTTCTCTTATGTCATGGTCACCTCCTCTCCCTCCACCATCGCAGCTCCTTCAGAAAGCACACAAAATCTGCAAAAATCCATAAGAAAATCGAGCTTTCTGAGAAAATCAAGCTTTTTGTCCACGAAGTAAGGAAGAGATAACGCCAATTCAATTTTGTGGAGGAGGAATTTTTATATTGATATCCTTGAAATTCCCGCAAACAAATCCTTGAGGCCCACATTTGAACGAATCACACAAACAAAATCAAACAACCTCCAATCATTGAGGCACCATCGAGATCTCAGCCTGAGAATAATGCAACTTATAACGGATTATACCTCGCTTAACACCGCTACCTTGCGCAGGTTTCATGTGCCATTGGAAAGAAATAATAGCTTCCAGAAAAGAGCAGCGTATGGCCATTTCGGTCGGGAGGGAGGTCGCGTTGACACAAGAAGGATAGGAAAGCATAGGGACCGTGCTCATAAACTTGCTATAGAACCTGGAAGTCCTCACATATTCTTCAGTTGTGGTGAAGATGGAGTTGTCTACCATTTTGATTTGAGAACCCAGACTCCAACCAATCTATTTACCTTCCTTGATTTCGGTGCAAACAAGTCAAGCCATTCTGCTATTGTGCGGCTTAATGCAATTGTAATAGATCTTAGGAATCCAAATTGTTTTTCTATTGGTGGTTCTGATGAATATGCTCGTGTTTATGACATTCGGAATTATCACTGGATGGATCAATAGATCAGCCAATAGATTCATTCTCGCCTTGTCACCTGATTGGCAATGACCGGATTAACATAACAGGTCTGGCTTATTCTAACCAAAGTGAATTACTTGCTTCATATAATGATGAGCTCATTTACTTGTTTCAAAAGGAAATGGGTTTGGGTCCCAACTCAAATTCTGCTTCATCTGAGATGTCATAGGAATTGGAAGCGCCTCAGGTTTATTAAGGACATCGGAATGCCCGGACTGTGAAGGGTGTGAATTTTTTGGTGCTAACACCGAGTATGTTGTGAGTGGATCTGATTGTGGACGAATATTTATTTGGAAGAAAAAAAATGGGGTAGCTAGTACGTCTAATGAAAGGAGACAAAAATGTGGTTAACTGTCTGGGGCCACATCCCTATGCAACTATTCTTGCCACAAGTGGCATTGTCAAAAACATCAAAATATGGTCACCTACAGCACCTAATCTGATCACACTTCCTGATTAGAAGAGTTGATGGAATCCAACAAACGTAAGAAAGAGCAGCAGGCACATATCTCTTTCACACCTGATGTGATTATGCATGTATTAAGATTACACAGGCGAGTCTACGAGCGAGATGGAGAGAGAAGGATTTCAAGAGAAGATTTTGAAGGTGAAGACGATGAAGATGATGATATGGATGGCTATGCAATGGACTTCACAACATATGGTGATGATACTTCTGATGATGGCAGCTTAGATTTGGGCAAAGGTGAAGAACACAACAGAGCCTATTTCTTTCACTCAATAAACTTGTTTTGACAGCTGCAGCGCCTGGCTTCAACGTCAGAAGAGGAAGATAATGCTGCCTAGCTTAATATTGGAGAAGAGTTTTTGGACAGATCATCCTCCAGGAATCAACATTGTAAGTTTTCCTCCAAGACCACAACCTCCACGGATTTCGGGTCGGTGATTCAAATTCAGCAATTTTAAAAAAAAATTCCACTATTGATTGCATTAAGACGCAGCTCTGCAAATGTGTTCACTGTACTCCTGAAGGTGGATCCTTAGGTTGTTGAATTATATGTGCACAAATGTAGCGTCACCAAAATCAATGAGCCCAGATAATCTTGGCATGCATACCTTCGACCACTCACAGTTTCGGGAACTGGGACTCTCCAATCCCCACGCAGACAGATGGATTTTCTTGCACTATAGAGCATGGGCTGCAAACACTATGCGCAAGTTTCAGGACACCTGGCAAAAACAACAGCCATTCAAACTGGTTTTGGGTAGAGGTAATTTACCAAGAAAATAAACTGTTGTTTCTTTGGATATTGAGAGATAACGCTGGTTTGAAATATCTCTTTATAGTGTCAATCTTTTCTTAGCATAGATGTAACAGAGTCTTTGCAAATTTTGTTTTTCTAGACATTTGAAATTTTGGTGTTTGATTTTTGTTGTTTTTATTTATTTTAAAAATAAATAATAAGTTAAAAAAAAAAAAAAAATTGTTTTTTCCCTCATTCATTTACATATACATTCATAAATCCAACAAATTCTTCCCCAAAAAGATACAAATGCCTTTTCAAACGTTTATTTTAATGATTGTTATGGATCAACCTTGTTGCAAAACAATAAAAACACATTGAAAAAAACATTACGCAATCAAATGATTAAATTGCATGAGGACATGCAATATCTCTAGTTGGGGGGAAATAAAAGTATGTTGGATTTTATCATTTATTTTAAAGTGAATTTATCGGCAAGAGTTAGGATGCATATACTAACAAGTGAAATGAGATTGGTGTTATGTGTAGGTCAATAAGAAGCTTATGCAGAAAGCTCAACATTACGATGCGACACCCTTTTCATCCATAATTAGTGTAACTTCGAAAAATAATTTAAAAAAATGGACATTTCATAAATTCTTGAAAATGAGCTAATTTGTTTTTGATTCACTTCATACAGGAATGATCGATGGAGATGGCACACAAAGGTGACAATTTTTATGCAGGAATGGTGCTAAGTTTTTCAGAGTTGAAGACAATCTAATGCAAAAGTGATTTTTCGAAATCACAATGAAACATGCATCATTGGACACTTGAAGGAATTAATTCTTCACAGCACATATCATGACATTTTCCACTACACAAAAATCCTTTTGCGTCGTGATTGCTCACCTTTTTCCTTCCAAACGCCTAGACCATCCTTGTGTTGAAGCCCATCTTCCATTACCTTATCTTTCACGAATTCATGCACGCCTATGTTTCTGAATCGCATCCATTCCTTTATCCTTTTCAGTTTATTTTTTCCTTCTAGTTTTCCTTTTGAAAAAAACTCATTCCCTTTCCATGATTACATTGCCTTGTTTTCCTCGCCATGATGATCCACATTGCTTGCCCGTGAGTTCTTTCCATTTATAGTCCTACCAAATATTTTTGTACAAACTCGCGTTGACTGATGTGGGATTCCTTAAGGCCCACCTTTCAACAAGTCTTGCCCCATCGACATCAGCACCTTATCTGGGAAATAGACTAGAGTTCATTTTGGGTACCTTGAGACTTGCATGCCTCAATGGCAAGTTCTCTCGCTGACAATCATGGGAATACATCAATGTCCCTTGATCGTCAGATCTTGCAAATGGCTCGACGTCAACCCCTCTATTCGCATTTCGCAAGATGTACTCGGGTACCTTGGCACTCATTGACATCAATGGTGAGTTTGCCTCGCATTGGTTAACGACATGCATCAATGGCCGGTAATCCAATGATTTCTCTTCATGCTCGACATCAACACATTCTTTCGCATGATTAGACTTGTACCAAGAAGTTTTGTAGCGGGTGAAGACTATACACTTTTTCACGACTCCCTCAACAGTTACAGCAGCATGAATTCTGATCGACGAGAGTACCACAGTTCCACTTTCAGCGCTTATCCTTTCCATGATTCAGCATCAGCAGTTCAGATTCCTTCATTTCCCAGGATCCAGTTACAACAACATCAGTCACATTTTCCAGATCCAGCAGCAGCAGCAGCTACATTCCTATTGCATAGTTCATCATTCTTGGGTAAGTAGAGGTATGTTGTTTTCTAATCTTTAATCATGCAATTCCTTATATGCTGACTTGAATATTTTGGAAAATTCCTCACCATGCTCCATTTCCTTTCATGACCCATGTCAAGTTGCATGAGGACATGCAACCAATTCAGTTTGGGGGGGGGGGGAACTATATTCACTACATATTCACTACCATGATTCCATTTCTCCACCACCATCACTCCATTTTTTTATCTCATTTACCATTCACCAACATTTCTTTTCCAACGATACTTTGTTGCACTTTGCTTCATACGCATTAATATACATATTGGCATGTTTCATGAATATTACAAAAAGGGCTTTCTTATGCACATTGATAGCTTATGATTTCCAGTGAGTGTTTACATTATTATTGCAGCAAGAGAACAAAAAACGAAATGAATGTTGCTAACACAAGAACCAACATTCTTTGTATTCATGAGAACCAACCATAAGAAAAGAGAACAGAAAATGAAATGAATGTTGTTAACACAAGAACCAACATTCTTTGTATTCATGGTTGTCACACAAGAACCAACCATAAGAAAATGTAAGTTGTTACTCATGTCTTTCACATATCCTGGAAACATTCATTATTAAAAATACATCATCATGTAAAGCCAAAGTTCAGATGCCAAATGTTCTTAAAGAGATCCATGCATGGTTGCATGAGGACATGCAACAAGTTCAGTTGGGGAGGATGTTGGGACTCAGAAATGTCATATTTTCATCCACCTTTCCCGTCACTATTCCTTACATTTCATCATCCCATTAACCTTTCATTACATCACTTTCATAAATATATTTGGGTTTCACCTTCTTATTTTCCACTTTATTCATTTTTGTATTATAAGTGAATTTATGATAAAATATTAGAAAATATATGTGCTTTTATATATATCTCAAGAATATGTGAGCTTTGTAATGTGTAGGAAATATGTGAAGGATTAATTCCAAGAGACTTCTCAAATATCTTCTCCGCCATATTAAGGAGATAATTATTCAAGCCTATTCCTAAGGAGAAGATCATGGAGGATTTGGTTGGCATATCTTATCCAAGATATGTGAGAGATGTGTGGAGGATTCAAAGGGATCATATTTTGTAATAATGGGAAAGTAGTTGAGTGCTTGGGGAAGGAATAGTGGATATGTCATTATGGGATGGTTATCTTCTTCATGTGTATATAAAGTGCTTTCTTGGCAGGGTTTTAGAAGTTGACAAGGTTAAGAGCTCATAAGTTTGAGTTTGGAGAGATAGTCTTGTAATTAGGAGAAGGGGATTCTTAGCTTTGATTCATATTCTTTTATTGTTACGCTTTCATGATTTGTCATTTGATTATTGTAATGTAATTTGAGATAGCTTTATTGTTGTGAGCTCACATATGTTGTTTTTCATTCAACTCTTCACACGTTGTATTGCTTTTCCCTTATGCAATTTCCTGCTTTCCTAGTTAGTGTTTCAATGCCTTCCTAGATTAATTTGATTTCAATAATTTAGATTAAATTAGTTCCAATTCAGTCCTGCATATATAGTGCATGTGCCTCGTAAGCCTACGAACCTCGGATTGACAAATTAAATAGTTGGGCAAGTACTACAACAGAATTAAACGATAATATTTTCACCCAACACCTAGGTTGTTACATACATGGTGGTATTACTTAGATCATTTACATCATAAACATGTAGAATGGGTTTACATCATTCATAAAACTGACGGTTGTCGATGGAATCTGAATGGCACGAACACGTCTGAAAAAATGGGGGTGTACTGCTATGGGGTTGTTGACAAAGTTTGGTCAACATAAGGTATTTCCAATTTTTCTCTGGATTTTGATTTCTGTAAACATTATGTATATGGGAATCAGAATCGAGTGAGTTTTCCTTCTGGTGCTAAGAAGGCAAACATGATATTAGATCTTGTGCACAGTGATGTGTTTGGACCTGTGTCGGTTCCATCACTGGGTAAGTCTGTGTACTATGTTTAATTCATAGATGAATTCTCAAGGAATACATGGATATATTTCTTGAGGAAGAAATTTGAATTCTTTGACAAATTTAAAGAATTTAAGGCTCTGGTGGAAAACCAGATAGAGAAGAAAATAAAAGTGCTAAGGACAGATAATGGTGGAGAGTCCTGCAAGAAGGAATTTGAAGATTTCTATAAGAAGTGTGGTATATCATGGTAGAAAACTAATCCTTACACACCTCAGCAAAATGGAATTGCAGAAAGAATGAAAAAAACGTTGATGGAAAAGGCAAGAAGCATGCTCAGTGGTACCGGGTTAGGACATGAACTCTAGGCAGAGGTAGTGAACACTGCATGTTACCTGGTTAGCAGATCACCTTCATTAGCGTTGGAGGATAAGAATCCACGTGAGGTATGGACTGGTAATAAACCCTCTCTTTCACATCTAAGGGTATTTGGATGTGATGCATATGTACATGTTCCAAAGGAGAAGAGAACCAAGTTAGATAATAAATCTGAAAGGTGCATATTTATTGGGTATAAGGATGCTTTAAATGGTTACAAGCTTTGGAACCCAGAAACAATGAAGGTAGTGTACAGTCGAGATGTGGTGTTTAGAGAGGTGAAATATTTTGTTAAACATGAATTCCTATCGAAGGAACCTGAGAAGATAGAGTTTTAGCTAAAGGAGGATGAATAAGACTCTACAACATAACAAGATTTAGAAGAGGAAGAGCCACAAACTCCAGCTGTGAGAACATTAGTTTGGGAAAGAAGACAACCAGAAAGGTATGGTCCATCTGCTTTATGTTCAAAATTTTCTTTAACTATCACTGATGATTATCCCATAACTATTAGGGAGGCAGTGGATTCAGAGGATGGAAAAAACTAGAAGGAGGCCATGGTTGATGAATTGGCATCCTTGCACAAAAATGAGGCATGGGATTTGGTGGAGTTGTCAGCTGGAAGGAAGCCCATCAGGAGAAAATGGGTGTTTAAGAAGAAGATGAATGTAGAAATCAAGGTGGAGAAATACAAAGCTCGGTTCGTAGCAAAAGGTTATTCCCAGGTGCCAGGAATTGATTTTGGTGATATCTTTTCTCCTGTTGCCAAGGTTACTTCTATTAGATTAATTTTATCTGTTGTTGTTGTATTTGATTTTGAGGTAGAACAGATGGATGTGAAGACAACATTTCTTCATGGGGATATGGAAGAGGAGATCTACATGAAGAAACTTGAAGTCTTTGCGGTGAAGGGTAACAAAGAACTAGTATGCAGGTTAAAAAATTCATTGTATGGGTTAAAATAGTCACCAAGGATGTGGTATCTGAAATTTGATATATATATATATATATGGGGACTTGGCTTCACCAGAAGCAAAGAGGATCATTGTGTGTAGTTTAAATTAATTGGTGACCATGTTATTTATTTGGTCTTGTATGTGGATGGTATGTTGCTGATTGGAAATGACAAAGAAATCATCCAGGATTTGAAAACCCAATTGTTCTCCAAATTAGAAATGAATGATCTTGGTGCTGCAAACTATATTTTGGGCATGGAAATTAAGAGAGATCGGGAAAAGAGGAAGTTTTGGTTAAACCAGATGAAGTATGTCGAGACAATATTGCAGAGGTTCAATATTTAGGATAGTAAATTGGTGAAGGTTCCAATTCCTGTAGGTGTAAAGCTATCTGTTGAACAGTGTCCCAAGACACAAGAAGAAGAGGATTATATGTCCCGTGTTCCATATGAAAGTGCAGTGGGTAGCCCGATATATGCAATGTTTTGTACTAGACCAGACATTGCACATACAGTAGGAGTATTGATTAGGTTTATCTAAAAACCGGGGAAGGAGGATTGGACAACATTGAAGTGGGTTTTCAGATATTTGCATGGCACTAGTGATTATGGTTTGTGCTACCAGGGAACAACATGATTGGACTGAGTTTTGGAAATCCATGTTTTGTTGATGCAGACTGGGCTAGAGATCTGGACCAAAGAAGATCTACACGTGGGTATGTGTTTAGCCTATTTGGAGGTGCAGTCAGTTGGATGAGTAAAAGAAAGTCTGTAGTGGCTCTTTCAATTACATAGGAAGAATACATAGCAGTCACTCATGCAAGCAAGGAAGTAGTTTGGTTGCAGGGATTATGTTCAACTATGGGGTTGGTGAAACGAGCTATAAGGATAGACTGTGATAGCCAAAGTGGAATTTTCTTGGCTAAGAACCCTGCTTATCATTCAAAGACAAAGCACATTGATGTTCATTATCACTTTGTGAGAGGTATGGTTGAGGATAAAAGGGTGTTGCTGGTAAAGGTGGACACTTTGAAGAATGTTGCAGATGCATTGACGAAGTCTGCGAGCACTTAGAAGTTCTCTTAGTGTAGAGAAACAATGGGCGTTGCAAAGCTGGACTAATGACTAAGATCTCCTATGGCCCCCTATGGAAAGAAAACAACAAGTGGGAGAATATTGGGTATGTGTTATATTATTTCTGGTGAGCCCTGGTATTGCACCAAGAGTGCTGCAACTCCCAGGGGTTGCCCTACTTTACTTTATCAATTTAGGGTTTATAAAAACTTGGAGGTGACAATGTTATATACATAGCAGATGCATTCTCTTCATGTCATCCTCTTCCACTCTGTTGTGGCTCATTTTCATTTACCTTTGAAATATTTTTCAAAACACCAAAAAAATCATATATGATAGAAAATGTAAAATTTTGTGTGTCATAGAAGAATTTTGATTTATATATTGGTACATTAACATTACATGATGAGATGTGAAGGTGGGTCGAGTTGGGCTCATTCATGTCCAGAACAGTTCAGGAGCTGGACTGATGGGCACGTTTAGAACATTGTACGCCGAATAGGGTCGGGTTGGGCTCATTCACAAGCTCAGGAGGGACCAGCGCGATAGGACACCGGATAAGCTCAAGAGGGTTACACTGTGGAGCAAACTAAATAATTTCCTAAAGGAAGAGAAAGGGCGCATTTCCCTTGAACACTTGAGAGAGTTGGAGGAGACACAAAGGGAAAAAACGGACGGTCTGGATCAAAGCGCAAAATTGGAGTGGAGAGATAGACGACGAAGATCAAATCACAAACCGCCAATCGAAATTTTTAAAGAATAAGTGCGGAGGTAAATGTTAAAAGCGGCGAAGTGCGATATGTGATAAGGTGGGGCCCGATCCAAAATCACAAATCGTAAGTTTTAAAGAATAAGGGCGAAGGTAAATGTTAAATTCACTGAAGTGGGATATATGACATAGTGGGGCCTGATTGCAAATCGTAAATCGCAAGTTTTAAAGAATAAGTGCGGAGGTAAATGTTAAATGCGCCGAAGTGGGATATGCGATGCAGTGGGGCCCGATCGCAAGTCACAGGTCATGAATTTTAAAGGATAACTGCCAGATATAATTGCTAAAGTCTCCGAAGTGCGATGTGCGGGTGGATGCGACACGGTTTAAAAGGTGAATTCGAAAGGTTTTCAGATCCAGAAGTAAGTCATTTTCATGTGTTAAACCATGTCAGAGGAAGAAAAGAGTGTTACAACGTGAAACTGGTGAAACGCCTTGGAAATGAAGAAATAGGCAGAATAGGGCAGACAAACTCAGGTAAGTGACCCGACACAGAACAAAGGAGAAGAGGCAGAGTCGGGTAGAAGGTGATACGAGTGACATCGTTTGAAAGCATAGGGGCATAGGCAAAGTTAGGCAGAAAAGCGTATAGCGGTATCATTAGTAGCACGACAACTAGATCAAGTCGGGAATGGAGGCACTGTTACAGAGCATTGCAACTACTGCATCATGACCAAAAAGGCCACCTCGTCACTTCGGGAGGACACATTAGTAACATCAGATTCAGTAAAACAAAGCATATTTCCAAGTTTCAATATGTTTTCTTGTTATAATTGCACGAGTAATATTAACAATTTAGGAAGCCGAATAGTTCAAGAAGTTCAGCAGTTACAAACTACTCTGATGTATTTAAGGAGATATAAATAAATAAAATGGGTTCTGAGTTTCGAACCTCTGGATGACTATTATTTTATGACTGAATTCTCTTAGAAATTAATGAAATAATATCAAGTTCCTTACACATGTTGATGTTGATACATCTTTCCTGTTTCACTCTGTGGCTATTCCTCTTTGAATGAAGTGAAGTAATGTAGCAGTCGGTCTCTTAATTACATTTGTGAGTAAGAGTTAAATAACCTTAATTTGCGCTCCTTCACCTCATCTCTTCTCTCTTCAGAAACTCCTGATAGAACTTTAAAGTGATAGATTTTGCGTTTACAACATATTATTTTAAGTTCTCTCTTCCTTAACGAATTTCCTCTAAAACTTAAAAGTGGTAGATTCTGTGTTTTTAGCATATCATTTTGAGTTTCTCTTACAATTCTTTTTTTCATTCCATTCAAATATCAATAGTTTATGGCATTGTGAAGGATTTCATTATATCAGATTATTGAGGGTATTAAGTAAGTGAATTCCAAGGGTGTTAAATAAAGGCCATTTGATATGGTAATTGTGACATACATTTATAAAATTTCTTACGCAATGATTCCTTACCATAGCCAAGGGATTGTTTCTTGAGATACAACATTTTATGGCGGTGTTGCCGGGCACAAAGAAACAAAGTTTATTTTCCCTGGGTTTTTCGCATTATTTTCTCTGGTTGTTTAGTGAGGAGGAAATATTTGGATTTTTTTGTTATTTTCAAAGTTCTGGCTTTCAAAATGCCTCACACAAGGTCAGATACTTCACAGCAGATAGTCCCTACTTTGCTAGATCCAGAAAGATTGGTTTCTAAAAAGGCTTAGAAACCCGAAACTCCTTTAATACCTGATCCTACATTTCCTGCTCCTAGCAGAAATTATCATAACTCTTTGTTTGAAGATATTTCCAAGGAACTCCCTTTTTTGGAACAAGATACCCCTTCCCCACCCATTTATTTTCAAGAAACCCAGTTAGAAGAACATTCCTTCGAGTCTGTTTCTTTTACCTCCACTCAATCTCAACCAAATATAGTTGTTGGTCCCTCTGCTATTGTCCATCATCCTACCGCCATCTAATTTTTACCTCCACCTTCACTCACTTTCATAGCAGGTTCATCAACCTCAACCAACCAATGAGCAGTTAACCAAGTCATTAATATGGTAGCACTAGCTTTCTTAACAGATAGATATGCACCACTAAATCTTCTGCAACCAATGAATGCCATGCCTCAAGAATACCTCAAATTACTTCCTCGTTTCACTGGAGAAGATGAAGTAACTGCAGAACAACATTTACCCTTATTTTTCACTTTTTCTGAGAATTTAAATGTAGCACATATTGATATTGTGATGAGATTATTTGTGTAGTCTCTAAGTGGAGAGGTTAGGAAGTGGTTCAAAGGTTTACCAAATGGTTCCATAAATGACTGGAAAGAGTTACAAACTCAATTCACTCAGATATGGGGAGAGAAGAGAGATCATGTTTACTCATTGATAGAGTTTAATGCGATTAAAATAAAGCCTAATAAAAACATTTATGATTTTATAAAAAGATTCAACAAATTGTACAATAGTTTACCTGC
The DNA here is from genome assembly GCA_034641835.2 of Pinus albicaulis. Lineage (NCBI taxonomy): Eukaryota > Viridiplantae > Streptophyta > Pinopsida > Pinales > Pinaceae > Pinus > Pinus albicaulis. Next base: position 958,129,149 of record CM076575.1, read on the forward strand.
AGAGATGAAGCCCCCCCTATAGGAGAAAAGGTAGTTTTTTTTGGAGCTTTTGAAGTTGATTTTAGCTTTACATTGAGAGAGAGAATAGCCCTTACTCTTGAGCATATACATACAGACGCTTTAGAAATTGAAGCTAATATGACTACAGCTGGAAAGGCAAAAGGGAAACAGCTAGCCCAAGAGAAGGGGAAAGAAAAAGAAGAATCATCGCAAGATATGAGGATAGAATATATGGCAAGGGTGATAAAAATTATGAAAAATAAGCTATCTAAGATATAATTGGAAAATAAAAACTCCCGAAGTCACATACAAAAAAACCGATGGGGTTTCAACCCTCAATTCAGAAGACATCCCCTGCAAATTTTGTAGAGAGAACGAAGATATCAAGACCAGGTTCAAGCACTATTGTATATAGAAGCAGCACCCGCGGAGCCAACCGAAGATGACCAAAGGGAGGCCGAGGATAAATTATCTGCTATGTAGGAAATAGAAGAGGATGAAGAGGAATATTATGAGGGAGAATATGTTGAAGCCGAAGTATCTTTTGATCAAGATGAGGTGGATGAATACTGTAGACAATTCACAGACTTCATGAAAGCTAAGTTACATAAAAAGTATGATTTAAGGTATAGAAATAGATCTAGAGTGCAGGATAATGCAGGTGAAAAACAAGGTTCCATTCCTCCTTCGATGGTGACTCCACAACAAAAGGACCCTGTGAAATAGGTCAGTAATGGGAAACAACCTACAAAATCAATTAAGATAACAAATGTGTAGCACGCTGAATCATCCCAGGACAAATTAGTTGACATTAATATTCTGGAGAGAGTTTTTCCTATACCTGAACAAGCGGCAGATTCTAGAAAGAGTGAAGAAGAACCTGAAAAAATTGTTAATAAAACTCATGCCTTCAGTTTGGCAAAAGAGTTGGAGAAGGTTAAAATTCGGGTACCTCTTATAGAATTGGCTAAAATGCCAGCTTACAAGAAATAAATTTCAAAGTTTATTAATCTGACACATGTGGAAGATATAAGTGACACGATGAACCTACAAGAAGAAAATCCAGTGGTCACCTTTAGCCCTCATGTAGAAGAAGTAGATCCTTCTGTTCCACCCTTCTATATTTCTATGTTGCTTCATGATTTTACTCTACATAATTTCATGCTGGACTCGGGAGCATCCCATAACCTCATGCCATTGTCTGTTATGAAGGAGCTTAACCTATAGATTACCAAACCTTATAGGGATTTGTATTCAATTGATTCCAAAAGGGTGAAATGTGTTGAGCTGATTAAAGATGTAGCAGTTTTGTTGGCACAAATCCCAGCGAAGAGTATAGTCATGGATGTAGTGGTTGTTGAAATCCCAGCTAGGTTTGGAATGCTCTTGTCAAGGTCTTTGGGAGCTAAGTTGGGAGGTGTACTAAAGTTAAATTTCACTTATGCTATCATTCCAGTTTTTAATGGGGAAGAAAGGAGATTGTACAGGGAAACAAGGTTTGTGAAGACCACCTCTAATAAATATGTAGGAAATTCCCCCGTTTATAGTCAAGAAATAGAATATCTTTCTTGTTTCATGCTGCATGAAGATGCAGAATTTTTTGAAGACACGGGGAAGAAGCTCTCTTCATCAGTTTTAAATAATGAGCCACACTCAAAGAAGATTTGTAAGTGCTACTTTGAAGGCGCCTACTCCAAGGAAGGCGCATGTGCCGGATTCTTGCTAATATCACTGGAAAGTAACCTCATTCCATTCTCTTTTAAACTAGAATTTGATTCGACAAACAATGTGGCTGAATATGAGGCCTTAATCTCAAGCCTTCAAGTTTCTTAACAGATGGAGTTTCAATTTATTTCAATTTATGGTGACTCTGAGTTGATAATAAGGCAGATCAAGAATCATTGTCAAACCAAGCATCTGAGATTAAGATCGTATAGGAATGAAGTTTGGGATTTGATAGAAAACTATTTTGAAGCCTTCAATCTTCAGTATATTTCGAGGGAGGAGAATAGATTTTCCAATTCTTTAGCAGTTCTAGCCAGCACCTTCAAACCTCCCATAAATCCCCAGCTAAGGTACAAAATTGAAGTTATACATAGACCTTCTATCCCTGGCAATGTGAAACATTGGCAGGTGTTTGATGATGATGAACAGATAAATCAGTTCCTGACAATGATTGGAAACTTTGAAGATGTTGAGATAGTCAAGAGGAATAAAAAACAGAGCAGAGAACATAAATAAGAAACCTCAAGCAGTTAATAGGTGAATAGAAGATTATCCAATTGAAAGATAATGTGCTACCTAAAGGGTTGGTTCCCCTTGAAATATTTCTTGATGCTAATGATGTTGTTGTTGATTCAAAGAAAACACATCAAGAAGAAGAGATGGAAGATTGTAATTTGGGAACAGAGCAGGAGCCCAAAATAGTGAAATTGTTCAAAGGGGTTCCCAAAAACTACAAAGAAAGAATCATTGATCTTTTTAAGAAGTATATGGATGTGCTTTCCTGGTCTTATGAAGACCTGAAAACATATGACAAGCGCATTATTTAGCATAATATTCCATTGAAGGAAGGGCTCAAACCACACAGACAGAAGCTCATAGAGATCAATCCCTTATTGTTAGCTCCAATCGAAAAAGAAGTGAAGAAATTGTTGCAGGCGAAAATTATAGTCCCTCTTTGATATTCAGACTGGGTTTCCAATCTGGTCCCTGTAAGGAAGATAATGAAGAGACAAGACTGTGTGTAGACTTTAGGAACTTGAACCAAGTATCTCTAAAAGATAATTATCCTTTTCTAAAAATGGATTATGTCTTACAAAAGGTGACAGGAGCTCACAGGTTGTCTATGGTCGACGAATTTTCTGGGTATAATCAGGTAGCAGTGGAAAAAGAAGATTAGAAGAAGAATGTTTTCACTACACCCTGGGGCACCTTCATGTACGAAAGGATGCCATTTGGCCTTATAAACGCAGGTGCAACATTTTAGAGGGCCATGGACATAGCCTTCATTGATGACAAGTTTGTAGTTATATATTTGGATGATGTACCTGTTTTCTCGAGGTTAGATGATGAACACTTCGAGCATTTGCAATTTTTTTTCAAAAGTGAAGAAAGTTTGGTATGTCATTAAATCCCAAGAAATATTTATTTGCCTTAGAATAAGGTAAGTTATTGGGTCACATAGTTTCTAAACAAGGAGTAAATATTGACCCAGCAAGGGTGGAAGCCATTCAGAATTCCTTTACCGAGATGCAAGAAGGATATCCAGAGATTCTTGGGAAAAATAACTTTCTGAGGAGGTTTGTGCCCAATTATGCTGAGATCGTGAGAAGTATAACATATATGTTGAAGAAAAATGCAGAAGTGAAATGGGATAAGGAAACAAGAGATGATTTTTTTAGAATAAAGGAAGCACTGCAGGAAGATCCAGTTTTGATTAGTCCAAACTATCAAAAATCCTTTAAGGTATTCTCATTCGCATCCCCCACTACTATTTTTGTTGTGTTGTTGTAGAAAAATGAAGACAATAAGGAGCATCCAGTTGCATTTTTCAGTAAAGTTCTCAGAGATGATGAGCTCAAATACAATATTTTGGAGAAACAAGTATATGCTTTGGTCAAATCACTGAAAGCCTTCAGAACTTATGTGTTTCAGTCCCAAATAACTACTTATGTTCCTAATTCTACTCTGAAATATGTGCTGGTCCAAAGTGATGTTGAAGGAAAAAGGGGGAAGTGGATAGAAAAAATCCAAGAGTATGATTTGGAAATCAAACCCACCAAGTTGGTCAAGGGATAGGGTTTATCGAAGTTGTTGACAGAGACAAATTTTCAAGCCTTGGGAATTAATATGTTCACACCAGTGGATGGAGTTGTTAATGAAGAAGGTCAAAGGAAGTCCAAAATAGGTATTCAATACAAATTTTTGTGATGTGATTGGTATAAGGATGTTGTCCACTTCCTGTGTTTCTTTTCCTATCCAACTTCACTAAATAGGACAAAATACAGAGCTCTCAAGCTCAATTCTCAGCCATATGCTATCATCTAAGCAAAGAAATACTAGAAAGATCCTGCTGGTATTTTTTTGTTATGTTTCGTTGAAGGAGAATCTATTGAAGTCACCAAACAATATCATGAAAGTCTGTGTGGAGGACATTATAGCTGGAAGGTCATTTCCCATAAGATTCTCAAGTTGGGCCTCTATTGGCCAACCTTCTTTGTAGATGTTTATAGACTAGTCAGAAGTTGTCAAAAGTGCCAGTTTTTGCTGAAAAGAAAAAATTGGCTCCATTACCTCTAATCCCTTTATTTATTAAAGAGCCTTTCAGGTAATGGGGATTGGATTTTATTGGAGAGATCAATCCACCATAAAGTGGACAATTCAAGTGGATTCTGATTGCCACCGATTATTTTACAAAATGGGTTGAAGAAATACCCATGAAGAAGGAAAATGACCAAGTAGTGATGAAGTTTCTGGAGGAAAACATCTTCAGCAGATTCGAGTGTCTAGTCAAAATTGTGACTGATAATGCTCAGGTATTCAACTCTGCTCGTTTCATTAATTTTTGTCAAACATATAATGTAATCTTATCAAATTCCATAGCATATCATCCTCAAGGGAACAGATTGGCAGAGTCCTCAAACAAGACATTGGTCAGTATCTTGAAGAAGAAAATCACTGAAAATCAGAAGGATTGGAACATGAAGTTGAAGTTTTCCCTCTGGGTAGTTCAAGTCACTAACAAGAGATCTACTGGAAATTCTCCCTATGAACTGGTTTATGGAACTCAAGCATTGTTTCCTACTCAGTTGGGTAAACTAGTGATTTCTTTCCTTCAAGAAGCTCGGGAAGAACCTAATGCTCTGGTAAGGAGATTGAACAAAATAATCAAATCAAGTGAAAACATAAACAAATTAAGGGATAGCTTGATTAATTTAAAGGAAAATATGAACTATATATTTGACAGAAAAGAAAAAGAAGTTCTCTTTCAAGCAGGAGATTTGGTACTAAGATGGGACACCAAACGAGAATAAAAGGGGAAGCATGGTAAATTTGACCCTCTCTTGTATGGTCCATACAAGATCTCTGAGGCAAGGTCAAATAACACATTTATTTGGAAGATATAGATGGAGAGACAGTACAGCTGCCTGTGAACGGGCAGTATCTGAAGCATTATTTCCAGCATTAAAAGTCAGCATTCCACCATGGTAAATACCAAATTTCTCATTATTCATATGTCACCAAGAAATATTTGACTCCATGCCCAATGGATAAGGCACTAATCTGCGGTTCTTAGCACTTCCGTGGGAAAAATTACTATCCCCAAGTGGAGCCAGATGTTGTGTCTCATTTGCATTTACCTTTGAAATATTTTTCAAAACACTAAAAAAAACATATATGATAGAAAATATAAAATTTTGTGTGTCATAGAATAATTTTGATTTCTATATTAGTACATTAACATTACATGATGAGATTTGAAGGTGGGTCAAGTCAGGCTCATTCACGTGCAGAAAAATTCAAAATCCAAACTGATGGGCGCATTGAGAACATTGCACGTTGAATAGGGTCGGGTTGGGCTCACTTGCAAGCTCAGGAGGGACCAGTGCGGTAGGACACCGGATAAGATTAGGAGGGTTACACCGTGGAGCAAACAAACTAATTTCCCAAAGGCGAAGAAAGGGCGCATTTCCCTTGAACACTTAAGAGAGTTGGAGGAGGCACAAAGGGAAAAAAGGACGGTCAGGATCAAAGCGCAGAACTAGAGCGGAGAGATAGATGGAAGATATCAAATTGCAAGCTGCCAATCACAAGTTTTAGAGAATAAGTGTGGAGGTAAATGTTAAAAGTGCCAAAGTGTGATATGCGATGCGGTGGGGCTCAATCGCAAATTACAAATCGCAAGTTTTAAAGAATAAGCATGGAGGTAAATGTTAAATTCTCCGAAGTGTGATATGCGATGTGGTGGGACCCGATCGCAAATCACAAATCGTAAGTTTTAAAGAATAAGTGCGGAGGTAAATGTTAAATGTGCCAAAGTGCAATATGCGATGTGGTGGGGCCCGATCGCAAGTCACAAGTCACGAATTTTAAAGGATAACTGCGGGATATAACTTCTAAAGTCTCTGAAGTGCAATGTCTAGGTGGACGCGACGCAGTTTCAAAGGTGAATTCCAAAGGTTTTCAGATCCGGAAGTAAGTCATTTTCATGTGTTAAACCATGTCGGAGGAAGAAAAGAGCATTATAACATGAAACCGATGAAACGCCTTGGCAATGAAGAAATAGGGAGAACGCGGTAGACAAACTCGGGAAAGTGACCCGACGTAGAACAAAGGAGAAGAGGCAGAGTTGGGTAGCAAGTGATACAAGTGACAATGTTTGAAAGCACATGGGCATAGGCAGAGTCGGGCATAAAAGCGTATAGAGGCACCATTAGGAGCACGACAACTGGATCAATTCGGGCGTGGAGGTGTCGTTATAGAGTTGTGCGGCCACTGAATCACGACTAGAAAGGCCACCTCGACACTTTGGGAGGATGCATCAACAACATCAGATTCAACAAAATGAAGCATATTTCCAAGTTTCAATTTGTTTTCTTTTTATAATTACACGACTAATATTAACAGTTTAGGAGGCCGAATAGTTCAAGAAGTTTAGTAGTTAAGAACTACTCTAATGTATTTAAGGAGATAGAAATAAAGAAAAGGGGTTCCGATTTTTGGACCTCTTAATGACTGTTAGTTTATGACTGAATTTTCTTAGAAATTAATGTAAGAAGATCAAGTTTCCTACACCTGTTGTTGTTCATACGTCTTTCTTGTTTCGCTCTGTGGCTATTCCTCTTTGAATGAAGTGAAGTAATGTAGTAGTCGATCTCTTAATTACATTTGTTAGTAAGAGTTAAATAACCTTAATTTTCACTCCTTCACCTCATCTCTTCTCTCTTCATAAACTCTTGATAGAACTTTAAAGTGATAGATTCTGTGTTTACAACATATTATTTTAAGTTCTCTCTTCCTTCACGAATTTCCTCTGAAAATTAAAAGTGGTAGATTCTATGTTTTTAGCATATCATTTTGAGTTTCTCTTACAGTTCTTCTTTTCATTCCATTCAAATATCAACAGTTTATGGAATTGTGAAGGCTTTCATTACATCAAATTATTGAGGGTATTAAGTAACGCAATTCCAAGGGTGTTAAACAAAGGTCATTTGATATGATAATTGTGACATATATTTATAAAATGTCTTAAGCATTGATTCCTTACCTCAGCCAAGGGATTGTTTCTTGAGATACAACATGTTGTACGAAAGGGTGCTACTTCTAGGGGTTCTAAGTGAAGTCTGTCACACTTCAATGAAACTAAACAAAATTGCAGAAAGGAAATGAAAGAAGGAAACTAAATTAAATTGCAGAAAGGAAACTAATTTAAACCACACTTATCCTGGCCAATCAATTAAACACACTCTACTCTATCTATCATGCTCCTATCTATGCGGCTATTCATGACCCTATTCTAATTTAAAGAGGTGTTGCTTGCATTTTGGAGGAAAAATGTTTAAAGAGGCTAATGGAGGGCTTAAATGTATGAAACAAGGCTTTGAGGTGAAAAGAGCGGGTTTAGACCTGATTAAAGCTTATAATATGGCGCAAAAATTCTTTGGAGCAGAATAATTTAAAAAGTGTGATGGCGGAGTTACAATGGAGGGTGATCGCAATCGGCATTTGGAGCGATAAAGGTTAACATGAACAAAATAAAAAATGTGATTTCTGAAGTGCGATGGGGCAAAAACTACGAAGTGCGAAATGCGATATCACAATCGCAATATCGCAAATTTGGAGGGATAGTGAAAGTTTTGTTTAGGAAAAGTTTGCGAAGTGTGAAGTGTGATGGGTGACGTGGTGGTGGGACCAGTGGTGGAGTACGGAGCGATATCACAATCGGCAGACATGAGCGGTAAGTGTTAATGAAAAAAGGAAAGGTTGCAAAATGTGATTGCGAAAAGGTAAAAACTGCGATGTGTGAAGTTCTATGGGAAAAAGGTTGCGATTTTCGATTTGCGACGTGGTAAAAGTTGCGAAGTGCGAAATGCGATATCGCAGTTCACAATATTGCAAATTTTGAGGGGTAGCGGAAATTTTTTCTAGGAAAATTTGCGAAGTGCTAAATGCGCTAGTTGACGTGGCAATGGGACAGGTGGTGAACCGCGATCGAAATATCGCAATCGGTGTTTGGAAGCGGTAAGTCTTAAAGAAAAAGGGAAAAGGTGTGAAGTGATATTGTGATGGGTGACATGGCAGTGGGACCGGTGGCAGAGCGCGATCGCAATATCGCAATCGGTGTTTGGAAGCGGTAAGTCTTAAAGAAAAAGGGAAAAGGTGCAAAGTGAGATTGCGATGGGTGACGTGGCAGTGGGACCGGTGGCAGAGCGCGATTGCAATATCGCAATCGGTGTTTGGAAGCGGTAAGTCTTAAAGAAAAAGGGAAACAATGTGACGTGTGAAATGCGTTGGGCGACGTGGCGATGGGACCAGCGGCGAAGTGTGATTGCAATATCGCAATCGGCAGATAGGAGCGGTAATTCTTAAAAGAAAGTGGAAAAGGTTGCGAAGTGTGATTGCGATGGGTGACATGGCAGTGGGACCAGTGTCAAAGCATGATCGGAATATCGTATTCGGCGTTTGGAAGCGATAAGTCTTAAAGGAAAAGGGAAAAGGGGCGATGTGCGTAGTACAATACGGGAATTGCGGTAAGTCGTAAAGGAAAAGGAAAAAGGTGCAACGTGCGAAGTGTGATACGGGAATTGTGGTAAGTTGTAAAAGAAAAGGGTAAAGGTGTGACATGTGAAGTGCGATTGTGAAAAGGGAAAAGGTTGTGATCTACAATATGCAATATCGCAATATCGCAATCAGAAAAAAGAGCAATAAGTCTTAAAAGGAACCAAATAAAAATTGCGATCTGCGATGAGTGAAGTATGGTAGCGGGGATGTCGAGGAGGAAGGACGGAGGTCAAACTTTGATGGTTTTTCAAGTGTTTTGTGAATAAAAAGGCGCATAATATTCAAATAAGAGGAAAAGGAGGGGAATGGGGGCATAAAGACAAGGTTCAGAAGCATAACACAAAGATGGATAGATGGCTTAATAATTTCGTTAGGGATTTTGATTCCTATTCCTAAAAATAACCCTGCTGAGCCATGCACGAAAAATAGATGAATTGCGTGAAAAAAAATAGTGAACAGAACGACGAAAACTGGTATTGAAAATCTACTCTAATCTCAGAAGTAGTGAACATTAATCAATTTTTAGGTATGTGGGAAGGTTTACCCTCCTCGAGCTCTATTGACAGAGATGAGAAGGGGGTCTTGATCCACAACCTTTCTGGATTTTCTCCTCTATTCTATTACTCACAAGAAAATGAAAAACTACAGCAGCACACTGAAATCAAAGACTAAGTAGCAATGAAACTATCAAAAGCATAACTAATAGAATGACAGAAAGAAAACTAGCTAAATGGCAGAAAGGAAAGAATGGTAACAGCAAAGAAGCTGAGGTACATGGATTGGGCCCTAACCCATGAGCCTAGCTCTCTAAAACTAGATCAATAAAAACATTCCTTCTCACACCTTTTAATGTTTTCTTAAGCTAAAATAGATTCGAAGAAAGGGTTAGATGATTGCATACCTGAGTCTTACCATTGATTTGTTTTTGCAGGTGATATTGAAGCTGTTGATATGGTTGTTGAAGCTATCTTTGGTGGTTCTGAAGCTGCTCTAAAGTTGCATGTGATAATATGCTTGAGGTCCTTTTGGACCTTCTGAGCATACGAGGAGGAAGTCCAAGTTTGATTGCCTTTAAACAGGGTGTTGACCAAATTTTATTTTTGTGCCAACTTGTTTTTTTTTTTCTTGCAAAGGTTGGAGAGCACCTGCATTCATTAGAGAGAGATACATGGAGAAATGCATTTTTTTTTAAGGCCTACTAGCTGCCTCAATGAGGTTTTTCACTAGTATGTCTGCCTAGGCGCCTCAAAGGAGGTTTTCACCTAGGATGTTTTACTTGTCTCTTTTTTTTTCAACCCAATGACCACCTCATGGAGGTTTTGAATCAGTGAGCCAGTCTCAAACACCTCAAAAGAGGTTTTCACTTGAGATTTTATTATTTTTCCCTTTTTTTTTACTTTCCTACTCTACTTGAAAAAACAAAACCTTTTTCAAGTATAGGAATACTTCCAATGGAACCATGTACACATCAAGATGACATAAAAAACCATGTGCACACTTGGAATACATGCTTTGACATGTACTTGAATATGAGAGATGAATTTCTTTGACTGGGATGGTATCACGTACTATTGGAGAAGAGCGTGTTGCTACAACTTAATGACTGTTTGGAACCATATGTCAATATAGTTGTGATGTCCCTGGTCCACTTGCTGAGTTGGATCACCTTCGATGTCCTCTTCTATTATGACATTCAAATCTTCCTTTTTTTGTCTATTGTTCTCTTGAACACATGAAGGAAATGTTGGTAAACATGACGAACTTTCTCAACATCTGATTCCGATGTTGGCTTTTCATCAAGTGCAGCCCTTGATCTTTTGATCTCCTCATTTGGATCTTCTTCTTCTTGATTTTTTCCTTCAATGACATTAAGAAAATCTCTTCTTTGCAATACCTTTCTTGAAATAATATATAGACCATTTAGATCAAGAGGATATGTTTGGTAGTGTTGTACCTCAACATTGTAAGTGGGCTGAGATACTTCATGGTGTGGGTTTGGAAATGGTGGTACAAGTAGTTGAGTGGGGGTGGATATATGAGATGGATGTGGTTGAGGCTGTGGTTTTGGTGGAGGTGGATGGTAGGGATAGAATGGAGTTGGGTATGGAAGATATTGAGGGAAATATTCAATATGTTGAGGATTTTCCCGATAAGGACCTTTCCAACCATGTTGCCAAGATTGGTTTTTGGGGTTGATATGGCCACGGTTTCCAAGGAGGGAGTGTGTCCCAATTATTTTGATATGGATGTGGATAAGCTTGAAATAAGTGGGTCCTTGCATCATATCAAGTTGACTAGGTTGCCAGGGTACCCTTGGAGCTACATAACATAGCTTCTTTGGTGATTGCCTTGCTCCATTGTCTTCTTGGTAAACTTCTTTATACCTGGGGAATGATGGAAAATATTTAGTAGCATATGATTCTGCATGGATAAAAAAATATCAACATCCTTTTTTTGCTCATTTTTCATTCTTAATATTTCTACTTGTTCACTTATATTGCTAAGAATTTTTGTTTTAAATTTATCAAGCAAATTTCCAAGTTCATCTTACCTTACCAATGTTGATGCTGACTTACTTACTCTTTCCATTCCTCTTGATATGTGCTTGCACGTTTCACAAATTTCTTCAAATGACAATTGGTATACATCTCCTCCACTCATGAGATTAAGGAGATCAATCCACTCATCCCTAATTGTTCTAAGTAAGAGGGTTTTTAGTGTGTCAAATCCTAAATGATGCAATTTACATTAAACATGAACCTGTATATGAGATCCTCAAGGCTCTCATCCTCTTTTTGATTCATTCTAAAAATTTCTTTTTTAAGATCATGGTTTTTATATTTTCTTAGTATATCTTTTGCATATCATTCCATGCTCTTATTGAATTAGTACCTAGACTCATGAACCATTTAAGAGATTTAACCTTCAATGTTGCAGGAAACAATCTTAATTTTTGAGTGTGTGATAAGTAGCCATAAGATCTACAAAGTATCTCAAATTCAAAGAGAAATTTTTTCGGATCCTGTATCCTCATACCATGGAATTTGGTAAGGAAATATGGATGGATGTTCTTCATATGTACATTGATTTCCATATCTTGAATGGGAAACCCAATGTGATCTTATTCATTGTCATCATATCCATCCATCTATTCTACCTTCAAAAGTGTATGGTGATGTGGTTCTTACTGCACCACGTGGTCAAGTGGGGGGGTTGGTATTGGAGAAGTATTTTTTAAATAATTTCTGAGTATCCCTACTCCTATGAGGCATGAAAATCATATTTTTTTTGTATTTTTAAATATTTCGGAAACAACATGAAAAAAAAAGCAAGAAATAATGCTAAAATAGAATCAAAGCATCTACTAGACTCCTCCCCGGCAACAGCACCAAAAAGTGGTGAGCCTTGGTATTGCACCAAGAGTGCTGCAACTCCTAGGAGCTTCCCTAATTTACTTTATCAACATGGGGTTTGTACAAACTTGGAGGTGACAGTGCTATATACATAGCATATGCATTTTTTTTCATGTCATCCTCTTCCTCTCTACGAAAGGGTGCTACTTCTAGGGGTTCTCAATGAAGTCTGTCACACTTCAATGAAACTAAACGAAATTGTAGAAAGGAAATGACAGAAGGAAACTAAATTAAATTGTAGAAAGGAAACCAATTTAAATCACACTTATCATGGCCAATCAGCTAAACACACCCTAATTTATCTATCATGCTCCTATCTATGCAGCTATTCATGACCTAATTCTAATTTGAAGAGGTGTTGCTTGCATTTTGGAGGTAAAAGGCCTAAAGAAGCTAATGGAGGGCTTAAACACATGAAACAAGGCTTTGAGGTGAAAAGAGTGGGTTTAGACCTTATTAAAGCTTACAATATGGTGCAAAAATGCTTTGGAGGGGAATAATTTAAAAAGTGCGATGGCGGAGTTGTGATGGAGGGTGATCGCAATCAGCGTTTGGAGCGGTAAAGGTTAACCGGAACAAACTAAAAAGTGTGATTTTCGAAGTGCGATGGGGAAAAAACTATGAAGTACGAAATGTGATATCGTAATCGCAATATCGCAAAGTTGGACATATTGTTAGGTCCCTATATTACTAGTATAGTCCCTTATTGTTGTTAGTGTAACCCCCTTATTGTTATTATTGTACCCTTGTAACCCCCATATTGTTTTTATTGTGCCCTTAAATTATTATTGTTAGGTCGGCTAGGATTACATTGTGGCCCCACTAGGATTACATTGTGGCCCCATGGACTCTTATATATAGAAAGGAGGTTTTGTAATTTGAATCATTCAAGAATTTTTCATTCATGTAATGTGTTGGAGGTTGCCCCCTCAAAGTGGCTTATTTCTAAGGCGTTGATATCTCTTTTCTTCTATTTTTGGAGCTGGTTTCATGACATTTGGTATCAGAGGTTTGAGATTCTAGGGTTTTTCTACTCCAAACAAGTCATCGTGCCATTTGAGCTATAATTTTTTTTCTACGAAGGTTCAGAATCTGAAATTTTTAGAGTACGAAGCCAAAATGATGAGGAAGATCGCCGCACAATTTCAGAGCTTGGTTCACAATATTTTCGGAGATATGATTTGTGCAAGTTAGGTCATTTTGAAGGCTCTTGAATTTAACCTAAACAGTTCATCGTGGTATTTTCGTAATAAATTTTTTCTACAAAGGTTCAGAAGTTGAAATTTTTATAGCGTGAAGCTAAAATCCTAAGGAACATTTTCGCAAAATTTCAGATATTGGTTCGTAATATTTTCAGAGATATGATCTTTGGAAGTTAGGGCTTTTTGAGGCTTCTGAATTTCATCTCAAGAGGTGATCGTGGGACAAACTTCATAGATCTCTCTCTGAGCATCGGATTGGAATGCCGTAAAAATTGGTCGCAAGTACACATACTTTAGTTTTTGGTATATCAATTTCAGAATCAAAGGAAGAAACAATGACACATGGCAAGTCATACAAGTTCACTCTACTGAACCAGTCCAAAATTGGGTCATTGTGGGAGATTGGATATAAATTTTCCTTGAAGAATCCAAATCAGATCAGATCTATGGCATTTGAAAGAAGCTTTAGAGGGCTACTACAGGGCTGAATTTCAGATATTGAAGATCCACAATTATAGAGATAATTCAATTTCAATATCAAGCTCCTCAAAAACAAGTAAAAGGTGTGTATTTTTTTTTTTCTGAATTGCATAAGTCTTGTTGGAAGAATCAAGTTGAATTGATTCCAAGGGCATATTGTAGAATAGATATCAGTATTGGATTCTAAAATGGCCCCTAAAAATAATTCAACACCCATTGCCTTTAGAAGTCTCTACTATGACTCATGAAGACGAAGAATGTCAACATGACATATCAAAACTACAAGAGCAAGTGCAACAAATTTCGCTCTCGCAAAGAACAACAAAAAATGAAATGGAAGTTTTGAAGAAAGGCGTGGAAAATAAGATGGATGGTTTGAAGAAAGGCGTGGAAGCTAAGATGAATGTTTTGGAAGCTAATATGGATGGCATGGAAGTGGGCATGGAAGCTAAGATGGATGAAATGGAAGCTAAGATCGATGAAAAAATGAAAGACAACATGGAAAACATGAAGAAGGATCTAAAAGTAGACATCAAAGGTTTGGCAAAGTTGATACAAGAAATGTTTCCTAATGGTGAAAAGATAGTAGAGGAAACTCATGATGAGAACAAAATAAATGTTAATCATGATTTCATAAACTCTACTGTTGGAGGGAAGAACCACCATATTCCAAAAATGGATATGAGGAAGTTTGATGGAAAGGATCCTGTAACATGGATACTACAGATAGATCAATATTTTGATCTCAATAATGTTTAAAACACACAAAAGGTACGCATTGCAACTTTACATTTAGAACAAAATACATTTGTATGGTATCGATGGCTTTGCTCGCATAAAATAATTGTCACTTGGTCAATTTTTACGGAGGAAATGATAGCTTATTATGAGGATACAAAGACCAACACCTTCTTTAGCCAATTGATAAATCTCAAAAAAAAGGGTTTAGTGGGGGAGCACATTGAGGACTTCCAAAAATTGAATATAAGGGTAACTTATATTCCAGAGGAACATAGGATTGATCTCTTCATAGGTACTTTAAAGGATAACATCCAACATGAAGTTCGCGTTTTCGTACCTGATTCATTAGAGAAGGCATTCAGGTTGGCAAGAAAAATTGTATGTAAAATTATGGCGACAAGGAAGCCTACCACTCACTTCTATAAAGAGGGAAGTGCTGCTACTCCTAGATTTCAACAAACTACAAGGTTGACACCACAACAATTGGAAGAAAAAAGAGCAAAAGGGCTTTGCTACAGTTGTGATAGAAAATACACTAAAGGTCATAAGTGCGCTGAGAAGAAATTATTTTACATAGACTGTGAAGAGGAAGAAGAAAATGAAAAAGAAGAGGATATACACCAGGAACCAACCCTAGAAGAGGAAGAAATGAGTCTGACCATATCGTGTAATGCATTGGCAGGAATTACCACTCCTAAAACTCTCAAGATAGAAGGACATATCAAGAAGAAAAAGGTAATAGTGTTGACTGATTCAGGTAGTACCCATGATTTTATTCATTGTAAGGTAGCCAAGGAATTGAATTGTTTCCTATACCAGGCACCAGAATGTCAAGTAATGGTTGCAAATGGACGAACTATAAATTGCTCTGGAAAATGCCATAATATCAAGCTATCCATGGGGGAATATGTATTGAATAGTCCAATGCTTTCCATCCCAATGGGAGGTGCTGATGTCGTACCAGGATTACAATGGTTACAATCTTTGGGGACGGTAGCTTTTAATTTTCAAGAACTTTTCTTGAAATTTTTTTTAGAAGGAAAGGAAATCAAATTACGGGGTATCACAGGGAAGCCAGGAAATATAATAAGCTCTAATGTCATGACAAATATTATGAATAAATAACAACGAGGCGTAATTGCACAATTATGCTCACTAGAAGTTCCAACATCAAAATCATCTATTTCTCCAGATCTCCAAAGAGTCTTGGACAATCATTCCAATGTGTTTGATACTCCCAAAGGACTCCCACCTATTCGTGATCATGATCATGCTATTCATTTGATTCCAGGAAGTGTTCCTCCAAACATTCGACCTTACAGATATCCTTATGTCCAAAAGAGTGAAATTGAACGTATGATTGTAGAAATGTTAGAGGCTGGTATAATTCAACCTAGTCAAAGTTCTTTCTCTACTCCTGTAGTATTGGTACACAAGAAGGAAGGATCATGGTGCATGTGTCCCGATTATAGGGAGCTCAATAAGCTCACCATTAAAGATAAATTTCCCATTCCTGTGATTGATGAATTATTGGATGAATTACATGGAGCAATTTATTTTACTAAGTTGGATCTTCGTTCAGGATATCATCAAATTAGAATGAAGACTGAAGATATTCCGAAAACAACATTTCAAACTCATTAGGGTCATTATGAATTTTTGGTCATGCCTTTTGGCCTTACCAATGCACCTTATACATTTCAAGGGTTGATGAATTCCATTTTCAAACCCTTCCTTAGAAAATTTGTGCTAGTATTTTTTGATGATATACTAATCTACAGCAGGTCTTGGAAGGATCATGTTCAACATGTTGATAGGGTGCTCAAAATATTGCAGGAGAAACTATTATATGAAAAAAAATCCAAATGTTTCTTTGGAGTACAAGAGGTGGAATATCTGGGTCATATTGTATCTCACGAGGGTGTTAAGGTAGACCCTAAAAAAATTAAAGCCATTAAGGAATGGAAAGTCCCCACAACCATAAAGCAGTTGCGAGGATTTCTCGGGCTAACAGGGTATTATCGCAAGTTTGTTAAGAATTATGGGAGAATAGCAGCACCTCTAACAACATTATTGAAGAAAGATGCATTTTCATGGACTCCTCAAGCAACTAAGGCCTTTGAACATCTTAAAGAGGCAATGTGCCTAGCACCGGTCTTAGCTACGCCAGACTTCACAAAAACCTTTATTGTGGAATGTGATGCCTCGAGAAATGGAATTGGTGTTGTTTTAATGCAAGAAGGAAGACCCATTTCTTTTGAAAGTCGTCCAATCAAAGGAAAGTATTTACAGAAACCTATTTATGAGAAGGAAATGTTAGCAATACTGTATGCACTAAAGAAATGGAGAACTTACCTAATGGGAAGACACTTCAAGGTAAAAACTGATCATGATAGTCTTAAACACTTTTTGGAACAAAGACTATCTTCAGAAGAGAAGCAAAAATGGGTCACAAAGATGTTTGGTTATGACTTTGAAATAATCTACAAAAAATGGAAGCTAAATGTTGTTGCAGATGCACTCTCAAGAAAGAATAAAGAGGTGGAAGCATTGCTTTGTGCCATACTGCGGAAAAAATGACCCCATTTATGGCACTTTATGGATATCATCCACCATCCATCACATCACCTTTAAGAGAAAATTCGAAGGTTCAAGCAGTGGAAGATCACATCGAGCATCAACAAGAAGTTCTCCAACTCTTAAAGGATAACCTGAATTTGGCACAAAATCGAATGAAACAACAGGCAGATCAACATCGCAGCGAGAGAAGTTTTGATGTAGGAGACTCGGTATTTTTACGGCTACAACCATACAAACAAATGTCCCTCAAGCAAGCTAAGAAGGATAATAAATTATCGCCAAAGTACTATGGTCCTTACAAGGTGTTGCAAAAGATTGGTACTATGGCATACAAATCGGAGCTTCATGCTTCTTCACGAGCGCATCCAATTTTCCACGTTTCATGCTTAAAAAAGGTTATAGGTGAAAATCTTCCAGTTCAAACAATATTTCCAGAGCTTGATGAGGAAGGAAAAATCATATTGGAACCTGAAGCGGTCACAAAAACCAGAACTCTACAGCTACGGAATCGATCAATTTTAGAGTATCTCATCAAGTGGAAGAACTTACCCACTGAAGATTCTACATGGGAGGATGAGAATTTTATACAAAAGCACCCGTAGCCACCAAGCATTGAGGACAACACTTTTTTGAAGGAGAGGGGCATGTTAGGTCCCTATATTACTAGTATAGTCCCTTATTGTTATTAGTGTAACCCCCTTATTGTTATTATTGTACCCTTGTAACCCCCATTTTGTTATTATTGTGCCTCTAAATTATTATTGTTAGGTCGGCTAGGATTACATTGTGGCCCACTAGGATTACATTATGGCCACATGGACTCCTATATATAGAAAGGAGGTTTTGTAAATTGTATCATCCAAGAATTGTTCATTCATGTAATGTATCGGAGGTTTCCCCCTCGAAGTGGCTTATTTCTAAGGCATTGATATCTCTTTTCTTCTATTTTTGGAGCTGGTTTCACAACAGGTATAGCGGAAGTGTTGTTCAGGAAAATTTTGCGAAGTTCAAAATGCGACGGGTAACGTGGTGGTGGGATCAACGGTGGAGTATGGAGCGATATCGCAATCGATAGATAAGAGCGATAAGTGTTAATGAAAAAAGAAAAGGCTGTGAAATGTGAATGCGAAAAGTTAAAAACTGCGAAGTGAAGAGTGCAATGGACCAAAAGTTGTGATTTGCGATTTACGAAGTGGTAAAAGTTGCAAAGTGTGAAATGCGATATCGCAGTTCGTAATATCGCAAAGTTTGAGGGGTAGTGGAAATGTTGTCCAGGAAAAGTTGCGAAGTGAAAAATGCGTTGGGTGATGTGACGGTGGGATCGGCGGTGGACCACGATCGCAATATCGCAATCGGCATTTGGAAACGGTAGTCTTAAAGAAAAATGGAAAATATGCGAAGTGCAATTGCAATGGGTGACATGGCAATGGGACAGGTGGCAGAGCGCGATCGGAATATCGCAATCGGCGTTTTGAAGCAGTAAGTCTTAAAGACAAAGGGAAACGGTGCGACGTGTGAAATGCGTTGGGCGATGTGGTGGTCACACTGGCGGCGGAGTGCGATCTCAATATCGCAATCAGCAGATAAGAGTAGTAAGTCTTAAAAGAAAAGGGAAAAGGTTTTGAAGTGTGATTGTGATGGTGAAGTGTGAGTGTGATCGCAATATCAAAATCGGCGTTTGTAAGTGGTAAGTCTTAAAGGAAAAGGGAGAAGGTGCGAGGTGCAAAGGGCGATACGAGAATTGCGGTAAGTCGTAAGGGAAAAGGAAAAAGGTGCGACGTGTGAAGTGCGATACGGGACTTGCTGTAAGTCGTAAGGGAAAAGGGGAAAGGTGCGACATGAGAAATGTGATTGTGAAAAGGGAAAAGGTTGTGATCTGTGATATGCGATATCGCAATATCACAATCGACAAAAATAGTAGTAAGTATTAAAAGGAACCAAATGAAAACCACGATCTGCAATGAGCGAAGTACAGTAGCAGGGATTTCGAGGAGGAAGGGGGGAGGTAAAAATTTGGTTGTTTTTCAAGCATTTTTTGAATAAAAAGGTGCGGAAAATGCAAATAAGAGGAAAATGAGAGGAATGTAGGCGTAAAGGCAAGGTTCAAAATTGTAACACAGAGATAGATAGACGGCTTAATAATTTCGCTAGGGCTCTTGATGCCTATTCCTGCAAACAACCCTGTTGATCCATGCACAAAAAATAGATGAGGTGCGTGATAAAAATAGTGAACAGAATGACGGAAACTAGTATTGAAACTCTACTCTAATATCAGAAGTAGTGAACAGAAATAAATTTTTGGGTCTGTGGGAAGGTTTACCATTGTCGAGCTCTATTGATAGATATGAGAAGGGGGTCTTGATCCACAACCTTTCTGTCTTTTCTCCTCTATTCTATTACTCACAAGAAAATGAAAAAATACAGCATCACATTGAAAGAAAATACTAAGCAGCAATGAAACCATCAGAAGCATAAATAATTGAATGACAGAAAGAAAACAAGATAAATGGCATAAATGAAAGAATGGTAACAATAGATAAGCTGAGTCACATGGATTGGGCCCTAACCCACGAGCCTAGCTCTCTGAAACTATATCAATAAAAAGTCAGATGCATACTCATTGCATTAAAAATACAATCTTATTACATCCTGAAGGTCTTAAATAGAAAAATCCTAATAGAATGGAAAATGAATGGCATGGGATGGAATGGAATGAAAATGGAATGGAATGGATTGCATCGAATGGACCAAAATCCACCAGAATCGACCCTAATTATCTCTTGATCAACTTTATTTATCCTCAAGGGTAGCTACCAACAGCTCCCTAAAAAATAGGTAATGAGTCCACTTGACTCCAGGTGAAGTATGGCTTGAGTGCACTAGGTCTTGAGTTGGTTGGCTGACTTTGGAATTCAAATTGATGGAGGGGATCTCATGAGGATATTTTGGTTGCCTTTGAGAGTTAAGGAGGGTGGAAAATCCCCTTGAATCTCTCCAATATTTCTCCCTAATTTCCTGATATTGTGCTCATTTATTCTTCAATACTGATCTTCCAGTGGCAAGGAGCAAGTCCCTAAATTATCTCCTCCAAATCTACATAACCAGCCAAATATTCTTACAATATACTACAAAAATAACCAATATTAGGCAAAAATACAAAATTACCTTTAATCCTTCCTAAGAACATATTAAAGCATAAGAAAACATTATTATGTGCATAAGGAGATATTTAATATATATTTTTATGTGCATAAGAGAGGTAGATGGGCCGAACTTGAATTCGAAGAGGAGATGGAATGATGGTGGAAACCCTAGGGGCCTATAGGTTTTTGGCGGCATCCTCTGCCATCACGGGTACCCACAGACGATGTGACAGGCCTTCAGTACCGTCAGAACTTAGCACAAACCTGGGGCTCTCTCGTCTGGCCATGAGGTGCACGGTCTGGAGAGAGAAGTTCGTTTCAATCTAACTAGGCTCACGATGGAGGTTAGCAGTAATCATTTGTTTTTTCTTGCATTACGGTGTTTGGTGGTTAGGATTTCAGAATAGGTGCGAACTTTCTGCTTCCATGGTGTTGGTTTAAGGAGACAAACTGGCGACAGCAATGGGGTTTGATAGCGAGTACGTGGACGTTGAACCTATGCCTGAATATTTTCTTACCTGCTAGGGGCATGAGGTATCAGAAAAAAACTTGTATCATTTCTTCCCAAAAGTTGCAGAGAACCCACAGAGTCTGAGCAAGGTAGGAGGAACGCATGGGTTTTTGAACGGAGCATCAATGTTGGAAGAGACTCTAGAGAGTACCTTAAGCGGTAGGTGGAGGGTTGGGGTTTCCTCAGTACATGCTCAACCGCTAAACCCTCTGGTTGGAGATGGTGGAGGCTCACAGCAACGCGTTCTTCTCCCCACTTCTTTCGCATCGGAACTAGGTATTCCATACTTTCCTTCCTTTACAGGCGGTTTAGAAGATATTTTTGTTAGTCACAATTTGCAGGGTTTGGAGGGCCAAAAAACCCTAGGGGATGAAAGGCCGCAAGGTCTAGATCTCACTGGAGGAAGTGCTAAGTTTGATACCCTCTGGTATCAAAATACACCCTCGAATCAGGGCCTGAATATCACAAATCTCCCTTTCTTTCTAGCAAATCAAGCGGTTAGTTTGATCCCTACGTTGGCAGAAGGTCAGCCTTGTCCGGTTCAGGCCGAGATTCAAAACCTTAGTCAATCTAGGGTTTCTTCAAACGAATTTGCAGAAGGGGAGCTACAAATATTTTTGGAAGGAGGCCAGGCTTTATGACAGAGTTAGGATTGCGGGCCTGCTTTAGGATAGGGTTCTGCAAAGGGCCCAGAAAGGGGGGTTTCTAGAGAAGCTGCAACAGGGCGACCTGGTTCACCTGTGGTAGAAGACACCGATGCACCCAATAGACAGGTGGACGGCGGGGAAGAAAGGAGAAAGGCATCTGTGGGAGAAAAATAAAAAAGAGAAAGGCGATCATAAGAAAAGAGGAATGTCCTAACTGCTTCCTTGGAGTGGACATACGCATAGACGAAGTTATGGAGGCCACTGAAACCATTTTGGTTGGCAGAGTCCGGGGAAGGAAGTATTCGGAAAATTACATAACGGAGTGGTCCTTGACGAAGTGGAAAGAAGCCCCTGGGAGCCCTATTGAAATAAATATTCTGGACAGGGGATGGTTTAGTATCAGATTTGAGCAGAAATATCACTTGGACTGGGTATTAGAAAGGAACTGGTGCTTTGGGAAGAGACCAATCCTGTTTCAAAGATGGACTCCTATGTTTGATGCACAGAAGGAAAAAATGGCAGAATCCCCTGTGTGGGTAAAATTGCCAGGGCTTCCAATGCCTTTTTGGACTGACTCTATTTTTCACTCCATTGGTAACATGCTTGGAAAATATCTTGATGTCGACAGATCTTTTGAACAATACAGAGACCTAAGTGTGGCGAGAATTCTTGTTAGTCTCAACCCTAGGGAAGGGTTAGCTGATGCTATGACCTTGAAGTACAGGGATTTGAAGTTCCTGCAGACTTTGGATTATGAACACCTCCCTTTTCGATGCCATAGATGTCACAAATATGGCCACCTGGCCAAGGATTTCCCTCTTAGGCATCAGAGAAGAAGAAGGCTGAAACAATTTGTCAAGAAAAATGTTGCCTCAGTCAGAGATGAGGAAAAGAAAGGACCGGAGGAGGTCTTGATAGAAGAAGTTGCAGGTCTGGAAGCTGATAATAAGGCCTCTTTGTCTCCTGGTCCCTATCTCTCCTCACTCAATCTGTCTGAACCAGACCCTGCTCTGGAGTCCTTCCATGTACCCCAACTAGAACCAGGGGTAGTTGGTGTGACTCAGACGGGTATGCCTTTCACTCCTCCCTCTTCCTTTAGCACATATTTTTGTTCTTTTGTTTTGAGTTTGTCTGAGCCTGGTCCCTCTAGGTTGATCCCTCATAATTTTCAAAGTTTGCTTGGTTCCCAACTATATGTTGACAGTATTATCATGTCTGTGAATTCTCCCCCTGGGCCCCCACCCTCAATCCCTATGGGAGAATGTGATCTGGTCCCTCCACCCTCTGGTCTTCCTAAGACTCCCCATTATAATCTTAGACCTCTAGCCATTCGTACCTGTAAAGGGTTTGCTGTTGGGGTTTTATCATCTGATCCCATTCCTTTTGGTCCAAGGAAGTTGAGGGGTAGGAAGTCGGAACTATAAAAGGCTCAGTTGAAAGCTAAGATTGATATAGAAGATGGGAAGCAGAGGTCTTTGTCTAGGGTGCTTAGAGCAGCACTGCCACCCAATCCGAGTTTGAGATGATCTTTCTATCATACAATTCTAGGGGTTTAGCTAGTCAGCCTAAAAAACTAGCGCTTAGAGACCTAGTGAATTCACATCATCCGAACAATTTATTGCTTCAAGAAACCTTGGGGTAGGGAGAAGAAGTTAAATTAATCCTCTCTAAGATGTTCCCTAGTTGGGTGTTTAAAGTCTTAGATGCAAATGGTAGATCTGGGGGCTTGGAAACAGGGTATAAAACAAGGAAACTTAAAGAGATGTCCTCATGGGTTTCCAAGAACAATTTGGCGGTGGAACTGTACTCAAATGAACTTTGTCTCGCGATCCTTCTCCTCCATGTGTATGGCCCTTGCATTGAAAGAGAAAAGTTTTGGGACCATTTTCTTATGAAATCTTGTTTGCGACATCCAAACATCATTGTAGGTGGGGAATTAAATTTCTCTCTAGGTGCCTCGGAGTTTTGGGGACCTTCAGCAAGAGTAGATCACCTCACTGAGTATTTCTCTAATAAATTGGTAGCCTCTCGGCTGGTGGATGCCACCTTAATCAAACCTAGACCAACTTGGAGAAATAGAAGAATGGGGGAATCCTGGGTTGCTAAAAAGTTGGACCGTTTTCTCCTGGGTGAAGATCTGCTGGAAATAATTCCAGTTTTTAGGTACTGGGTAGGGGAAGGGGGGTTGTCAGACCACCTTCCAATATTTCTGGAAGTCATGGGAAGCTTGAAAAAACCTGGGACTCTGTTTAAATTTAACTCCTCCTGGATAAAAGATGAATCCTTTAACTCCTTGCTCCATACTACTTGGAGGAAAGGAAACTTAAGGGTTTCAGAAAGTAGAAGTCAGCACCTTATGGAAAACCTGAAGAGAATGAAGAAAGAAACAAAGGAATGGGCAGTCAATAAAAAACTTAGAGAGGATGAGGAGCTAAGGAAGGAAAATGAAGAACTAGACTTTCTTGAATCACCAGAAGGAACGGGATACTCTACCCAAGAGTCCAAGAACATAGTTAGAGAGTCGGAATTTGCTAGGATAAACATTCCTATCTAAGGGAGGAAAGTTGGACACTAAAAAGTAGAGCCATCTGGCTCCAAGCTGGGGATGAAAACAAAAATTTCTTTCAGAACTATGCTAAAGGAATAAAAAATAATAACACCATTTGGGAGATTCAGAAGGACAATGGAGAGAAGGAAAAATATTTTGAAGATGTTTCTCTCTTAGGGGTAAATCATTTCAAAGACCTCTTCAGAGCTCCGGAGGAGGTTTCCATAGCTGAAGTTATCAGGGTTGCTCAATTCTTTCCTAGTTATATTGATGAGGAAGGGAATGATAATATTATGGAACCTGTTTCAAAAGAGGAGGTGGAAGATATTCTAAAGGCTATGTAAAAGGATAAAAGTCCAGGGCCTGATGGTTGAACAGTTGAATTTTTTCAACACTTCTTTGAATTTTTAGGGGATGATTTGGTCGCTGTGGTTGAGGAATCCCGTCACTCTGGAACCATCTATTAGCCCTTTAATGCAACTTTCCTGGCCCTCATTCCCAAATTGGACCATCCTTCTTCTTTTGCTGAGTTTCGTCCCATATCTTTATGCACGTGTATCTACAAGCTCATAGCCAAAGTGATTGCATCCAGGATGAAACCTTTTCTATCCAAACATATCTCGCCTGAACAATTTGGTTTCTTGGATGGAAGAGAAATACACGAAGCAGTGGGGGTAGCTCAAGAAACCCTCCATAGTCTTAAGAAAAGTGAGAAAAAAAGAGCTATTGTCAAAATTGACCTTTCAAAAGCTTATGACAGAATAAGTTGGATGTATCTGAGACTTTTGTTGACAAATCTGGGCTTTAGATTTGATTTTTTCAGATGGGTCAATGGTTGCATCACAACCTCCTCAATTTCTATTTTGATTAATGGTGCAGCTACAGATTTTTTCAATCCTCAAAGGGGCCTTCACCAAGGATGTCCTCTCTCCCTCTTCTTTTCTTGCTGGTTGCAGAAGGAATGAGCCTAATGATCCATGCAGTAAAGAGGCAAGGAGATCTCAGAGGAATTGAAGTGGCAGTAAATATGTGGGTTACACATTTGTTTTTTGTTGATGATATACTATTGTTTAGCAATGGCAGCCTTGAAGACTGTCGGTGTCTTAAGGAGATTCTTGACCTATTCTTGAAAGCAACTGGACTCTGCATAAATGAGAAAAAATCGTCCCTGATTGCAGTTGGGCTCTCTAGGGAAGAAGTGGGAAGTATTGAAGCAATACTGCACTTTGATATCAAATCTCTTCAGGACCCCTTCAAGTATCTCGGTTTTATTTTAAAACCGGACTCCTATCTCATTAAAGATTGGAAGTGGATTATAGCGAAGATAGAAGCCTGAATGCATCACTGGAGCTACAAGTGGTTTTCTAGAGCAGGAATATTGTTCCTGATTAAATCTGTGGAAATGGCCATCCCAGTATATTGGGCTAGTCTGTCATGGGTCCCAAAAAGTATCTTGGCCTCGATCAATAAGATTTGCGGTAGATTCCTTTGGGCATGGTCAAAGGTAGAACATGTGACTCCCTGGGTGGATGGGGAGAAAATTGTTAGACCAAAAGGTTGGGGAGGCTAGGGAATAAAAGATATTTTCCCCTTCTCAAAGTCTTTGGTAGCAAAACTTGCATGGAGACTAATCACATTGGAAAATCTTTGGACTTCTGTTACTAAAAGAAAATATATTGACCCAATGCCAATCCTGGAATGGTTGTGAATGCCACAAAAGTCATCAAAAAATTCTTCTGTTGTCTGGAAGGAAACCATCGCTTATGTTAAGGTTATTGAGCAGGGTTTGGCTTGGCATGTGGGTGATGGAGCCCGAGTCAGACTGGGTCGTGATCCTTTGGTGGGTTGTTCGAGGAGTTTTTCCTTAACATGAGATCTCATAGCTTTCTTGAATAACAGAGGTATTTTTAGCCTCAACCACATGGCGGATCCTGAAAATTCCTCTATTTGGAGACAAGAATGGTTGACAGGGAATGCTCTCTAGTTGGAGGAAATATGGATGGGGGAGTGGGAGAATTATATTTTGGACCTCCAAAACTCAAACATAAGGATTCTAGATAAACTAGATGATCTCTGATGGGTCCACTCCCCGTCAGGGCTCTACAATCTGAAATTGGGATATAATTGGCTTATGACTCAAAATGGATGGGGGGAACCATATTGGTGGTCCAAACCACTCTGGAAGTTGAAAGGATTGGAAAATTCGAGGCTATTCTTTTGGTGCATACTCCAGAAAAAATTCCCCACCTGGGACTTCTTACAAAGAAGGGGGAAGATAGGCCCCAGGTGGTGCTCTCTATGCAAAGATAAGCTGGAAATGGTGCATCATGTCTTTCTCATAATATTAGCCTCTGGAATGAAACCTTGTGGCTAATTAAGATACCCCAGAAGTGGGAAGGACAGGATGTGGAAGAAGCCTTGCAAAGGTGGTGGAAGGAAGCTCCAGACGACAGGGTACGCTCAGTCCCTCTTTTGGTTGCATGGGGCACATGGATTGCAAGGAACCAAGTGATTTTTAAAGACTCTCCTTTCCCTATCTGTAAGCTGGCGGCTGAAGGCGCATCCATATATGATCACATCCCTATCCCAACTCATCCCCAGCAAGCTTGTGTTATTCAACAGGAAGATATCAGGGGAGACATTCCCTGGTCATATTTTGATGGCGCCTCAGATCCGCACAAAAGGTGCGGTGTAGGGCTGGTTATTCATCGTCCTACAGGAAAAACTCTCAAAGCGTCAATTGGTTTGGGCCAAGGGACCAACAATTTTGCAGAACTAAAAGCTCTTCATCACCTCCTTTGCTGGCTTTCCCTTATGAACATGCGAGAGTTTCAGATTTTTGGGGACTCTAAGAACATTGTGAAGTGGTTCAATGGGACTCAACGTTGCAATAATTATATTTTACTTCCTCTACTTAATGAGATCACTCGTTTGAAATTTTATTTTTCTGAGATTTCTATTTGCCATATTTATAGGGAAAGGAACCATGATGTAGACCACCTTTCCAAAGAAGGTACTGAGCAAGATATGGGGTCTTGGATAGTTGTGGAATTGGTCGATGGGTTGGCTCGAGTCATTGATCAGCCTATATTTGCTTAAAATATTTTGGGCTCTAGTTTTTTATGTTGTTTCACGAAATGTATATATGTTGTATCTTCAAAAAAAAAATCAAAAACGTTTTTATAAAATACACACAAGCTTTCCTCTTGATCTTGAGCTATTTTCCTGTAAGAGGAGGCTCGAGTCTCGAGTATCATCTCATATTTTACTTTGGATGGAAACTGGTATAGTGTCAAATTCCAGGTTTCTGCTCTTTTGAATTTTCTTCCAACTTCTGACTACAGTCCCTTCTCCCCTCTGTCTCGGGTGTTTTTTCCTTAAAGGAAGCCCGAGAGGAGGGAAGGGACGAGGAGGAATCTCTCCATTTTTTTTATCTGACTGGTTGGTGAATATGCTCATACTATTTATCATAGCTGAAACTTTGTTTCTTCCTGAAAGGGGAGAAATTCAGTTCTCTGGATTGCTTTTTCATATGCTATGTAACTTTCTATATTAATAGATGGTTCGATTTTTTTCTGTGGAAAAAAAAAAGAGAGGTAGATGGGCCTTAATTTATGTCTAATTTAGAGGCCCATCACTTTCCACGATATCGCTCCCCTGTACATTGTGGCGTGCGCAACAGGGAGGTCACAGGGGGTGGACGACAGCCCCCCCTGTTCAGGGTTGGGCCAGTGCCCCGGGAAAAAAAAATTGGACTCTATTTTTCGGTGGGCGAACCCGCCCATAGTTTTGTGGATGGGTTTGCACATGGTTTTGGGGCATGATGGTTTTCGGCCCCTGGTATTTTGTATATCTGGTCAAGGGAACTATGGTTATGGTATAATCCAGGGTTAATGAATTGGGTTTTATGAATGCTTCGTCGTGTATATATATTTTTTGTAACACTAAAAGGAATAATTATGAAAAATCAAGTTGGTAGTCCCGATTTTGGATCCAAGGGAAAATCTCTGTGTATATTTGTTTTATGTTTTATGCTCTTGCTATTGCTTATTTTCTATTTTTAATATTCGTTTGTAGATAATTTCTATACTGGGTTAAAACCTACAATCATAATGTAGATTAGCCTACTCTATAATAACCTAGCCTAACTTACCCTAACATACCCTAGCCTAGTCAACTCTAGGTTAGTCTACTTAGTCTACCCTAGCCTAATATTTCCTAACCTAGCCTACTCTTTTCTATTGTAGCCTACCTTACCTAATCGAGCCTACTCTAGTCTAGCCAAGCCTACTCTATTTTACTCTAGCTTACTCTAGCCTAGCTTCCTATACACTAGACTAATCTATTCTAGCCTACTCTAGCCTAATCTAGCCTAGCCTAACCTACTCTAGCGTAGCCTAACCTAACCTAACCTAGTCTACTCTAACCTAGCCTAGCCTTATCTAGCTTATCCTAGCCTAGTCTAGCTTACTCTAGTCTAGCCTATTCTAGCATATCCTAGCATAACCTAGAGTACTCTACCCTAGCCTAACCTAGCCTAACCTAACCTATTATAACCTAGCCTACTATAGCCTAGCCTAGCCTAGCCTAGCCTAGCCTATCCTAGCCTACCCTAACCTAACCTATTATAGCCTAGACTAGTCTACTCTAGCCTATTCTAGCCTAGCCTAGTCTCGTCTATCCTACTCTAGCCTAACCTAACCTAGGCTAACCTAACCCAGCCTAGCCTAACCTAGTCTAACTAGCTAATTCTAGCATAACCTAACCTTACCTATCCTAACATATCATATCCTAGACTATCCTACCCTAGCCTAGCCTAACCTAACCTAGCCTAACCTAGCCCATCCTAACCTATCCTTCCCTATCCTAACCTAGCCTAGCCTAACCTAGCTTAGTGTATCCTAGACTAACCTAACCTAACCTAACCTTACCTAGCCTAGCCTAGCTTGGCCTAACCTAACCTAACCTTTCTTATCCTATCCTAGCCTAGCCTAACCTAACCTAGTCTAGCATAGCCTATTCTAGCATAACCTAACCTAGCCTAGCCTAGCCTATCCTATCCTAGACTATCCTACCCTAGCCTAACCTAACCTAACCTAGCTTATCCTAACCTATTCAAACCTAACCTATCCTATCCTATCCTATCTTATCCTAGCCTAGCCTAACCTATCCTATCCTAGCCTAACCTAGCCTAGCCTATCCTAACCTAGCCTAACCTAGCCTAACCTAGCCTTCCCTAACCTCACCTAGCCTAACCTAACCTAGACTAGCCTAGACATTCCTAACTTACCCTAACCTAACCTAGCCTAGCCTAACCTAACATAACCTAACCTTGCCTATCCTAGGCTAGCCTAGCTTGGCCTAACATAACCTAAAATTTACTAGCCTAGCATAAAGTAACCTAGTCTAGCCTATCCAAGCCTACCCTACCCTAGCCTAACCTAGCCTAGCCTAACCTACTCTAGCCTACCCTAGCCTAACCTAACCTAGTCTAATCTAGCCTAGCATGGCCTAACCTAACCTAACGTTTCCTATATTACCCTAGATTAGCCTAACCTAACCTAGTCTAGGATATCCTAGCTAGACCTAGCCTATCCTAACCTACTCTAGCCTAGCCTAGCCAAACCTAGCCTAGCCAAGCCAAACCTAGCCTAGTCTACTCTAGCCTAGCCTAGCTTAGCGTAATCTAGCCTAGTCTAATATAGTCTAGCCTAGCCTACTCTAGCTTAGCCTAGCCTAGTCTACTCTATCAGATTCTATTTTAGCCTAAATTAGCCTAGCTTACTCTAGCTTAGCCTAACCCAGTCTAACCTATCCTAATCTAGCCTAGCCTAACCTAGTCTAACCTAGCCTACTCTAGCCTAGCCTAACATAGCTTAGCCTAACCTAAACTAGTCTAGCCTAGCCTAGTTTACTCTAGCCTATTCTAGCATAGCCTAGCGTAATCTACCGTAGCCTAGCATAACCTAGTCTATCCTAACATAGTCTAACTAGCCTAGCCTAACCTAATCTAACCTAGTCTAACTAGCCCATTCTAGCCTAACCAACTATCGTGCCTTATCCTATACTAGCCTACCCTAGCGTAGCCTAACCTAACCTAACTAGCCTAGCCTAGCCTAACCTAACCTAACCCAGCCTAACCTAGCCTAATGTAAACTTCCCTAACCTAAGCTAGCCTAACTTAGTTTAGCCTAGCCTAGCCTAGCCTAGCCTAGCCTAACCTAACATACTCTAGTGTAGCCTAATCTATCATATTCTACTCTAGTCTAGCTTAGCCTAGTTATCCTAGCCTAGTATAGCCTAGCCTAGTCTACTCTAGCCTATTCTAGCCTAGCCTAGACTAGCCTAGCCTACTCTAGCCTAGCTTAACTTAGCCTAGCCCAACCTGGTCTAACCTAGCATACTCTAGCCTAATGTAACCTAGCCTAACCTAGCCTAGCCTATACTAGCCTAACCTAGTCTAGCATAACCCGACCTAACCTATTTTAGCCTGCCATATCCTATCCTAACCTATCATAGCATAGCCTAGCCTAGCCTAGCCTAGCCTAGCCTAGACTAGACTTCCCTTCCTTAGCCTAACCTAACTTAACCTAGCATAACCTAAGCTAGCCTAACCTAACATAACATAGCCTACCCTACCTTAGCCTACCCTAACCTATCCCAGCCTAGTCTACTCTAGCCTCTTCTAGTCTAGCCTAGCCTACCCTAATCTAACCTTGCTTAACCTAGACTAGCCTAACCTAGCATAACCTAACCTACTCTAGCCTAACCTAACCTAGCTTAGCCTAGCCTAACCTACCCTAGAATAGCCTAGCCTAGCGTAACCTACACTAGCCTAGCGTAACCTAACCTAACCTTACCTAACCTAACCTAACCTTACCTAACCTAACCTAGCCCAACC
Organism: Pinus albicaulis; assembly: GCA_034641835.2. Classification (NCBI taxonomy): domain Eukaryota; kingdom Viridiplantae; phylum Streptophyta; class Pinopsida; order Pinales; family Pinaceae; genus Pinus; species Pinus albicaulis. Next base: position 958,160,099 of record CM076575.1, read on the forward strand.
TAACCTAACCTAGCCTAGCATAGCCTAGCCTAGCCTAGCCTAGCCTAGCCTAGCCTAACCTAACCTAACCTAGCCTACTCTAGCCTAGCCTAACCTAGCCTAGCCTAGTCTACTCTAACCTAGTCTAACTTAGTCTAGGGTAACCTAATATACTCTAGCATATTCAAGCCTAGCTTACTCTAGCCTAGCCTAACCTAACCTAGCCTAGGGTAGCCTTACCTACGCTAGCCTAACCTAACCTAGCCTAGGGAAGCCTTACCTAGGCTATCCTTACTTAACCTTACTGACCTTAGCCTAGCCTAGCCTAACCTAGCCTAGCATAGACTAGCCTAGCCTAGCCTAGCCTAACCTAGCCTAGCATGACCTAGCCTAGCATACACTAACCTAGCCAAGCCTAGCCTAACATAACCTTAAGTAACCTAGCCTAACCTAACCTTACCTAGCCTAGCCTTAGGTAGCCTAACCTAACCTTACCGAGCCTAGCCTTAGGTAGCCTATCCTAACCTTAGGTAGCCTATCCTAACCTTAGGTAGCTTATCCTAACCTTATATAGCCTAACCTACTCTAGCCTAGCCTAGCGTAACCTAGCCTAGGCTATCCTAGCCTAGCCTAGCCTAGATTATCTTAGCCTTACCTAGCCTAGCCTAGATTAGCTTAGCCTTACCTAGCCTAGCCTAGCTTAACCTAGCCTAGCCTAGCTTAACCTAGCCTAACCTAGCTTAGCCTAGCCTAACCTAGAATAGCCTAGCCTAGCCTAGCCTAACCTAACCTACCCTACCCTAACCTAACCTAACCTAACCTAGCCTAGCCTAGCCTAAGCTATCCTAAGCTAGCCTTACCTAGCCTAGCCTAACCTAGCCTAACCTAGCCTAACCTAACCTAGTCTACCCTAACCTAGCCTAAGCTAGCCTAAGCTAGCCTTACCTAGCCTAGCCTAGCATAGCCTAACCTAACCTAACCTTAGGTAGCGTATCCTAACCTAACCTTGCTTAGCCTAACCTTAGGTAGTTTATCCTAACCTTAGGTATCCTAGCATAACCTTACTTAGCCTAGGTTAACCTTAGGTAGCATAATCTAACCTTGCCTAACCTAACCTTACCTAGCCTACTCTAGCATAGCCTAGCCTAACTTAGCCTAGGCTATCCTAGCCTAACTTAGCCTAGGCTATCCTAGCCTAACCTAGCCTAACCTAACCTAGCCTAACCTAACCTAGCCTAGCCTAGCCTAACCTAACCTAGCCTAACCTAACCTACTCTAGTGTAGCCTAATCTAGCCTAGTCTACTCTAGTCTAGCCTAGCCTAGGTAGCCTATCCTAGTATAGCCTAGCCCAGTCTACTCTAGCCTATTCTTGCCTAGCCTTGACTAGCCTAGCCTATTATAGCATAGCTTAACCTAGCCTAGCCTAGTCAAGCCTAGTCTAACCTAGATTTTTCTAGCCTAACCTAACCTAGTTGAGCCTAGCCTAGCCGATACTAGCGTAACTTGGTCTAGCATAACCTGACCTAGCTTATCTTAGCCTACCCTATCCTAGCCTAACGTAGCCTAGCCTAGCTTATCCTATCCTAACCTAGCCTATCCTACCCTAGCCTAGTCTATCCTATCCTAGACTAGCCTAGCCTAGCCTATCCTAGCCAAGCCTAGCCTAGCCTATCCTAGCCTAGCCTATGCTAGCCTATCCTAGCCTAGCCTATCCTATCCTAGACTAGCCTAGTCTAGCCTAGCCTATCCTAGCCTAGCCTATCCTAGCCTAGCCTAGCCTAGCCTATCCTAACCTAACGTAGCCCAGCCTAGCCTAACCTAGCCTATCCTAACCTAACCTTGCCTAGCCTAATCTTAGGTAGCCCATCCTAACCTTACGTAGCCTATACTAACCTTACATAGCCTAACCTAACCTTGCGTAACCTAACATTAGTTAGCCTACTCTAGGCTAGCATTACCTAGCCTAGCCTAGCCTTACCTAGCCTAGCCTAGCCTTACCTAGCCTAGCCTAGCCTAGCCTAACCTAGCCTAACCTAACCTAACCTAACCTAACCTATCATAGCCTAAGCTAGCCTAACATAACCTCACATAAGCTAGCCTACTCTAGCCTACCCTAACCTACTCTATCCTAACCTAGCCTAGTCTACTCTATCCTAGTTTAACCCAGTGTAGGGTAGCCTAATCTACTCTAGCCTATTCAAGCCTAGCTTACTCTAGCCTAGCCTAACCTAACCTAGCCTACGCTAGCCTTACCTACGCTAGCCTATCCTATCCTAGCCTGGGGTAGCCTTAACTAGGCTATCCTAGCATAATCTTACCCGCCCTAGACTAGCCTTGCCTAACCTAGCCTAGCCTAGACTAGCTTAGCCTAACCTAACCTAGCCTAGCGTGACCTAGCCTAACCTACACTAGCCTAGCCTAGCCTAACTTAGCCTAACCTAACTCGGCCTAACGTAGCCTAGCCTAAGCTAACCCAGCCTAACGTAGCCTAGCCTAACTAACCTTAAGTAGCCTTGCCTAACCTAACCTTGCCTAGCTTAACCTTAGGTAGCCCATCCTAACCTTAGGTAGCCTATCCTAATCTTACATAGCCTAACCTAACCTTGCGTAACCTAACCTTAGTTAACCTACTCTAGGCTAGCATTACCTAGCCTAGCCTTACCTAGCCTAGCCTAGCCTAGCCTAGCCTAACCTGACCTAGCGTAGCCTAAGCTAGCCTAACATAACCTAGCCTAAGCTAGCCTTACCTAGCATAGCCTAGCTTAGCCTAACCTAACCTAACCTAACCTAACCTAGCCTAACATAACCTAACATTAGGTAGCCTATCCTAACCTAACCTTGCTTAGCCTAACCTTAGGTAGTTTATCCTAACCTTAGGTAGTTTATCCTAACTTTAGGTAGCCTAGCATAACCTTACTTAGCCTAGGCTAACCTTAGGTAAGTTAATCTAACCTTGCCTAACCTAACCTTACCTAGCCTACTCTAGCCTAGCATAGCCTAACTCAGCCTAGCCTAGCCTAACCTAGCCTAACGAAGACTAGCCTAGCCTAACCTAACCTAACCTAGCCTACCCTAGCGTAGCCTAGACTGTAGCCTAGCCTCACCTACTCATGCCAAGCCTAGTCTGGCCTAGCCCATTGTACTCTAGCCTATTCTAGCCTAACCTAGCCTACTCTAGCTTACCTTAGTCTATTCTTTGGAAGCATAGGCTTGGCTACTCTAGCTTACCTTAGTCTACTCTATATTAGCATGGCCTACCCTACTCTAGCATACCCTAGCCTACTATAGAGTAGCCTAGCCTTTTTTGGTCTAGACCACTCTAGCTTAACTTATTCTATCCTTGTGTAGCCTAGTCTAATTTAGCCTTTCCTAGCCCACTCTAGCTTAGCCTAGCCTAATTTAACACAATCTAGATTCATAACGGTTTATATATATCACATATTGTAGTTGACAATTTTAATAAAATATATATTCAAAAGCGATCTTAAGAAATATTTAGAGTACAATTTAATTTTATAATATATATTTAAATACTACATTATTTTATTTTAATTCAAAAATTTACCATACTACATTGTACCATTAATCAAAAATGGTATACAACTTAAATAACATATTATATATTTAAATTTTAAAATTATTTAAAAAATAAATTAAACTTAACAATATTAATAAAGAAATCATTCAAAACCAAATTAAATTAAATACTATTAATAAAACTTTAATTATAACAAAATTTATTTAAAACAAATTAAATGTATTAATATATAATTTAAGAGGGAAAATATATTGAGCTTAACCACTGTAATAATGTAACATGAATTATAAGATATAAATGAAAAACATATCTTTAAAATGTGTAAATAATAATTCAAAATCATTTTGAGAAATTCAATTAATCTAAATTAAATTTTTGGAAAAATTAAAATTTTATTTAAAAAAGTTACCCAAAATTAATTTTGAGCTCTCCATGTAAAGTCAACTAATATTTATAATTAAAAAAACTCACAGAAAATTATAAAAGTAAAAAAATAATTTAAATAAAACTAATATTTATAATTGAGAAAAAAAACTCACACAAAACTACAAAAATAAAAAACTAATTTAAATAAAACTACAAGATTACAAATAAACTACATTATTTACAAACTACAATAAGGAATTAAAATGGATAAATAAATTAAGATGGATAAAAACTACAGTAATGAATTAAGCCAAGCTAAGAAATCAGCAAAAACTACTCATAAAAATAACAAAAAAATAAGCTTCCCCTCTCCATAAAGAATATTAAAATAGAGGCAGATAATATTAAAATGGAATAATTCGAGATGGTTATATGGTGCATGAATTCTTAATTAAATGGATATATGGGCTATTTTTTCAAACATTGGTTATAGATGGTTTCCCACTTTCTCGTGGGGGACAGATGCACTCATGTGAATGGAACAGAGTAACGGGCATACATATGCAAAGAAATCAACCTAAAATACTCATAAAATCCCTTATTATTATCGTTATGGTATGACTTGGGAAGCCGGTTGTCATTATTGAAAGCTTCATAGTATTTTATAAATATTTTAAATATTTTTATTTGAAAAGAAATAAAAAAATTAACTAATATTTATGTGAAATATAATTTATATAATCAAAATTCTCAAAATACACTTAGAAGATATCAAAGAAATGACAGTATCCAGACAGCTTTGATTTAAACTTATTGTAGAACAAAGAAGCATTTTATGCCGCCAATCCTGATTTAAACTTGTATTTGGTAGATGCAGAATAAAGAAGTATCTAAATTTTAGATGGGGAATTATTCATAATTGTTACTACATTGAATTATTCATAATTGTTACCACATTGACTCGACAATTTCTCTGGATATCTTGTTGAAATACCGAGTTAAGAAGATATCTTGTTGAAATTCTGAGCGTATTAAATTTCACACTTATGGTTAGAAAATTACCAAATAGAAACCACAAATATTCATTGAAATGACATGATTGGGGTTTGTTTTTGAGGATGTAGCCTGCAGGATGTATCCGAGTTAGTTTTAGAGGGTTGAAAGTTTGGGTTTTGGCCCAACCCAAAGGATTTAGTACTTCTTCTATGATTCAAAGTATTTCATGTCCTTCTCTCGTTTTAGCAGATTTTGGGTTACACAAACTTGTGATTGCAAGCTTCCCCATCACCTCCTTGTGGGAAGAGTGATTGGAACAGTATAATCCTGTTAAAAAATATTTGTTTATGATTTCTGGAAAATCAATAGATATTAATCGACACTTTTTTCATGCTTGTTATTTGCAACTTAAGAGTCGCTTATGATCATAGTAGCCTTGTAGATAGAATATATTTTAATCAAATTCAACTTCATATTTTCCAAGATAATTTACTTCACTATGTTATTGGTCACTTGATTCTTGTATTTGGCTAGTTGCAAGGATCACGATATTGGAAAATACATTCCCCAATAACCCGCAATTTTCCATCGTCCCCAAGGTACCTCACACTACTTCCAACCTCCTCTCTCTCCGCAGTAGCTCGTAAATAAAAGCACATCATGGGCATCAACTTGCGTGCAACAGAGATCCTGCATAAAAATAGACTTGGAAAAAGAAGCTCCCACACAACATTCATTCAACAACTTCTACCTTCATCTACCTCTCCATATAATACAAATTACTTACATCCTTAAAACTATCTCATGTCTAATCCATAAAAAAATAGGGCCTCCGTAAAACCTCATGTGGAAGCCTTGTAGAAGTGTTCATCTCAACAAATTTTTCTACCTACTTTGAACATAGCCCATTGAAGTTGAATAAGGCTCCCCAAATTTTGATTTGATGATTAAGGAAAGATCTAAGACCAAAGGCAACCTCCTCATTTCCTCACTTAACCATCGTATAGCAAAAAAAGTTAAAACTTAGTAATTTATTCATGGAAAAATTAGATTCTTATTTTCAAACAAATGTATACTATATCCACTATTCATAAAAATAAGTTTAGGATTTGATTAAAATGCACAAAGTAGAGTAAAATAAGTGATTTATTTATGCAAGTAGATTAACTCTTTTTATTTCATGAAATGTCAATTATAATTTATATTTCAATGAATGGAATTTTTCACTCCATGGATAGAATTAGGTTCAATTATGTTTTCAAAAGTAACTTTAAGTTTTCACTATATTTAGTCAGATAATGGTTTTTGAACACCCTTATCTAATTTCAGGCAACCGAGGTGACATGAGTAAAACCTAACCTACCGTGTATATAACATTGTCACCTCTAAGTTTGTAAAAACCCCTCATTGATAATTAGAGTTAGCCCTCGGGAGTCAGAACATTCTTGGTGCAATACCAGTTTTTCATAATTTTTTGGCATCCTCGTTGGGGATGTGTCTATGTAGGTGTTGTTTCTACTTAAGAATTATTTCTTTTATGTTTTGAATCATTCTTATTTCTTTGAAAGTGGGAAAAAATAAAGTAATAACTTGTTCTTTCAGGACTAATAGAGTAGGGATAACCAAGGAAAATTATTACCAAACCTCACTCCCTCAAGAAGTAAAACTACAACCTTCATTCTTCTTCTGGGTGGATATGAAATCTCTCATGATTTCACAAGAGATTTTAATAATTTCCAGGTAAGCAACATGAAATCTTTAAAGAACTTATATAAGAAGAAGAACACATCCCACCTACCCAAACTACAAAACTAGAAAAATGAGAACTTTCTATCATAGAACCAATGGAGAGGCTATAATGAGGAACATAAGCCCTCGTTTCCTATCCACATTTCCATGGACTAATCCTTCGAGGACCCCTTTCGAAACCTTATGTTTGAGTATCCGTAGGACCTATGAATATTCCTCTTGTATGAGTAGAAGTTGAATGCTTCTCTACCCTTAAATATGTAGCCTTTGTCTTTTGCTTATGGGTTTGGAAACATCATTACCTAGGCCCAACAAAAGTGAGCCTTCACGTAAAAATACCGAGAGTATTGTAGGTCCAAATAACCTAGCATAGTCAACTTAGCTCAATTAGCTGCTTATTCTAGCCAAACCCAACCGAACCTAGCCTAACCATCCCATATTACCCTTACTCTCTACCGACTCCAATCAACTCATCTAACCCAGCCCTCTCGGCCCACGTAACATAGCCCAACCAGTCGACTTCAAAGATAACCCTGGACATTCCCCAACTAACCCAACCTAATGTAACCTTTCCTAGCCCAGCTTCAACTTAATCGTGTTAGCTTAGCTCGCCCAGCTCAACTCAACCAAAATCGTGCCAGCTTAGCTTCAACTCTAGCCTAGGCTTAACCCAACCTAACCCAAATTTCCTATCCTAGTTTCAACTCAGCTTCCAGCCTAGCTTAACCTAGTCTAGCCTATCCCACGGACCTAGCTTAGTCATGACAGCTCACCCTAACCTAGCCTAACCTACTTTAGCCCAGCCTAGCCTAACTTAGCCCAATATACTTCCGGCATAACCTAGCCAAACATATCCTAACCTTTCCAGCTCAACCTATCCTAGCTAGCTTCAAATCTCACCCACAACCTAACCTAACCTAGTTCAATGCGTTCAGCCTAGCTTCAGCTTCAGCCTCAAAACCTAGCCTAACATCGCTTAACCTATCATAACCTATTGCAGCTCTCAGCTCACCTCAACCCAGCTCAGTCTGTCGCTAGCCTCCTGGGCTTTCCACCTTAATCTAGCTTAGCCTACTCTAGCTCAACCTAGCCTACTTCAGCTCAGCTTTTTAGTCTACTCTATCATATTCTAGCCTGTACCTCACCCTAAACTAACCTAAACTAACCTTACCATTTACATGACATAGCCCAGCTCAGCCTAACCAAGCTCAACCCAGCCTTAGCCCCAGCCTTGCGCCCAACTAAGCTCAACCTGCTTTCAGCCTCAGCTCAGCCTAACCTATTGTAGCCTGTACCGCAGCCTACCATAGCCTCTTAGCCTAGCCTAGCCTAACCTAACCTATCGTAGAGTCTACCCTAGCCTACTGCGCCCCAGTTTAATTAGTCCATACCCAGCCTGACCAATTCAGCTCAGCCTAATCTAGTTCAGCTCAGCCCTAGCCAAACCTAACCCAACCCAACCCAACCCAACCTAACCTAGCTTCAGCTTCAACCACCCTCGCATAACTCAGCCCAACTAGCCTATTCAAGCCTAGCGTAAACTCAAAATATTCTGGCCTATCCTGCCCTAGCCTACCTCAACTCAACTCCAGTTTGCAACTTGGCCAGTCGAACCCAACCTCGCCTAGTCGAACTCAACCTTTCCAAGCTTCAGCTTCAGCCTAGCATATCGTAGTTTCGTTGGGCCTAGCCCAGCCTAGCCTAGCCCAGGCTCACCCTAAACCAGCTTAACCTAGTTCAACTCAACCTAGCCTAACCTACTCTATCTTAGCCTAGCCTAACCATAGCTCACTTCAGCTTACCCCAGCTCAAACCCCAATTTCAGCTCAGTTCACTTGGCCTTCCCAACCTAGCCCTCGCACAGTTCACTTGCATCATTCTAGCCTAGCCTCCAGACTACCAAACTTGTGATTGGCTCACCAACCTGCCCAGCTTCAACCTAGTTCAACCCTAGTCTACTCTAGCCTGTTAACCTAGTCTAATCCCAGTTCAACCCAGCTCACTTCTACCCCCAACACAACATAGCCTACCCTAACCTAGCTTAGCCTAACCTAATCTCCAGGCCTAGTCTAGCTCACTCAGCCCAAGCTCAATCTCAACCTAACTTCTGGGCTCATCCCAACCTCAACCTCGCCCAGCTTCTGCCTTACTGTCCTGCTCAGCCCACCCAGCACACCAGCCTAGTCTAACCCAGCTCAGCCCAACCTAGACTCAAGCCTAGCCTTGGCCCAACTCAACCTAACCAAGTCAACCCAACCCAACCTAGCCTAACCCAACCCAATTTAAGCCTAGGCCCCAGCCCACCAGTTTGAGCTTAACCTCAGCCTGGCCTAGCCTAACCTAACCCAGTCAAATCCCAACCTAGCCTAGCCTGGGCCTGAGCCTTGGGAATCCAGTTTGGGCCTAGCTAGCCTAGCCTAGCCTAGCCTAACTTAACCCAACTCCAACCTAACCCCAACTCCAACCTACAGGCTCACCCTGCCCAGCTTCAGCCTATGCTAGCCCAACATAACCCAGCTTCAGTTTGTCCAGTTTAGCCTAACCTATTCAATGTATCCTAGCTTATCCTATCTTATCCTAACCTATCCTAACTTACCCTACCCTACCCTACCCTAGCCTAACCTAGCGTAACTTAGTTTCAACCTAACCCAACATATCCTAACCTAGCCCATTCCAGCTCAGCTCAGCCTCGTCTCGCCCCGACCTTAAACTCATATCCTAACCTAGTCCGGCACATCGTAGCCTAACTTTACCTAATATACAATCATAGCCTAACTCAACACAACGTGGCTCAGCTCAACCTAGCCCAACTCAGCACAATAGCCTACTTTAGCCTCTTCTAGCTCAGTACAGCCTAGCCTAAAGCAGTTCAAACCCAACACACTCTACTCAACCAACTCCAACTCATCCTATCCAACCCATCCTGTCTCCACTATCCCAGCCAAGCTTCAACTCAACCTAGCCCAACCTCAGCCTGCACTCAACCCAGACCAGCGCAGCCTGTCCTAACCTCACCATTACAGCCAGCCTAGCGACCCCAGCTTCAGCTCAGCTCAGCCCAACCCAACCTTTCCTGCTCATCCTAGCCCAGCCCCAGCCCAGACCAATTACAACCCAACCTGAGCCCACCCTGCCTGTTTCCTGAACAACTCAACTAATCCCAACTCAACTCAACTCCAGCTTAACCAACTGACCTAGCTTCTGCTCCAGCCCAGCTCATTTTACTACAGCTCATTCTATCCCCAGCTTAACCTAGTTCAACTCCGCCTACTTCCACAAGAGTTCAACCTAGCCTTCCTCTCCAAACTTACCCTAATCTAGTCTATCTCATCTCCAACCTAGCCTAGGTTATTCTACCTCAGTTTGTACCAAAATAGCCTAAATTAACTTAACTCAGCTCAACTCCAGTTCTGTCTAACCTATCTAACCTAACCTTTATTCCCCAAGCCCAGCCTAGTCTACCGTAGCCCAGCTCAGCCTCAAGAAGCCTAGCCTCAGCCTATCCTAAACCAGTCTAACCATAGCTCAACCTCTAATCTTAACCTACCCTAGCCTATCCTATCCTAGCCTACTCTCAACCCAGCTCACTCCAACCCACCAGTTCACCAGCCTAACTCAGAACTCCTAATCCACCTTCCCCAATTCAACTCACCCCAGTTCAAGTTCAGCCCAACCTAACCTAACCTAACTCCCTAATCTAACCTAACCTAACCCAACTTCCAATCTAACCCAACCCAACCTAACTACAAGGTTCCAGCTCAACCAACATAGCCCAACCTAACCTAACCAGTCTAACCAACTTAACCTAAACTAGCCTAGCCAAGCCTATTCTAACCTACTCTAGCCCAGTTTCAAATTTCTCAGCCCAGCTCAGTCTACTCTAGCCTATGTGGCCCAAATTAACCTTATGGAGGGGCTCAGAACCCAGCATCGTGCTGGACCCAACTACCCAACATAAGCTAACTTTCTAGCTTAGTGTAGCCTAAACTAGCCTACTATAGCAAGGACCTAGCCTAACCTAGCATAGCCTAACCCAACCTAACCTAGCCCAACCTAACCTAACCTAAACTAGCTCAGCTCTATCTTAAATTACTCTAGCCTTCAACTGAGGCCTAGTAGCTCTCCAATCCCAGTCTACCTAGCCCGGCCTAGCCTATTCTAACCTACTCCTGCCCAACCCAACCTAGCCTAACATAAGCCAACCCACCTAGCCTAGCGTAGTTTTAACCAGCCTACGGAGGAAGTAGCCTGTGTCTACTCCAGCCTGGCCTGTGGCCCAAGCTCAATCTATCCCAATCTACTCTTAACCTAGTTTGTCACGCCCATTGCAGCTTCCTGGGCTCAGTCCATTTCCAGCCCATCTGTATTCTAACCTTGGACCTTGGTCCTAATTCTGGCCTGGGTCTCCAGTTTCATTTACCCTGCCTAGCCTGAAGGCTCATTGTTATCCTATTCTATCGTAGGCCTACTTTAGCTCGACCAAGTTCAATTCCAGCTCACTCTAGCTCAGCCCAACTCCTGCAATCCTGCTTCAGCCTCCCAGCCTTGGCCTGATCCTCAGCCTGCTCATCTCAGCTCAGCTCAGGCTCAGCCTCAGCTCAGCCCATCTTGGCCTGAATCATTCTAGCCTCAGCTCAGCTCTCAATCCCAAACTCAGACTCTCAGGCTCAGCCAACTACCAGCCTATTCCAGCCTTGGCCTGTCTCAATCAACCCATCTCAGCCTTGGCCTAGTTCAATCAGCCCACCTCAGCCTTGGCCCAGTCTCAAACTTAGCTCATTCTTTAAGCTCAGCTTAGGCTCAACCTAACCCAAACTTCCCCACCACAGCTCTCCAGTCACTTCAATGATGGACCCTTCAAGCTCATTCCAACTCAGTCAACCCAACCTAGCCTAATCTTAACCTCAACTCAACCTAGCCTCATCTAATCAATCAGCTCAGTTTCAACATAGCATGTGCCTAGCCTTGCACTTTAGGCTTATTCAGCTTGAAGTGTGGCTCAGGCTCAGCCCAACCTCACTCTGAGCTCACTCAGGCTCAATCAATCATTTCAGCTCAGCTCAATCTCAGCCTAATCTATTTACCACCTTAGCTCACCCCAGGCTCAGCCCAACCCAACCTACCTTAGCCTCCTAGTCCAACCTTGGTACCCTAATTCAGCCCAGCCTACTCTAGCTTCATGCTCAGTGCCTCACTACTCTGAGTGGGCCTCACTAGCTTAGCCTACCAGCCTTCCAACTCCACCCAGCCTACTTAACCTCACTTCCAGCCCAACATAGCACAGCTTCAGCTTTATCCCTTAGCTTAGCAGTCAGCTCAGCCCAGCTCAACTCACTCTAGCTCAGCTCACCTCAACTCAACCTACTCAGCTCAGCTCTCACACCCAACCTAATACAGCTCTGTGCGCACTTCCTAACCTAGCATAGCCCAGCTCACTCTAACCCTCGGCTCAGACGCAGCTCAGTCACTGCAGCCTGCAGCTTATCATTCCCAACCTAGTGGAATCATCCTTCACTCAGACCACCCGCCAGCCTAGCCCAACCTGGTCTACATATTCTGGAACCCAAGGTGGCCTATCCCAACCCAGTGCAATCCCACCTCACTTCAGACCAACCTAGCCTCAGCCCAGTCACTTTCAGCTCTCGCTCATCTCAGCTCAGCCCAAGGCCAACCCAACTCCTCATTCAACTCAGCTGGCCTCACGTGTTCCACGCCTGGAACCTCAGCCTGACCAGTCTGAAGGTTCATTTCCAGCTCAGCTCAGCTAGCCTACTCTAGTCTTCACCTAGACTCAACCCGAGCACATCAGCGCAGCTCAGTCTCAGCTCCTCACTCTTATCTTAGCTCAGGCTCAGCTCAGCTCATATCACTCAGCTCAGCTCCTGGGCTCAGCTCATCACATCCATCCTTGTTCAGGCCTAACCTAAGCTAGCCCAGATTAGCTCAGCTTCAATCCCACCTAATTCCAGGCCTAAGAGCTCACCCAGCTCAACCTACTCTGAACTCCAGCCTGGCCCCTCACCTGACTTGGTCTCAGTCCCAGCTCAGACTAAGTTAACCCTGGCCTCCACTTCAGCTCAATGTAATGCAACTCAACTCTGACCTTGTAGCCTAGCTCAGGCCTAGCTCAATTCAGTTTTTAAACTCAACTAGGCTTAATCTAACTTCACCTGAATCAGCCATTTGCCAAACTCCAAATCAATCTAATCTAACTAACCTTAAATCAACTCAATTTTAGCTCAATCATTCTTTTAAATTTAAAATCTATTTTAAAAAATAACCAAATCTAAACAATATTAATAAAGAAATCATTCAAAAATAAATTAAAATTAAACACAATAAAAAAATTTAAATATAACAAAATTTATTTAAAAACAAAAAAATAAATGTATTAAATATAATTTAACATGGAAAATATATTGAACTTAACCACAACAATAATGCGCAAGAAAGTTATAAAATATAAATGAAAAACATATGTAAAATGCGAACATAATAATTCAAATCATTTTTGAGAATCCAATAAACTAAATTAAATTTTTAAAAGAAATTACTACTATCCAAAACTGATTTAAATCCACATATAAAAAAACCAATATTTATAATTAAAATGAAAACTCAAAAATAAACAACAAATAAAAATAAACAAAACAAAAAATAATTTAAATAATACTAACATTTATGCAATTGAAAAAACAATCACAACCACAAAGAAACCAATTTAAATAAAAGTACGAACTTTAGAAACCAAACTACATCATTGAATAAACAGAATGATCGAACTACAGCAATAAATTAAGTCGAGGCAAAGAATCAACAAAACGGTTCTCAAGGTAACAACATAAAATAAGCTTTTCTTCAATAAATAATAGAGAGAAAATATTAAAATGGAATATAATTTGAGATGTGTATGAATTCTTTCGTTCATTATGATGTATGTTGATTCAAAACATCAAGCTCATGTTTCAGCTATTGCAGGGTTGAAAAGAATGATAGGATAGAATTTATGGTTATTAATTTAACAAGCACAGCATGGATGATGATTGAAACTGAATAACGTATGACTTACGGACACATAACGTGTTAATTGATGGATTCTTGGTGTAGCTTTAATCAGAAGCAAAGAAAGTTATTCTGAAATTGCTGATCAAAGGTGCTGTTGCTATTTTGAAATTTCATGATAATGTTTAATATTTTATTAATTTACAAATATATTTTTTAAAAAAAGTTAAAGTTAACCAACAAATATAATCTGTTGCACCAAAACTCGTTACTAAACACACAAGATATCAAAGAGAATGATGTTTGGATTGAACTTATATTTAATAAATGCAACAAAGTAGCATTCATGCTGATGCATTTGATTTCACGCAGAATAAGATGTTGTAACAAATTTTGATGTAATTATTCATAATTGTTACTTGCTAACAATATAATTTCTTCCTCAATGCATCAAAACTGTAAATGACTTCAGAGTTTTAAGCTTCTAGGACTTTATCGTAACCCGCTGAGTAGATTAATGTTAAGGTTCAACCATGATTTCATGTTACAAGAGCATGCTTCATGGTTGAACCTAGAATGGTTGAAACTCAAGTTGGGTGAATTTTCTAAGAGAATATCGCCAGCAGATGCACACCTGCATAGAATTATTCAACTGTTATCCACATTCGTCAACAAATTCTTCCTAATGCATCAAACTAGAAATGACCTAGAGTTCTAAGCTTCTAGGGACTTTACAGTAACCCTGGCCACAGAGACAAGCTATGTTCAACCATGATTTCCATATGCAGAGCAAGTCATGACATGGTTGAATCGCAGAAATGGGTTGAAATGCGATGGTTGAATTTCAAGAGAACAAGGCCCTATGATGCATAATGACATTTGTGTTCTCTCAAGAGAATATGGGCTCATGACAGCAATGTAATCGATGCCAAGGATAATATAATCGATGGGAACCGTCGACAGAACAGATGAAGATGTTTTTGGCTCATACCTGGGGGTGTCTGCATGGAACATTAACGCAAGATTACTGGTGATCATCATGGAAATCACAAGCAGCTCATGGTTCAGAGCCACACAAAGTGACCCACTGTGGTCACATGAAAATAAGGTTCGACCATAAGTGAATTTTTTCACCGGTGATCGGGTTTCTGCATGTGATAGCCTGACCAATTTTTCACCTCACCTTTAAAATTCTAAAACCACATCGATGGAACTTATTTGTTGACTAAATCTTCCCCACATTAATAAATGGATAAGCCCATTTTTCAAGGAAATGTAACACCCGCTTACGCCCACCCGTGCTCCTGTGTCCATTACCAAAGAGGTGCTCGCAGGGCCGGGTGTCAACATTGTCTCCAAGGAGCTAAGATGAATCAAATCCGTTTTCATATTTCTTGGCCTCAAAACCACTCGAATCCAAGGACACGAAGAATCTACGCGATAGGTATTTCTCCAATGGCAACTGTGCTCAGCTTTTCTGGGAGAACCGAAAGGGCAAGCATAATCCCTTATCCCTATGGAAAGAAAGATGCATGATGTCCCATTAATTTGAAGAAAGATGCATGATGTCCTACCAATTTTGATTCTATCCGATGATTATTAACAGCATTAAATTATTCATTGCAAATTATTCTAATTTAAATTAATAAATGAACAGAGGGCCAATGTTTCTGAACTGTAAAGTCACTCATAAACAAAATCAGTGAAATATATTTACGTATAAATCCACAAAAGGAAATGGATGTACATCACATATGCACACAGGCCACAGACATGTCTCTTTGCTCACTTTTAAACCAAATAAAAAATAGAATATAAAATACAGAGCTACAAGCCATTAATGTGCTTACAAAATAAATCAAATGTTTGGGATGTTAAGAAATCAAATGTTACAAACAAGGTATTAATTAAAAAAATACAAACACACCGGAAAATGATAGGGAGAAACCTATCTCGTATTTCATTGAAATGGCTTTTTACTTAAAACTATTTAATTCAAGGAAAGAAAATAAAGATCCAGAAACTTACCAAGAGTCCAGCTGAATCAGGGCTTACAAAAAGGCTTACAGCCCACCATTCGTGTGTATTCTTTATCTGCTGAGAGAACAATTGAAATCAGAAGTGGCAGCACTGCAAGAAAAAGCTGTAACCAGAGAAATTCAGAATACCCACGAGACAAAAATATTTAGAGAAGTAACGTTTGTACTGAGATGATTAAGATTCAAACCATTAACCACATATTGCTGGATTGAATTGATTGGGTTTCCAACCTTATCAGTAATAAAAACGTACCTCATGGGTGGATACTACAAACAGAATCAAATTCCTGAAATATGTAAATTCCATCATGATCTGGCACAAATAACCATACCCAAAATAAGTCGCAGAGATGCAAACAAATCCAGTTCAAGAGCACATGACACATCTACGCACAAAACAAAAACATTTTTAGAAGTGGAGAAGAGAATTCAGCAATTCGAACTGGTGAACTCCGATATGAAAAAAGCTCTATTATATAACTTAACGCAATACGGATAAGAAAAATCCCTGCTAGCAAAATAACTTGATCCATAACTTTTTTCATCCACCGCTAGACTGCGCCAAAGTCATTTTCATTATTTGGAGGATGGCAAAGTACGCCATTTCTAGCTGTTCGCATTTCTAGCCGTTTGACTGATGGTCCCACCTCATTTGTAGCCGTTTGTCCAGCTCAGTTCTAGCCGTTGTAGCCATTTGGAGTGATGGTGCCACTTTCTATTATCGTTTTTGTAAGTACGTCAACCATGTTGATTGTGATGTGTCACTTCGTTATCATGGAGTCAGCTACCATAGCTTAAAAGATTCCATGCTTAAAAGATTCCAGTGCCAACGACAATTGTTCATGGCGTTATCATTTTCCTAATATAAAGATTTGTTATAGGATTATAACTATTTATAAATGTAAAATAACATGATTGTACTCAAAAAGTACTAAATGATGGATTTTGTGTTTAATAATAGGAAGAGTCTTTAGTTCGACGAATCGGGAGTTGATGCAGCGCCTGATCAGCCTTTTCGCAACCCCCTCCTTCTTCTGCTGGATGGATTGATGGTGGACCACGCGATACATGGTGTCATTCCTAGGGCTGATACCAACATGACCAGCCATCATTGTCCTCGTCAGATACCAGAATCATTTCAAATTTCAAATTTGAGTGCCCTTCAATTTCAAATTTCAAATTAGTTTTGCAACGCATAAAACACTACATGGCTTCCTGGTTTATTTCTTCCATGGTTGCTGGATAACCAACTGCTTCAGTTGCTTCTTTGTTTTTGGTGCATTTGGCATTGGTATACACCTCCATATTTATCAGTAAATTTATGAATGAACTGATTTGATTTTTTATTCAATGTTGTCTTCCTAGGTTTACACAGATGCATGTGCATGCTTTTTGTAATTGGCTTGCCTGCTTTTAGCATATACAATTTGGTTTGATTATGTATGTTTGATGGCTTTGTTTGAAAAACTTACATGATTTTATTGGTATACACCTAGTTTTTATTGGAGAGGAGTTGGGCTACCCAATATACACCTAATTTCCATAGCAGATTTGCATTGAAATGATATGATTTCAAGATGGACGGCGATTGCTGTATACCACTGAACATTCAAAAGTTGATTATAATCTGATCTGTTTAAGGTTAGAGTTTGTCAGTCTGTCTAGTTTTTTTCTTGTTTCTGCAGCATTTCATGTGATGAAAAATGTAGGAAATGACACATTTTAAGGGTTTTTAGTTTTATTTCCATTTTTCTTATTTCTATAATGTTTCATTAAAGTGGTGTAATATTTGGATGGAATTTAATTTCCAATAACAGTGAATAATGCAAACGTTTGTCTTTTGGCACTGATCCTTTACATTCAATGTAACACTTGAAACATGATGATGCTAAGTTCCTACGTGTTTTGTTGGACGCTAACTTCATGATCTTATGAACTTCAAAAATTTGTTCACCGTGTGCAATATCTACTAGGTTCTGCTGAGTTTATAACATAAAATATAAAATGCTTTAACATTGTTAAATGTTAAAGTCAAAATTAAATTTTGTAGCTTTGGTAACCGATTCGCTTTGTAATATGAGTGATCGAGTTCAGTAAAAACTAAATCTGTTAGCTTTGTAATATAACAGATAATTGAGTCATGAATAGAGTTATTGTCTTTAAAGGAAAGTTTATGAGAATTATAAAGAAGAGTTATTTAAAGTTGTTAAGATAGTGTTAATTTATTGTATTTTAAATTAAAATATAGAATAAATATTAACTTAAAAATGTTTAGCAAAATTGATACTTAAAAATACTTAAAATTATTTAAAATTATTGGAGTGAAATCCAAAATATTTGTAAAATATGTATAATATTTTAGATTTGGATGGATTACTTTATCGTTTTCGTTTCTTCTCAACGGAGTTTAGGAGCTAGGGTTTACGTAGCTCGCAATTCTTGCGTTGTCTTGGTGTCGCCTTAAGAGGGTTTGTCGGTGGTTACAATGGGTTTTGGCTTGATGTTTCGGTGGAGCTAGAACCCTCTCTGAAGACCTTCTTACTTGTTGGGGGCTTGAGATTTCGGAGAAAAAACTCGAGCTCTTTTTCCCAATCTGGTGGTCTCTCACGATCACGCAGCGAGGCGGCCTTGGGGGGTTTTTCGCATAGGTACATTTTGCTTGGTGAAACCTAGTCGGTTCATGGAGTGGGTACCGTAACTTTGGGAAAGCTGATCTAATCAATGGATGTCCTCCAGTATCGAAGCAAGCTTTAGAGCGGCGATCACTCCGGCTCGGCCTCGCCTCTCTCGGCTCCTCAAGGTAACTTTGTTCCTTTCATTCCTACGGGCGGCCTAGAAGACATTGTGGGTTGTAGTGGTTTTCAAATGTCGTCGGGTCTTCTTCTTCCGGGGGTCAGTCCCCCTGTGGGTTTTCTCCCCTGGGTGGGTCTTTTCATGAGGTGTCGGCGGGCTGTGCTTTCCTGGGGTTGGGCGAGTCAACTTTGAAAGGTTATCCCTCCGGTGTCGGTGAGGGTCTTGCTCCCTGGCCCACACGGAATGGAGGTGGTGGTCCCTTCCTATGAGGGAGGGGTTTAGCCCTTTGTGATCGGTTAATGGTTTCCTTGAATGAGGGCGAGTTTAACAACCTCGAGGATCATCGACCTCGGAAAATCGGGATCGTGCCCCTCGAATCGAAGTTGCTTACGGGCCTGTGTCCGGCCGGATCCAAGTAAGGGAAGTAGTGCCTCCCGGAAACTAGTTGAATAAATCAAGCGGCTCTTGCCGATTCGGTAGGGGCGGATGTTCCCTTTCCAATCATTTTGTGGAAGAAGGGGAGGGTTTCAAGAAAGGCGTAAGGAGAGAAGCGGAAAAAAATCTAAACCTATCAAGAAGAAAGAAGTTAGACCTAAATGTCTATTTGGGTGTGGACATAAGCATTGAGAAAGCCATGGAAGCCTCTTAATATTTCGAGTAAGAAGTGGAAGGTACTCAATGAGTTATATCAACGGCGGGCCCAATCGAGTGGAAAGAAGCCCCAAGCACTGCAACGAGAAATTACAATCCTTGTAAGGGGGGAATTTGGTTGATTATCACATTTGACGAAAAGAAACAAGTAGATTGGGTTCTCGACGGGAATTAGTTTTTTTGGGAAGCGACCCATTCTATTCAAAAGATGGATTCCCCTGTTCGATGCACGAAGGAAAAAATGGTGGAATCTCTAGTTTGGGTCAAGCTCCCCTGGTCTTCATCTGGAGTTTTGGGTGACTTTGTGTTTGTCTCCATTGGCAATACTCTGGGTACTTTTTGGAAGCGATAAGTCATTTATTCAAACCGGGGATCAGTGTGGCTCGCATTCGAGGTAGTCGAGATCCTAGGGAAAGGTCTTGCGGATGCGATGACTCTCTATTATAGGGATTTGGGTTCTTGCACGGACTCTCGAATATGAGAACCTTCCCTTTCGGTGCAACGAGGATGCCCTGATATGGCCAAATACGGCGAAGGAATGCTCGCTTGGACACCATCGGCATCGCGAGCGGAAAAAAGTAGTGCGAGAAAGGGGGAAAGTTACTCTCTCGGATCTAGATGAGATCCCTCGAACGAGAGCCTCATCCTATTGCGCGGAGGCTCCCCTCCATGTCTGGGGTGAGCAGCGACGGACTTGGAGAAGTGAAGCAATCCCTCTCTCCCCTCCTCTTGAGATCGCGGACTCCCTGGTTTCCCCTACAAGTTGCGGAACTAGTTGGGGCGCCTTAGGCGGGTATGTCCTCCTCGATCCACTCTCTTTCGGACCACTTCTTGATTTTCTTTGTCTAATTTTGCTAAGCCGGACGCCTCGGGAAGATTCTTAATGACCTTTTGGCTTTAAATATTTCTCTGTCATCTTTTGATAGTGTAATCCTCTCTGTTCTGCGACCCTCTGATCCTTCCTCCTCCTAAGCGATTTATGTTTTTCCGCTGACTCTCGGACCTCTTCTTCGGACCTTCTCCCTTATAACCTCAAACCTTGAGCAAACGGGGCTAAGTTGGTCTAGCGATTGGTGGTCTCACATCGAATCTTGTAGTGGTTAGGGTTCGAGGAAAACGAGGTAGAAAATCAAAATCTCTCCAAAGCTCAATCGAAAGTTGTTGTTGACAAGCGGATGGTAAACATATGTCTCTTACTTAGGGTGCTTAGAGCGGAAACGACCACCACGAAGTGTACCATGATTTTCCTTTCTTTTAATTGCGAGCTTAGCTAGCTAGCCAAAAAAGCTAGCCTTTAGAGAACTTGTGCGATCTCGAAACCGGATATAGTTTTGCTTCGGGAAATGCGGGAAAGGGGATGATGTAATCGAGATCCATCTCAAAACCTGTTGCCTCAACGGGCCTTTCATGCTCTCGATGTTGTGGGGAGATCTAGGTGTAGTTTTAGTTTTAACCCTAAGAAGTTAATATATGTTTCTTCCTGGGGCTACGTGAATTGTTTGGCCTTGGAGTTATTTTCTAGTGAGATTAATCTCTCTTTCCTCTCCTTAAATATATATGGGCCTTGTGTGGACGGAGAGCATTTATGGACCTGCATTTGTCTTTATATCCCTCTAGCTCTCTCACCCCAACTTGATAGTGGCGAGACTTGAACTTTTCTTTGGGGTAAGCGAAGTCTGGGAGGTACCTCGGCCCGAGGCCGAACCGCTAAGTGACTTATTCGGGAACCATCTCGCTCTGTCCCATACGGTGGATATTCCCCTCTTGGTACCCTAATAGAAGGGTGGGTAGGGCTTGGGTGGAGTACAGAAGATTGACCATTTTTGTTGTGCGAAGATTAGGTGGAAAAACTTATGATCTATCGGCATTGGGTGGGTGAAGGGTGTCTCGGACCATTTTCCTATTTTCTTGGAGATTAAATCATGATGGCAATAAGCCCGGGAATCCCTTTCAGATTTAACTCATCTGACTCCAAGGATGACTTGTTCAATGATCTCTTTTTTACGCTGCAGGAGAAGATTGTTTCAGCCACGAATCGGGAGTTATTTTGTTATGAACAGCTTTGAAGAAAATGAAAGCGGCTTCTAAATCATGGGTTGCCCAAAAAAGGCGAAAGAAGAAGAGGAGCTTAAGAAGGTCAACTCGAGATTGCTTTTCTTTGGAAGCTCTGAAGGGGTGGATATGCATGCTGTTGAATCGAGGAAAAAATTAAGGAGTTGGAGGCCACCGGGAGAAGCATTTTATAGATCAAGGAAAGGCTGGCGCTTGAAAACGGAGCGATATGGCTCCAAGCAAGAGACGAGAATACCAAATTCTTTCAAAAATATGAAAAAGGTCGGAAGCTTGCAAACACAATTTTGGAAATACCTAAGGAAAATGGTGAAACCAGACATCTTCATTTGAGGACTGGCATCCATGGTTATTCGTCACTTAAAAAGCTCTCTTAGCTCCTGGTAGAAATTTCCATAGAAGAAGTTATTAGAGTAGCCCAATTCTTCCCTAGTTTCATTGATGAAGAAGGTAACGAGGCTATTATGGCTCCTTTTTCGAAACAAGAAGTAGAGGACATTCTCAAGAAATGCCTAAGGATAAAAGTCCCAGTCAGGATGGATGGATTGTTGAATTTTTCTTGCATTTTTGAAGCTTTGGGGATGAGTTGGTAGTTGTTGTGGAAGAGTCCAGATGTTTAGGGACCATTTACCCACCTTTCAACTCTACTTTCCTCGCCTTGATTCCTAAGCTGATCAGCCTAACTCTTTTGTTGATTTTCGTCCCATTTCTCTTTGCAATTGTGTCTATAGTAATTGCAAAAGTCGCAACTTCGAGTTAAGTCTTTCCTTTCGAGACACATCTACTTTGAAAAATTTGGGTTCTGAATGGTAGACAAATCCACGAAGCTGTAGGTGTAGCTCGAAACCCTTCATAGTTTGAAGAGAAGCGACGGAAAATGGGGCTATTTTTAAAATTGATTTGTCTAAAGCTTATGATAGATTTAGCTAGATGTATGCGCACATTGCTCACTCACCTTGGTTTTAGATTTGATTTTGTCGGATGGATTATGAGCTTTGTAACCTCTCTTGCTATTTCCTTATTAATAAATGGTCTTCTTGCCTCTTTTTGTCAATCTTGAACATGGCCTCGAGCGGGGTTGTCACTCTCTCCTCTTACGGTTCCTCCTGGCAGCGAGAAGGGTTAAGCTTAATGATCCATAAAGCAAAAAAGGTTGGGCAATCTTAAAGGCATTGAAGTGGCGCAAAATCTACGGATCACTCACCTCCTCTTCGTGGACGACATTTTGTTGTTTGTAAATGGGAGCTTGGAGGACGTAGAGTACCTTAAAAATCTCTTGGACCTTTTCTTAAAAGCTACGGGTCTCCAAATCAATGAACAAAATCGACTCTCACTCCCTCTGCGTCTTTCCGGCGAAGAAATTGGAAGAGTGAAAAGTTTTGAACTTTGAAGTCAAATCCATTCGGAAAACTTTAAGTATATGGAGTTTTTATCTCAGCGACGGTATCAGTTCTAGTGTTGGAAGTAGGCGCTTGCAAAAATAAAGAAAATGCTTAACATCATTGGAGCTTCATATGGCTATCGAAAGGGCGAGTAGATTGGTCTAATTAAAGTGGAGTGTTGATGGCTATTGGTTTATTGGGCCGGCCTCTCTTGGGTTCCAAAAGGCATTTTGGCCTCCATTGATAAATTGTGCGGTAAATTCCTTTGGGCGGGGTCAAATTGGAACATGTCCCCCATGGGTCGCACGGGACAAGATTACTAGACCCAAGTAATGGGGAGGTTGGGGGATAAAAAAATTTACCCTCCTTTTCAAAATCCTTGCGACGAGCTCGCCTGGCGTTTGATTTCTACTTGATTCTCTTTGGGTGTCGGTCATAAAAAGGAAATATATTAGCCAAGCATCTATTACGGATTGGATTCACTCTCCAATTAAGTCCTCAAAAAATTCTTAAATCGTTTGGAAAGTTGTTGTTGCATACGATTTCAAACTATTGAGCGGAGTTTGACATGGAATGTAGGTGATGGTACACGGGTCGGGTCTAGGTTGCGATCCATGGAGTTGGTTGCTCTAACGGTTTCTCTCTTTCTCTTGACTTTGGTAGCTTTTCTTAATGAAAAGAGGTTTTATACCTTGAGTCGGAAGTGGTGATCCTAGATCAACCTCCCTATTAAAATAAGATCGACTTTAGGTATGGAGGCTGAGTTAGAAGACGAGGTGGTTGGAAGAATGGAACCAATATGTTTCGGCCTTACTTTTATCTATCAGTTTCGGATTCAAGAGATGAACTGTGTTGGAAATATGATGCGAGTGTTGTCCTTGGTGATGGCAACCCACTAAATGAAGATGAAGACATGTATTTGTTGACTTGTGTTGTCCTTGATGGCGATATGCACGATGAAGCTATTCTTGACGTAATGGACTTGGTAAATGATGTTTGTTAGCAATATGATGATGAGAGTGTTGTCCTTGAAAGGAAACCCACTTGATGAAGATAATGGCAACTAACTTGGATGAAGTGGTGCTTGATAGAATATGTCTTGATGAACTAAAACGATGTATCTACGGTGAGTACGAAGGCAATGAAGAAAGGAATTCATCATGTACTAAATATATGATGAAAAGAGTATGTTTCAAGGAATACGCGGATGTTTGTCTAGGGGAAGTCGCGTATGCACACGGAAAACAACGTGCCAAGACGCGTATGGGCAAAAGCGCTCCAAAAGTGCAAAAACCGAAATGACCACCATGCTCGGTATTGACCCATTGTATTGGGCAATGATTCATCTAAATGACCTAGTCCGGGAATACCATCGGAAGTAATGTAGTTTTGGGCTCATGGTATTGTTTTGGGTCATGGTATTGAAAAAGAGATGAAACCTATATAAAGAGAAGAAATTCATTATGCAAATGATGTGAGTGGGAGCAAGATGTGCGAGCTTGAATGAATACTTCTCTATGAAGTATATGTTTGGTATGGAAAGGGTAAAGGTTTGATAATAGATACGAATCTATGATACATCTATGAAGAAATGATGAAGCGGAATATCTAGATCACGGAATGTATTTGTATACGCTAGATGTACATGGAAGGCTTAGATGCGAGATGAGGCGAATACATGCAGTAAAAGGGTAAATCTGAGCGAATATACGTCGAAAGAAGTATCTTTGCTCTATAATAATTGAAGATCTATACGCTAGTTCACCGCCGGAAGCACGCATATACGCGGCTTCGAAGAAAGCGAAGCGATATGTGCAATGAAATGTACGGAGAGGTATATGCTGGTTTATGTGAACGAAAGCGTGTATATATGCGACATCGGTGAAAGGAAAGCGCGTATGAAAACTAGGGTTCTTTGAAGTACGTAGTGAAATGTACGTACGTTACTTATTTGGTTTTGCGATATGCGTCGGTGAGTTATGTATGTATACGTTTCATGGTTGGTTGTGCTTAAAAGTATGGAAAGGGTCGAGTTTGAAAAATATGATGAAACATGGCACAGAGTTGTGTTCTATTGAAGTTGTTGGATCGAGTGTGAAAATTGATGAAACGTGGTCCATATTGGTCTTGAGGGTTGTAGCCTTCGATCGGGGGTTGTAGCTCCCTTCCGGGTTAGAGGCTGGTAAACGAGATCGGGGGTCGTAGCTCCCTTCCGGAGTGAGGCTAGTAAGCAGGCTTGAGGGGTCGTAGCTCTCTTCCGGGGAGAAATTTCGGTAAGCGAGTTAGGTGGTTGGAGCTCCCTTCCGGAGAGGTAGTAAACGAGCGCGAGGTGGGTGCTTGCGTGCGGGTAAATTACGCACACATACATATGTTGTAAGATGTTTTTTCTATAATAAAATATTGAAGGGTGAGCAAGCACGTGATGGTTTCTCCCAGACTTGGGTTTCCACCTAAAAATCCTGGTGTTCATGTGTGATGCTTTGTGTGATGGTTTATTCGATTTCTTTCTTGCACATGTTTTACTGTTTTATAGAACATCTAATGAATGAATGATGGAATGATATAAGTGAAGAACTAATGGCATAATTAGATCTGTGTATACGCGAGTTTTATGAAGGATATCCGCGTGTATACGCTAGTTGGCTTGTGAAAGTAGCGTATGGGTTTTAGAGCATGAAAAAAAGTAAAAAGTTTCGGTTGCCTAAATGCCGATTCACCCCCCCCTCTCGGTATTTTTCCCAACAATTAGTATACGAGAGGAGTCCTTCTACGGAAGCTTGATCGCTTGAGAAGGAGATCATCGCAATGGGAAGTCAAGAAGAGGTAATGTCTATAAAGCCACCTCTGTTATTCAAGACGATACGATATTCTAGAAGGTACGGAACAAAAGCATATCTTGCCAAAGTCTTAGTGCGGATGTATGGGCAATCGTGGAAGAAGGTTATCAATACCCGGCAAGTATTCCCTGCGATGCGACGAAAGGAAGAAGTATGAAATCAATGCCAAAGCGGTGAATGTCTTGTTAGGAAGCATGTCGAATTAGAATTTGCTAAAGTGATGCGGCTACATTCAACAAAAGAAATATGGGACAAAATCATTCTAAGCTATGAAGGAGACACAAAGGTAAAAAGTGCAAAACTCCAAACTCTTAGAATTGAATATGAAAATTTGAAGATGCATAGTGATGAAAGTGTTGCGAGTTTCTTTCTTCGTCTAGATGATATTGTAAATCGGATGAGAAATTTGGGTGAGACCATAACGCGATACTACTTTCTGGTTGAAAAGTCTTAAGATCCTTGACTTCAAAATTTGGCTCTAAAGTTTCGGCTATTGAAGAAAGGCAAGATGCGCAATCTCTTACTATTGTTCAATTACATGGTATTAGAAATTTGCTTTTGAAATGAGACAAGGAAGGTCCTTCTCAAATCAAAGGAAAGTTTGCTTTTAAGGTATACGAAGGAAAAGAAAAGGAAGTTTTCAAAGAATCCGGCTATATATCCGATGAAGAAGAAGCGAATTTCGTGAGAAAACTCCAACTAGGAGCTTGGAAGATTCAAGGTAAAGCTTCCCTTCAAATGTTTTGAGTGTGGAAAAGTTGGTCACTATCTTGCTAAATGTCCTTGTAAAGAAAAACATATGTTAAAGAGGAAAATAATTTGAAAAAGGAAGAGTTATTATGCAAATGAAAATGATGATGAAGTGTCCGGTGAAGATGAGGAAGATTCGACCTCGGAAAGGAGATACCTCGAAATCATGTATAGAAAAAATTGAAGAAGATGAAACGATTAAAATGACTCTACAAGTGCTCATGGCAAGAGGAAAAAGAAGAAGGCTACTCGAATCAAGGATATCTGAAGAAGTTATGAAGAAGATGAATGCGATAGTGATTTGGGCCCTTGTAATCTTCTTTGTGCAAGCAATGGTGTAGAAAGTGAAAGTAAAGTTGTGGATCTAGAACAAGCTATCAAGATCAAAGTTGAAGAACAACAAAAGGAAATTGATAAGAAAGATTCTATCTACAAAGAGATGATCTCGAATGAAAGATCAAATAGAGATGTTGAATGGACGAGGTGGACAAGTATCCAAAGGTTTCATACTTATGCATCAATCGAATTAAAGAACGGCCGAAATCAACGATCTAAATGCGGATCTCGAAAAATCAAGCAAGAATAATGAAGGACTTGACATTGCAATCATCTTTCTACAAACGGATCTTGAAGCATCAAATAAGAAGAATGAAGAACCTCTGTCATTTGAAAAGGAAGGCCTTAAAGCGAGAAATCATCTCTCAAAGAAGATGCCGGAAAAATCAAATAAGAAGAATAGAAGAGTTGCAACAAACATGTGAAGAAAACGAAAATTGGTTGAAATAAGAGATTCTAAATCGAGAAGGATCAAGTAGAAGATGGAAGAAGAAAAGAAGAAAGCTTGATGAAGCAATGTCAAGCCTTGGAGGATGAGGTAAAAATTCTCAAAGGTAAATTAGAAGAAAAGGTTAAACTTTTGAGGTTTCAAGATAGTACTAACATTTTGGACAATATTCGAGTAATCAAGGTCTCTAACTGTCAAACTTGGTCTTGGTTTCCATGGCGGTAAGAGAATCTAGCTCACAAGGAAGTGCTAAAAATTCGAGAGGATGTCAATGCAAAACCTGAAGTGTTGAAAGAAACAAAAGGTCAACCAACAATGATGAAATCTCAAAGGAAATCGATCAATAAAGTTGAATGCTTTAAATGTCATAATTATGGGCATGTTGCGGCAAATTGCGGGAGCGAATCATTTGACCTCAATCAGCAGTTCCTACATAGAAAGGTACTTTCTGGTTTCTTCAAGGGATATTGTTTTTCGTGTAACAAGTATGGACATAAAGCGGTGATTGTAAAAGGAGGAAGATTAGAAATACTCATTATGATTCTTATGCTTATTTCTACGGACACACTTGAATGTTATTCTTGTAACAAGTATGGACATGTAGAAAAGGAATGCGGATAAACGAATGTAATTGGATAACTTCCGGCACACAAATAAAAAGTTCAAAAAAATCTAGAAAAAGATGGAGAGAATAGATCGAACGTGAGGTCGGCCCTACGCGATCATCCGCTCTGAAGCACTTCTGCGATTGGTACGGGAATGATGTGGATACATTATGTGATTTAGTAATGTATTGTCACGGAGGGAATGATGTATGATGTCTCTCATGGTTGATTTGATTATTTTGGTTATATGTATTTCTGAAAAAGCATCGATGAAGAAGACGAGGTACGGGAAGTACAAGTTCGGGGGTGAGAAGAAGGATTGTGGAAATTTCTATACTTCACTTTCCATACGCGGGTTAGTTGAACAAAAGTCCTTTCATCGGACACGGTCGCGTATGCATTGATGATAAGAGAATTTATGCTATAGGCGAAGATGCGGATCGGAGGTTCGGGGAGCATACGATCGATTGTTAATAAGCGTATTATTGACTATGTATCGGCTTAGTTTCTCGGTTCTAAATAATGATGATATGATACATGGTTTCTTGTGTTGAATATTGTGGATGAGTCTGTTTGCTTGTTGATGAAGAGTATTCATGAGATGAAAGTCCTATAATTCGGAGATAAGGAAGCCCATGTAGAGATTGTTCTTTGATGACTGGCGATGAACGTATTCGGGTTGCACAAGTTAAGATGGAGCTTGGTTCGGGGAAGCGACGGGTTGAATACTAATGATTGCATTGTTGGCAATATGACTACTTATTCTTTGGTTTTTGTGATACTCATGCTCAAATGATGATGACTTGGTACATGGTTTATTATGATGAGATTTTGAGCCCTGGTTGCTAATAAGTATCTTTTTTGCTCACACATGGATGAGTTGGATGTTGTTTGATTCGAAATAAGAATAGATCATGCGAGAGTTTGTTACTATGGTTGAGATCTTTTGCCCTACATATGTTACTTCATGTTAAATCTTGGAATCATGGTGATATTGGACCACATGGATAGTTGACACGAGTTGAAAATAGTGTTGTTTGGTATGATAATCTCTCTTGGAAAGATTGTATTGATGCGCAAAGAATGCGAAGGTTTGGTTACTAATGGGCTTATGCTACAATAGGTGGATGACGCTTGAAGACACAACTACAACATTCGTAGTCCGGGGAAGCATTCAAATATCCCGGAAAGAAGTGAACAACGTCTTTCTCACAAGAGGATGGAATCCCAGTTAAAATATGAAGATGGTATTGGATTAGCGGGTTTCACGAAACACGATCGCGTATATACGCGAGTTCATGCACATAAAGCTAACGTATGTCGATTCTTGACAATTTTGTTTGGATCAGCTCTCTTCAGCATAGGCTGCATTGCTATTTGGTATCTACGATGCTTGTTTGGTATCTACGGTGGTGTTCAGTTCTCATAATTCTATTTCTAATGTTTTGATAAAGATGCCTTGATGATTTTTGATGAAAGTGTTCGGGATGCACAAACTAAGGGGGAGCCTTAATCATATGAAAAGGATGCGTGGATGCACGGATTCGGGAGCATTAGCATTCTTGAGAGTATAATGCATTGTTGGCATTATGATGGTTCGGAGTATGTTCTCTTTCTTGAGGACTTTTCGGTGGTCATAAATGGTCATATTTATATTTTGGTGAAAAGGTCTTGTTGAGACCCACGATGTAAAATTGTAATATTCGGTCATGTAAAGGACTTGTCAAATTTGTAAACCCACTTGGTTGGAGTGATGAGTCAAATTTTGTAGACCCACTTGGTTGGGTAGGCGAGGTTGAAATGTGTAAACCCACTTGGTTGGGTACTTGAGTCTCATATGTAAATTCACTTGGATGGATATTTGATGTAAGTATGAGTCATTGGTGATAGGAAAGTCATAGAGTCATGTACCTCATTGGAAAATATGTTTTGAAGATTCGAACATGAACTCGAGGGAGCTTGGTCACTTCGGTATACATCGAATCTGTGACATCTTCTTCCACATGAGGAGAAAAGGGGGAAGTATGTTGGTTTTTGATCCGCCCTTTGCCCTTGATGTCAAGGGGAGAGTGACATGGTGTTTGAATGAAGATAATAGTCCATGAGAATGGGGAGAGTGACATGGTGTCATGGTATTCTTAATGTACCTATCTGTTGTGGTAACCAAACACCATCGTGGTTGCCATCAAGTCCAAAGGGGAGATTGTTGGCAATATGATGCGAGTGTTGTCCTTGATGGCAACCTTTGAATGAAGATGAAGACATGCGGCTTGTTGACTTGTGTTGTCCTTGATGGCAATATACACGATGAAGCTATTCTTGACGTAATGGACTTGGTAAATGATGTTTTTTAGCAATATGATGATGAGTGTTGTCCTTGAAAGGCAACCCTCTTGATGAAGATAATGGCAACTACTTGGATGAAGTGGTGCTTGATAGAATATGTCTTGATGAACTAAAAAAGCTGATGTATCTACGGTAGTACGAGAGGCAATGAAGAAAGGGAATTCGACGCATGTGCTAAATATATGATGAAAAGAGTATGTTTTCCAGGAGTACGCGGATGCAATGCAGGGAAGTCGCGTATGCACGGGGAAAACAACTTGCCAAGTTGCGTATGGGTAAAAGCACTCAAAAGTCAAAAACCCGGGGTAACCACCATGGTATTGACCCATTGTATTGGGTAATGATTAGTCTAAATGACCCGTCCACGAATACGATCGAGTAATGTAGTTTTGGGCTCATGGTGTTGTTTTGGCTCATGGTATTGAAAAAGGGTAAACTTGTATAAAGAAGAAATTCATTGTGAAAATGATGTGAGTGGGAGCAAGATATCGAGGCTTGAATGGTTGTCTTCTCTATGAAGTATATGTTTGTATGGAAAGGGTAAAGGTTTGATAATAGATTTGAATCCTATGATGCACATGAAGAAATGATGAAGCGGAATATCTAGATCTGGAATGTATTTGTATCTGCTAGATCTGTTTATGGAAAGGCTTAGATACGAGATAGAATTGAACATACATCGAAGTAAGGTAAATCTGAGCGAATATCTGATGCGAAGAAGTATCTTTGCTCTATAATAATTGAAGATCTATCAGCTAGTTCACGCGAGCGCGTATATACGCGGCAACCGAAAGAGAAAACACGTATGCGCAATGAAATATGTACGGAAGTATACGCTGGTTTATGTGAACGGAAGCGCGTATATACGCGACATCGGTGGAAGCGCGTATGCAAACTAGGGTTTGCGGGGTACGTAGTAGAAATGTCGATGCTGTTACCAGTTTGGTTTAGTGATATCTTCAGTGAGTTATATGTATCTGTTTCATGGTTGTGTGCTTAAAAGTATGGAAAGGGTCCGGTTGAAAATATGATGAAACGTGGCTGCCAAGTTGTGTTCTATTGAAGTTGTTGGATCAAGTGTGAAAATTGATGAAACGTGGTCCATATTGGTGTGAGGGTTGTAGCCTTCGATCGGGGGGTGTAGCTCCCTTCCGAGGTTAGGGTGGTAAACGAGATCGAGGGGGTCGTAGCTCCCTTCCCGGTGAAGTCAGTGAAAACGAGAAGCGAGGGGTCGTAGCTCTCTTCCGGGAGAGGCCCCGGTAAACGAGTCGGGGGTTGGAGCTCCCTTCCGGGGAGAGGTTTGGTAAACGGCGCGAGTGGGTGCACAACGTCTTTGATAAGAATCTACACCGGCACATATGTTGTAAGATGTTTTCTCTATAATAAAATATTGAAGGCTAAGCAAGCACGGCGGTGGTTTCTCCCAACTTGGGTTTCCACCTAAAAATCTTGGTGTTCATGTGTGATGCTTTGTGTGATGGTTTATTCTATTCTTAGTGCACATGTTTACGCATTTTATAGAACATCTAATGAATGAATGATGGAATGATATAAGTGAAGAACTAATGGCATAATTAGATCTCTATGTATACGTGAGTTTTATGAAGGATATCCGCGTGTATACGCTAGTTAGCTTCGGTAAGTAGCATATGGGTTTTAGAGCATGAAAAAGTAAAAGTTTCGATTTTCCCTATGCGATTCACCCCCTCTCTACATTATTTTTCCCAACAAGCACGGCGGGTTCAACGCAGACGGTACTCTCCAAAGTCGGGCTATAAATGGACGTGTCCCGGCAGGAGGGAGGCCTCGAGCTAGTGGTACAAACCAATCTGGAAGCTGAAATGCGCGGCCAAAACGAGTTTTCTTTTGTGCATCCTTAAAAAAAGGTGCCGACATGGGATTTTCTTCAAAAAATGGGAAAATCGGGACCGGGATGGTGTCCTACGCAAGTCGAATTTCGAAGAAGCTGTTCTCCACCTTTTCTCCCGGTGCCCTTTTAATTCCGGCCCTGCGGGGCGAGCTGATCGAAATTCCTTTTAGATGGCGGTGGTGATGATTGCACAAGCTTGGAACCAATGGTGGCGGGAGGCTCCAAATGATAAAGATAGAACAATTCCTCTCCTCATTGTGTGGGAACTGGATTACTCCTCGCAGGGCCATTTTCATGATTAGTCTTTCCCAATTGTTAGATGGCAGTGGACTTATCACGGCATCATTCCTTCTTCTCCCGGGGCGAGTCCTCCTCGTAACATCCAACCAAAAGTGATCGATGAAATAGTCCTTGGGCTTTCTTTGATGGGGCCTGCGATTTAAATGGTTCTTGTTGTCTTGGATTAGTAATTCACCTCTCTCCTTTTGCAATCTCCTTTCGAGCCTTGGTGGGCCTTGGGCAAAGGGTCAAACAACTTTCTTTGAATTTAAAGCCCTCCATTTTCTCCTTTGTATTTGGTTGATTTCGAAACATTTGAGGCGATTCAGATTTTTGGTGATTCTAGGAATGTTATGAGCTGGTTTAATGGGACTCGGTAGTGCAAGAATTATATTTTGTTACCTTTTCTTAAAGAGATTCATCATCTCGATTTTTTTTACGAGATCAACTGTTTTCACATTTACGGGGAAAGGAACTAGGAAGCATATCGCTTATCTAAAGAAGGTTCTCGGCAAGATTTGGGGTCTTGGACGATGGCGGAGTTGGTGAATGGGGGTTGTTCATGCTCGGGGAATAGCCGGTTCTTGATTGACTGTTGTTTTACTTTATTTTATGTACATATTTCTTTGTTAAAACTTAAAGCTTGCTACTTCGTAGGTTCGAAGGAACTATTTTCCTTTGTAAGGAGGTTTTTGGGCTCCATTTTTGATAAAAATTGGCGATAGGAGGCGGGATAGTTTCTGCGCAGTCTCTCTTTTTGATAAAAGGAAGCTTTAGGCTTTGTCTTATCAATACCTTTGTTCTCATCTCTGTTTCGGTTTCTAATGCAGGGGATGATGAATAAAAGGATATGCTTCATTACTAGAGAGTTATTTTGTTTTTGTCTTGTTTGCTTTGGCATTAACCACAGTTCTTATAGTAGGCGAGTTCGCCATTCCTCTTTGAAAAAAGGAGAATGGAGGTACATCTTGAAATGCTGTTTGTATATGTTACGAGACTATCTATTACTAATAGAAAGTTTGATTTTATTTTTTTATTTTTATTTTTTTGTGGGAAAAAAAAAATAGACTTGAAGTTAATATATATATGTGTGTGTGGGGTATGATTCTGTTATAGAAATTTAAAAATTATATATCACACTAATATATTTAAAAGAAATAAAAATAAAAAATTATTATTAATATAATTTTGACTATTGACATCTAATTTAAAAGTTTTGAAAACAAAAATGAAACTCTTGCATATAAAATGAAGAAAGATTAGTTTTTAATTATATATAAGTTATATCTATTTTTTGAAGACAAATTGAGAAGTTAAAATGAATAAAACTTAAACATGTTGGTTGGAATTAAGATAATTCAATAGAAGGCATCAGGGTGACAAAGAAATTTTGAAATTAAATCTTTAAAAGAGATTAACAAATTATTAAATAAATACATTTTCAACTCAAGGTTTGAATATAAAATAGCAAATGAAGAGGTTAATAAATTAGGAAAGAAACATGCCATACATCGTCATGGAATTTAAAATAGAGGAACCAAATTCACATCTTTTGAATATTTTTTAAAGTTTTTTTGAAACTATTTTCTGGCTTAACTTATTTATTTCACAAAGAAATTATTTTTCTTTCTTCATAGAACTAAAAGTGGTAGTGTGATGCTTCTCACCATTCTATGGTAGTTAGACAATGTTATGTTGCTAACAAAGATTTAGGAACTAGGAAATTTTGTGTTATTAACAGATTTCAAAATGCTTCCTATTCTTAGAAGGACCTTGGGATACAATTATCTTGTTTAATGAGGGTAGATTTAAAACTCCACTTTCAAGACCAACAGAAACATATGCACACATCTTAACACACCATATGGAATTCATTTAATTAGGAAGTCAATTCACTTACCAATATGTGAAAAAAATATAGCTTTCAAAAACCCTTTATCAAAGCATGGTTTTCTATATATACAATGTCAACATTTAATAGAAGAGGTTATTTAAAAGGTGTGGATCTAACTAAATTCTGAAGAAGAAAATTTTCTTTCTTGCAAACAAATTTTTTTTAGAATATCATTTAAAAATATGAAATATTGAGATTTTCATAAAGAACAAAAAATCCATGAAAACTCCGCTACATGTAATAAGATCGACAATCCTTTTCCGGAATATTAATTTCATATTGATACATACATGATTGTTGAACCATTAAACCTAGCAAAGATACATGAAGTAAGATGGTAATTTTTTAATATGATAAGGCTTTCAGAAAGAAACTTTTGAGGAAATCAATATATTCTTAAGCTAGCTATTATTATTTATAAATGTATTCTTTGAATCAACAAGCAAAAAATCAACAAGATTATCAATAAGGCTAACCACCATTGCAATCACTGTATACTCTCCAACACATTATGGGTTAGTTATGTGTAATGTACTATTTGGCACATCCCCATACTTTTTTTATATAGCAAAGAGACAATTTTCCCATCTAACATATTTCTACCTTATTTGCATTCACAACAAGAAAAAAGCGGTAAGTTCTTACCAACAATACAACAAATTCTAATTTTGTTGAATTTAATAGAGGACACATGTAAAATCAAATGCACCAACATTAGAAAATCATATGTAATGGTTTAATAAACATGCATTTTGACAAAACATTTTAAAAGAATGATATGGTACTTACAAAGGAGAAAAAGTAAATCAGATAAGGGTTTAGATAAGGCCAAGCTCTTAGCATTCTACCTAGATCGAAAGTTTTTCCCAATGTTCTGACATTGACACTGGAGAAACCTTTTTTCCTTATTGTGTTTTTCTACAAGAAGTTTTTCCACATCCGTCAAGTTGGAAATCCACAATGGTGTATATTAAAAGTATTTCGGAACTAGGGTCACCTGTTTGAGGAGCTAGGGTTTTCACCACGATGTCCAAAGAAAGATCCTCCTCATTGTGGGCTTACAAGGGTATGGCATCGTCATTCAAAAGTAAGCCCAAGACCAAAAACTTTAATAGGTAGCCCACCGTGGAGTCGGGGGGAGTTGTGAAACATGAAAACCCAGCACCTGGGCAAAACGCATGGAGAAAATCGCTTAGAAATATTTTTAAGGTCCTTTCCACAATGAAAGAACCAACCTTGGGGAATATGTAAACTTAGACAAAGTTAAATCACCAACCCCCATTCCCTCATTGGTAAGTTTGATTACATCACCTTGTCCCAACAGAAGACTTTGTCTTTGCAAAGGTGACCTAGAAAACCACTAGTTGTTACATTCCATTGGTGAGCATTTTAGTCCATAAATGGACCCATTTCCATTTTTTCAATGTCAGGCCCTGATCTGCTTGCCCCCAGTGAACATCGGTGTTGTTACGTTCCGTGCTCTTGTTCGTTACATCCACCTTCTATCCAAGTTTTATTGAGGCACAACCTCAATGAAATATATGTTAGGAAGAAATTTTTTTCCATTGGAGTTCGTGTAAAAAAAAGTCTTCAAAAAACATCAAAATTATCCTCAAGATATATTTTTCTTTGTAGGAGGATTCCCCCTAAATCGTTGAAAAATGAATGACATGGGTTCTAGTGGAGATGGATGTTTTCGAGGGGATCCCTAGGACACCAAAAATTAGGTGAAAGGAAAAAATAAAATCCACTTTAGGATTATTAAACACTTTCCTAAATTCTAAATCGCAGTGGGGCACTTACGACCCTCAGAAATGTCTTCCTAGACAAGGGATTCAATCCAAAAAAATGATTAGGTTTATACAAATTCAGTGTTAATTTTTTTGAGGCAGTGTACTGGACAAACAAGATCTCAAAATCCTCACATTCCATCTTGAAGTACCACAGGATTTTGGGCACAACTTCAAATAGTGTTTGGTAGTATATTCCAGGATTGGGAAATATTGGCCTCCAAAATACCCCCGCTCTAACCGCTCTTTTCACACCAATTTCTATTTTTTTATGGATGTACAGCATCGAAGGACTCTAATGGTGCTGGGGACAATGGAGTGCTACATGAAACAATGTACATCTATCACCTTTTCTTCCGAAACATGATGCTGACTGGAAGATTGAGCCTGACAGACCAAACTTGGAATTCTTTTCTACCACCATACTAGACATTTTCCTTTGGAGGACCTCTCACAAAAGAGATGATTTCACCGTAAGTTATTTCTTCATCTCTTATTCAACATTCATTCTCCAAAGGATTCTTTTGTGATCAAACAAATTGAAAAAAATTGCATGTTTTCCTAAAAATTTCAAATGTTTTAAAATATCTTACCAACCTCAAACTCTATCCTCCTCAGTCTCCGCACCCACTTATGTGGTGTGTCGTAAGATCTATGTAACCTACTCTAATTAGGTAGACATAAAATCTCGGGTGATCCTTTCCCAAAACCATGTTTTCCTACATCACTCTTTTTCATGTCGTATTCACTTCTTCTTCACCCAGAACAACCTTAAAGGAAATCTCTCCCATACATCCCACCCCTCCATCAACTATAGTCCCTGCTCTCTATCCCTACCCTCTCCCACCCATAAACATTGCACCCTAATTTGAACTCCTCCCATACCCCTTTTGATCCTATCTTTCCCTCCATTATTCCATCCTATAAGGGTGCCAATAAGGGGACCGCCTCGTTGCTTTATACTCCTGGCTCCTCCACTCTTGATTCCCTCTAAAGGAACCTAACCCCTTTCCATACCAACTATACAAAACAAACACAATAAAAATTTCGGGGTAAGAGAAGGTCCTTCACATGAAGCACCCAGGGAGACATGTGAATCCTTACCTTGCTGAACTAAAAATGTTGCTATGGCCTTGAAGAACATTATCCTCTTTGAAGACTTCCACTGATCATCATGTTCCCTGGTCATTAGGGGGATTGGGGGAGCCCTGTAACCATCTTCTCTTAGGAGGTTATGTGCACATCCACGCCCTCAATTATATTTAAGCCCAAGTGGCCATGGTCTTGGGGGAAAAGGATAAGGTTGATTTCCACCATCTTTTTCCCAACTTTGTTGGGTTGTCAGAGAACTTCTTCTCCATTTCCAAATCCAAAAGTGAGTGTCCTTTAAATATTTCTTGTCTTTGTCTTAATTATTCTGCAACTAGAAATACCTCGCATCCAACCAAAGTCAGAAATTGATATGACCTTACAAGGAGATAACCGTAATACCTAACCATCAGTTAATTGTGAAAATCAAAAGGGAATCATTTTTTATATTCAAATATATCTTCGAAACACAAGACAAAATTAATTTTTTGCAGCTGAATCACAACTACAACACGATGAGCTGTACAACACTTGTAGACATCATTATGAATTATTTCGAGACTCAAGTTGGCCCCAAAAACAACTTAAAGTGATCAAAGTATCAAGATTGAGCTGATTCGTATCCATTGTCCACTCCAAGAGAATATTTGGGTGTGTAGATACATAATTCAACCTACGTTCTAAGCCAAATGGTCGACCTTGGGGATATCTTGTCAAAACACACATAGAATTTGCACTTTTGATATGAAAAGGATGTGTGTCCTTTCATACACTAGACTATTCCAAGTCCATTCAATTTCAAAGTGTTGGGTTTCTTCATGTCGGTATCATCTTCACTTATTTCATCTTGCCCTTCCACAACAACCAAATTTTTTCAAATGCCAACATTGCGACAGAGTTGTTCATGTGAAAGATCATTGTTTTGATCTTCACCCGTGCAAAAATTGTGGTCAATGGGGATTCATTCTTCAAACAAATTCTTTAGAAACAAAACTATCATAAGAACATGGATTCACTTTGGATGGATCACTTCTTGGCCACATGATTCAACAACAAAGAAGATATTTCATTTATATGTCTCAATTTATTCTAGAATATTAAAAAGTCTCTCAGCTTAAGTTTTTTCCATCTTCACCTCGTATCTACAATGGGGGTGGGGAATCGATGGTCATCTACAAGTTTCAAAGATAAATTAAGAGAGCCTAAGCTATAACCTAAACATATCTCAACCTTCACTTCAAAGATATCCATACCCATATTTAGAGTTGGGGAAGCGTAGCACGAGACATTCATTCCTCCCATTTGTAGCAATTTTCCAGACTCAAAGCAGCATTGGCTCCCTCTCTATGAAAGAATATAACACTCATGACTCAACCTAAGAAGATGGATCATACATAAGCATAATAAATATTAAAGCAAACAAGAAGCAAAAAAAGAATAGATCAATGCATAAGCTATCAACAATAAGCCAGGATTTTGATATAGATAAAAGCAGATGAACCCTCCAAATGATCAAGGTTTCATATTCGAATTGACAAGCATTTGGGAAACCCGTAAAAGAACAAACAATTTAAGAGTACGAATAAAGAAGGAAAACTCGTAATAGTTCTATTTAGTAAAAATAAATTAAATATGTTGAGTTCTCAAAAATATAAAACCTCCATTTGGAAGAGGGCAAGTTTGTAAAAAAGGAAGCCCTGCGTAGGTATGTTACCGAGGGGGTTTGTAAGAGCTCAATAGTGGAACCGAGCAAGTTTGGTCCCCTCGAGTTAAATCAACCAAGAACAAATACTTGAATTAAATATATTTAAACGTAAATAT
The DNA here is from genome assembly GCA_034641835.2 of Pinus albicaulis. NCBI lineage: Eukaryota > Viridiplantae > Streptophyta > Pinopsida > Pinales > Pinaceae > Pinus > Pinus albicaulis. The sequence goes on from CM076575.1 coordinate 958,198,730, forward strand.
CACAGAATAAATTAAAATGAGCATATTGTAAATCGGTAAAAGTAGTTTTTTATCATAATCGAAATAGAAACAATATAGTCCAAAACATGGAACCCGCATAATAATGTTATTTTAAACACATAAAGAGTAAATCCTTAGTTATCAAGAAATCTTTAAACAAGCTTCAATGAATCTACATGGTTTAGTCGTATGCCGCTTTTAGAAATCGACGATTGCCTATCCCTAACAGAAATGGAGTAAAATAAAAGAAGTTCTATAGGGGGAAACAAAATATATTTTTACTTAAGCATCAAACATGCATTTGAAGAAACGATAACCACACAAGTATTTATAAATAAGACAGAGAAAGATTTCATAAACTTAATATTTGCACATACTTTTTAGTGTATCACTACACAGTAATTTAATAATCAACTTCATTCACTCAAATGAAATCAAACTCTCAAACGTTTCTCCCAGGTAAAAACCCCACCCTATTACCAGGAGATTCCAATTCGAATATGATTACAAAAAAATATGCAAAGATATCTACAATGTATATGGAAAACACTACATGTGGTGTAAAAATTATATAGAAAGGAAATGAGATCACAATACATTAAAAGCCTGTGGTGAAACTTCCGTAGTGTATAAAAACCATGACTAGACTTAACTTGCATAGTGTGTGGCTTAACATCAAAAAATCTCTCGACATAGACATACTTTTTGGCACTTAGGGCCTCCTACACTCAAACCTAATGTAAATAAGAGGGCAATACTAAAAACCCTCAATTTTGGAATGGAGGTTTCCCAAACTCAGCCTAAGCTAAAACATTAACTTTACAACAATCGTTGTCGTGTATGCAGGGTGCCATGATAAATTCTTCAACCTCGACAAGAGTAAAACCCTACAAGAACTAAGTGAAATGGCTCGATACTTTGCTACATCAAAATGTTTTTGGAAATAAATAGGACAAAATGAAATGGCATGAAGGCTCACTCACAACCACACATCGGCGTGGAATATGTTAAGCTCTGTGAGATGGACCTTAAGCATCCTCGATGCATCTGCAGAGACATGTTTAGGAAAATAGTTAGACTGCTTCGTGAGTTGCAAACTTCAGCCTAAATGAATGGAAAACAATAGTAAAAAGGAAGTAATGATGTTATACCGCAAAATGAAAATTTGGAACCCTGGAAGCGAGAGTAAAGCACCCAAGTAAGTTGCAACCAATGAAGGATTTTCATGTCTATGGATGCAGGCTATGTCGGCCATTGGGGGCTAGGTGAGATGGAACCCCATCTTTGGCATAACAAGGATTCAAACCAATAGTTCCAATAATTACAGAGCAAATGTAAACAAAAACAAATGAGAACGTCGAAAAATGCTTTCTGTCAGTAGTAGTTAGGTAAACTCAACATTAAAGCACGATTAAGGATAAGATAAGCTCTCACTTTTAATGTTAAGCACACTTAATGCAAATGACGTCTTAATCGTACTAAGTGCGGATTGCTGGCTTAATTAACGTCATTAATATTCCACCGAAATTTTTTCGTGAGGCTCCTAGTTCCAGGCACTTGGGCGCATGGGGGAGGGGGTCGGCCCTTCCCTCCTTTTGTTTGGGCATGTTCATGAAGTTCAAATACCTATGCGTACACAAGAATCAACAAGTATTGGGCCCATGTACCGTTGGTGGAGGCATCTTTATTATGGAGGTCACTTGTTCAAATGTTGGACCTCGACCCTCGTGTAGTGTTTTTCACCACCGAACAATATTGAAATCTAATTTTCTACCATATGAACATTGCAACAAACCTTGGCTTACGTGGACCTTCCCGCCTTTTGGATGGTAGTACACTTGTATTAAACCCATCGAAACTATACAATGAACTTTGATATTGTTTAAAATATCTAAACCTTAATATTTAAACATTACCATCGAACCATTTAAACATTACCATTGAACTATGCGGATTATGAGATTTGGAATATGGTTTAATACGTCAGTCGCGCATATGAGATTGGAATATGGTTTAATTTCTATTTAATTGGAATATGGTTTAATACGTCGGTCTTGCGACGTTTAGGAGTCAAACCTACACTAGTCCCGTAATGTCGCAAGACTGATAGTTTGTCCCTAAACGTCGCAAGACCAATGGTTTGTCTCCTAAACATCGCACTACCGACACTTTGCTCTGAAACGTCGCAAGACCGATGGTTTGTCCCTAAATGTCGCAAGACCGACGATTTGTCTCCTAAACATTGCAAGACTGACACTTTGCTCTGAAACGTCGCAATTTTGAAGGTGTGTCTCGAAATGTCATTATTTCAATGATTTTCCTAAACGTCGATATTCCGACAATACTCCCAAAATGTCGCTAGAGCGAAGCTTGTTTGCGGGATTAAAAAAATTGAGAAAAATTGGGGAAATTTCTAACAATGTGTCAAAAGTGTCGGAATTTTAACCATATGTTCTAGTGATAAATACACTACATAACTAGTCAACCATGGTTATATAATAAATCAGATGTTCTTACTTATATATTACAAGAATACTCAATATTAATCCATGATACAAATATATACAAGAATAAACACTTATCTAATTGATTTTGAAATGATCGACAACTAGAGGAGGGACTTCAACTCTCCACCTAACCATAGGCTAACTGCATTAAAATCCTTCTTGTAGCTAACCACCCCCGAGCCAGATTCAGAGCATGAGGATTTAAGTGCTGAAGGGTATTCATACCACTAATAATTCAAATAGGTAGCCATGAGGAGGATTCCACTTCTCAGGTGGTTTATCAAATTATCCCAAGAAGTAAATACCAGAGTTACTCACTCTATCTCTAAGGAAAACAAGCATAGAACCCAACCCCTTCCTCTCTCCTGCTTCTTCACATCCCTCTCTTGTGTGTTGTCTTTCTCAAGATATGCCACAAGATTAATGATAATATGGTCATGTCATTTTCCACAATCTTCCCATATACAGCTTCAATGTATGCACTAACATACCATTTAATTTTTCAGGGAGATGAGTAGGTAAATAAATCAAGTGAATTCGGTTTAGGTTTAACACTACACAAGAAACTCCTCCTAAGTCTCTTTCATTTTATTTCCACATTATTTTACATGAATTATAATTCATAGTGTCATTTACAAGAGGGGTAGAAAAAGGGTTGTTACAGTGGACCTTTCTACCGATTCCCAACTTACCAAGCTTATCTATATTAGAATGCAATCCAACATTGTGGCCCTTTGTACCTATCCCTGGCTACCAAGCTAGACTATACTCACCCTGGCTACAATACACCATACTGAAACTTTGACGAAGCAGGAACCTTATCTGAACAAATTTAGTTCAAACACATTTTTCTCCTCACTCCTTTGGAGTTAGAAGAAGTGCCATATATCATTGGAAAGGTCTTAGAACAAGATATTCACCCATACACATTTAATTATCATTTGGATTAGGAAACTAAATAAGAAATTCATTCAAAGATCGTCTACCTAAACTACAACTCCATTAAATTTCATATGATGCTTTTTTTTTAACTTTTTTTGGCTCCCTTTGAGATTTATTTTGCATTAATGACACAACAAACCTCTACTATACTTCTTTTGACATCAATGACACTACAATTGACATCAATGAAAATACAAACACATTTCCAACAAGTTCTACAATAGTATTTGTGCATGTTGCTAAAATTTTCTTCCATTTGTTCCCAATCATTGATGTTGTTCCCCTCTAAACTCATGAACCACATCAAACCTACATCCTTTAAAGTGGTGGGGAAGAGTTTGAATTTTTTTTCATCTACATTGTAATCATAAGTGATGCATACTACAACAAACTCAAAAATGAAGGTGTCAAGATCTTCTATAGTTAGTCCATAGAGATGAGGGAGAACAAATGGGTTGGTGCTTTTCATTTTTTCTTGTCCATTGGTTTCTCAAATGGGGAACTCAAAATCATCACATTGGTATTCATATTTAGCTAGTGTAGTGAAATAGAGAACCACTCCCTTCTAAGAGGGTTTGAAAATCTCTAGCTTTCCTTTCTAAAAAGTCCTCAATACTTTTTGGTCTTGCTAAAGATAGTGTTTCACAATCAATTAATTGTTGTTAATTGCTACTTATTGGCTCGAAAGTGGGTTATTTGGGTAGAAACTTCCCTAGCTTATCTCTAAGCCAAGGAGGCATGTATGCTGATTTTAAAATGCAAATGTTTCATTTTTCTTTATTTTTTCAATAATAGCTATTGAAAGAAACTATGTGATTTTTTCTCTTTATGAGACAATGTTTGATGCATATAACTTGATTATAAGTAAAGATAAATGTAAGATTTTGGAACCTCCTCGTCAATGATGCTAAAAAATGATATATTCCATGATTACAAAAATAACATTGTCCCGCTATTGTTCTCAAAAGTTTAATTATCAACCTAGGGTTCATACAAACTTAATAAGTGCCATGCACTATATTGGCAAGCCACAATTTCTATATCTATGATGCAACTACTAATCCTAACTAATGAATTCTAATGTCACCTTACTGGCTTAGGTTAAAGGAAATAACTCATGGTTGGTCACTAAAAATCATTAAAACTTAAATCTATTGAATTGTTTGTCAACTAAATCTACTTGCATGTAAATAAAGATGTCATCACTAAGTTCAAAAAATGAAAATCCTATTTGCATAAATAAATAGGTTATTTCTAAAATAAAATACCAAAAATATCTGATTTTGATAATTCAAAATACATGTTCTCCTAAGGATCTAGCCAAGCCCAAATGTATCCTACTAAGAAATTGACTAAGAAATATTTGGGGCATCTTGGGCATAAAGTTTCACCCCTAACTCTGATTTTAGAGCTCTTCATGTCAAAAGAAATATCTTAAGGAGATATATAACTTTATTTTTATGTTTTTTGGCTAATTACTTATGGATTCTGAGGTCATTTTTAAGTTTCAAAAGAAAATTAATGCCCCAGAAATATGTGAGGAATCTAAAAGCACTTATAAAATAAAAGTTGTATATCTCTTCGAGATATTTCTTCTTTTGACACCAAGGATGCCAAAATCTGAGTTCAGGGTGAAACTTTATGGCCAAAATACTGAATGTGTACAAGGATTCTTGTCAAAATGTTATTTTTTGAAAAATGGAAAAAATGGCCTTAAAATGAACAAGCTTTAAAATACATAAGGAATCAACCAAAGCACATATAAGAGAAGTTGTATATCTCTTCAAGATCTTTCTTTTGACATGAAGAGTGCCCAATTAGAAGTTAGGAGTGAAAAGTTATGCTCAAGATAACCCAAAATTTGCTGGTCAATTTCTTAATAAGATACAATTGGGCCAGGCTAAATCTGTGGTCAATTTCTTAGTAAGATACAATTGGGCTAGGCTAATTGAATCATTCTTCTTCTTATTAAGATATATTTGGGCATGGATAAGTGATACATTCTAATGATATTGACTAAGTGATAAATAAAACATGCATTAAAATGAAAAAATATTGAAATTAAATGATTCAGGTTTGTAGTGATATAAAAAAATTTAGATTACACATTAAAGAGACAAAATGCTTCTCTAAAACTAAATATGTATAACAAAGCTTAATTATTTATAAAAACACATACCATTTACTTAAGAACTCAAGCTTAAATCATTTATAAAAACACATACTATTTACTTAAGAAAGAAAAATCATTATTAATTGTAACTTCTTCTCAAAAAAAACAAAAAAAGTATCCTACACTAAGATCTACTTTAAAATCTACTTGCCATAAAAAGAAATTAAAAAACAGTTTCAAAATAAAAAATCATATGAATGAAATAAAAGGAAAAAATGATATGCAAGAAACCCTGGAACTCATGTGGTTGGGCACTCCAAAAGTATTTAGAGCACTTAAAGAAATCACACTATTTCAGAGTAATAAAAATGATTTTCATTAAACCGCTGAAATGAAAGATATAGTTCATGGTTACAAAACATCAAAGATTTTTTTAATGCCTTGTTTTTTTAAATGAATGTATACCTATTTTCTCACAGATATAATCTCAGATTAGTAAAACTGAATTTGCAATAAAGTCACAGTATATTTTAAATACTTTTCGGTCAAATGATTTTGACTTTATAGGATTTGCTTCTGATTACATAAAATTTTAAGAGTTAATTGGTTTATTATTTCCAACAATATTCAAGGGAATTTATAGTCGCCTTCTACTATCTAAGCGCATTCTTAGCACTTTTTCTCATGTCCTTGTGATGTGCCAATAGGATTATGGGAATCGCCCGTGCAAGAAGACCACTATGGTTCAAGATCGAGTGCAAGACTTTATGAATTTCCAGTGATCGAGCTATTGTAGAATCAAAGAGAGGACTAGATATTGAAACTTTCAGGATGATGCATTGTAATTTTTAAACTTATAAAGAGTAATATTAACTTTTTCATACATGTCTCTGTTGAAATTAAAAAATAAAATAAATAAAACTCATATTTTCTTCTTTAAACCATTTAAAAATACGTTATATTAATATTTCTATTAAAGGCCTGTCATCTTCCGCGTCAATCGTTAGGAAAGATTACGTACGTGACACATCAGACGTAAAGTTTTTCAAATTTCTACGGCAAATAAAAATGGAGCAACAATAAACATTACATTTCTAGCAGACCTGGTTACATTTCTAGCTCCGGCAGCATCTGAAGGCGCGTGAGATGCACTTCCTTGGGAAGCCCCGGGACAACATATGGACCCTAAGGGCTGCGCGGGAGATTGCGAGGCGGAACGTCCCACACAATCTGCTGGACTGACTCTGAGAACATGCCGCAGGTGTCGAAGCAGACTCTTGGGATGCCGTATTTTTCGGCAACGGTTGATGCCCAACCAAGGAGTAAATCGGCAATAAGGCACACCGGCAGAGTGAGGGCACTGGCACTGTATACCAATGCAAATGCACCAAAAAGAAAGAAGCAGTTGAAGTAGCTGGTTATCTAGCAACCATGAAAGAAATAAACCAGGAAGCCATGTAGTGTTTTACGTGTTCCAAAACTAAAATTTGAAATTGAAGGGCGCTCAAATTTGAAATTTGAAATGATTCCGGTATCTTACAGGACAATGATGGTGGGTAACGACACCATGTATCGCGGGGTCTACCATCGAACCATGGAGCCGGAGAAGGGAGAGGTCGCCGAAGAGCGCTGATCGGGCGCTGTCACATTCGTCAAACTAAAGACTCCTCCATCTCTAATTCCCTTTGCTACATATTAAAAAATAAAATCATATGCTTGCTTCATATTACATCCGTGATTTGCTAAAAATACTAAATTATATATATATATATATATATGCCAGAAAGTTGTAATTAAAGAGAAAATAGTGGATAGTATATATTATAAGTATATATATGCCAGAAAGTTGTAATTAATGAGAAAATAGAAGGTACAACTACAGTGTGTTGTTCCTTTTGCATCATCGCCTCACGTTCATTAAAATGCTGGTAGTTAGTTTTGTTTGCTCTAATTTGACATGGAAATTTTCATAATATTCAACTTTTCCTTTTCTTTTTGAAGTCCACTTAGTTTTTAAATTTAGTGTGGGCCTTAGGGATATGTGATCAGCATCACGCTGGCTCCATTTACCGGAAAATCTTATTTTCCAGGCCATCAGCTCATAAATGTGCGAGGACAGGAAACGCTCATCGTAGAATTAAAGCAGGTACATAATTTTGCGGTGGGCATTTCTTGCCTCGACACGTTTTTGGGCCGATGGACTGGAAAATAAGCTTCGCCTCACTTATGAGTTGCATAACGTCTACCAATAAAATTTCTAGCTCTTTTAGTACACGTGTAAGTTGTTCAATTCCACCGCTGTCTGGGTAAAATATACGATATCTTAAATGTAAAAATATATTTACTTTTTATAAAATATTTTCAATCAATTAAATTTTTGAACTTCTTCCAATAAAAAAAAAATTCAATTGATATGTTATTTATCTTCTTCCAATTAAAAAAACATTCCAATTGAGAGTTATTTGTTAAGGTATTTTAAGAGGATAATTTCATTTTGAATTTTAATATTTTTATTTTTGTAAAATTTTGATTTAAAAATGTTATAATTTCAATTTGGAAAGTAGAAATAAATTTAATGGTCTCAAAAATTATAAATCATTTAATATTTTATGATGATGATGGTCTAAGACCAATGCAGTCTATTGGACCTTAAGAGAGGAGAAAAAATCTAAGTTTGATTCTTCAAAATCTTGTTTCTATGGTCAAAGAGAAGGGAAATAAGTGCTCCAAGATAGCTATAGGTGGGTTGACTTAATAGGTCAAGAAGCTTGGAAGTGTGGAAGATGGTAGGGAATTGAGAGCGAATGTGAGTAAGGGTGGGGCAGTATAAAAGTAAGTGTTTTTCATCTTCCACCTGCTTAGAATCGCAAATCTAACAGATGCTATCGTTGCACGGGGCCTTGGGAATAAACCATCGCCTAGTCTCACTCCAAAGTTCATGGGAATTAGTTCTTATCTTAGCGACGTTCATATTTTTCTTATTGTTGGACAACACAGAGAGATAATTCTGATTATCAAGGGTGGGGTTGATTACTTCCTTATAATATCTTAGCTTCCTTTTACCTTCCAGCTCCTGATCCTCACACAACTTGTCCTTAAACTTGGAGGTAATAGTATTTTTGATATTATCTTTGCTTCCCAAACTGAGCTCCTTCTTAATTCCCTAATGTTTGATCCAGGACTGGGCATCCTTATGCCACTGGCGCTTGAGGTGAAGGTGAGCGTTTTGACTACAGTTAGAAGCAATTTTAGGGAGCCTTTTTTATTCCATGTTGTTAAGCTTCTTCTTATACAAAGATATCTAAACATATTCATACTCTCAATGGGGTACAAACAAGATTCATTCAAGAGGATAGGATAGGGAGTATTTCCCTTGATCTTAAGGTTGTATGTGATGAATTTCTTTTGAATCATCTCAATCTTCCTCCATGACTCTCTGTATATACTACAACCCCAAACTTCACATCCATATAAGACAACAGGGGTGACAAGGTTCTCAAAGAGGATCCTATTTTTACTCCAATTGTAAAGATGGACCAACTTACAATTGTTTTCAAGCTCATAATAGGATTTCCAACCCCTAATAATTCTTTTCTCGATGCTATAATTCCAGTGGAGATGATGAGGGAAGTCAATTCCCAAATACTTATAAGAGGAAACCTGCTCTAAGCACTAGTTACTATACACGAAACTACCGTGTGTGATCTTCTTGGATTTAATGATCATGACTTTAGTCTTGTCGGTATTAACTGTCATACCCATCTTGGAGTAGTAGTCACGAAGAATCTGGAGCTGCTTGTCAAGGTCATCATGGATTTTTGCAAGAATAACGATATCATCGGCATAGAGGAGAAGAGAAATGAGAACACCATCAAGCTCGGTGCCCTTACACCCGTAGATTCCAAACACTCCTCTAGCTTATCAATGTATATGCAAAAAAGGGTAGGGGATAGGGGACACCCTTGCTTAACTCCAATATTGCATTTAATGTCTTTAGACCACCCCTTGTTGGTCTTAAGCTTGGTAGTGATGGTCTCATAGAGACGAATCACAACAATTCTCAGCTCAGGAGGGACCATGATCTCTTTAAGTCTCTCCCAAATTTTATCTCGAGGGACAATGTTGAAAGCTTTTCTAAAGTCCACAAAGCAACAGAAGATATCGACTTTACTATTGCGAAATTCCTCTACAATGATTCTAAGATTGACGAGATGGTCAATAGTCGAGTGATGTCTCCTAATAGCAACTTGTCCTTTAGCTCTTTTTCCCTGGATTTCAAGCCAAAGGCTAAGCTTCTTCTAAAAAATGAGCCCATAAAGCTTGGCTAGGATATGGATAACCATAATGGTCTTGTAGTTGGATGGAACACTCTTGTCCCCATTTTTAAATATAGATACAATAAGGCTTTGCATCCAAAGCCGAGGGAAGCCAAGCGTTACAACCAAATTGAGAAGCTTGTGGAGATAAGGAATGAGGATAGATCTTCCTATTTTAAGGATCTTAGCTTGGTATCATTCAATATATATAGCTTTCCCATTAGCGAGCTTATTAAGACTAGACTTAATGTTGTCAATAGAGAATACATCATCCTTAATTGGAATGATTAAGGTGGTTCCCATAGTGTTAGGAGAGTCATACAACTTCTTAAGATAGTTGTCCTAGTTTTCTAAGGGGATAGAATGGTTATCTTTGGGTTTACGGACAAGAACATTGCGCCAAATTTTTTTGGGTGCGACTTTAGAAAAGTGGAGAAGATAATCATGTCTTTTATTAATATATGATCTTTTCTTCCTCTTGATGACATTTTTGTAAATATTGATATTATGTAGCTTAATGATTTCATTAGGATGTATTGGATTGATTTCCTGGAAATTTTGCAATCTTTGTCATACCATGGATTGGAAGTTCTATTAGACTGCTTAAACAAATTCTAATTAGAAAAATTATTGATGGTGTTGGAAAGGATAGTAGTGAAATGGTAATAAATCTGCTCAATGTTAATATTATAATTCATGGGGCCTAAATCCCTCTCTAAATCCCTTAAGAAGAGGTCGGTTTTACTTCTATCGAAGTGAATGTGTCTTTTTCTTTCATTTGTCTCTTGCATGTGGATGATATGCATAGCAATATTGAGGGTTAGGGACAGAGGTTTGTGGTCAGGGTTCGGCTCAAATCCATTAAGAAGCACAAAGTTTGTAATATGGTTGAGGACATGGATGTCAGAAATTGCATAATCCACAACACTGCTACCCAGTGCATGGAAACATGCCATCTGACCGGAGAGGGGCCACTTGTTAATACCATTACAAATAATTAGGTCTTGGAAACTTCAAAGTTTGAGGAGCTCGGTGCCTAATAAGTTCTCGATAATGTCTTCAGGTTTTCTCTTGAATTTATTAGCTAAGTTACTATCTTCATCAAGCCACAAGGGGTCTAGGTTAGAGTTGTTGCTTAATGTAATGGCTTGGTTAGTAGTCGTTCTAGCATTAAAATCTCCTAGTAAAAGGATATTACCATCATTTCTCACGTTGAAGATGTCTTTTTCTAAAGGATTGAAAGGACAATTCTTGTCTAGGTTTTTCTTCTCATAGGATGTAGAGTTGATAAGAGCAAAATATCAGATTGGAAGAAAGATCCTATTGGTGGTAGAATTAGATATTTTGATCCAAATGTATTGATTGAAGGGGCCGATTTTATGAAGTCGGATGTGAGAGGAACAAGTGTTCCTTATATATTAGGCTATACCACCAAAACCCCTCCGGGAGGATTTCTTATTCCAACCAAACCAAAGAGTGAAACCGTCGAGGTGAGGGACCCTATATTCATCATGCTCCCATGTTTCAACTAGGAGAATAATGTCAATATCACTTAGGATCCAACTTAACATAGGACCTTTACACCATGGAAAGCCACGACAGTTCCAAAAGAGGATCCGGAGTGATGCAAATCCCTATTTGTCACTCGTGGTTGAGACCCTATATTTAATAATAGCTTTCCTATTCCTAATGACTGCCCATTTCTCGGCCTTTCTTGCATCCTTGACCTTTTGGACTTCTTTCCTAAGTTCAGCTTGGTCTTCTGGAATGAGATCTTCATTTATAAATATTTCCATTCCTTTTAGGCTTGGGGATTTCCTGAGTATATCCAGTTTATGTTCATGAAAACTCACCTTGACATGGATGAGTCTGTGTTTACGCTCAAGTATCTTTTCAACCCTTATTGCTTTTGTGAGATAGGTTGTTTCAATTTGAGATTTTGTTTTTAATTGTTGTTTAACCATTTCTAATGTGTTTACATTGCTTTGTTCTTCTATACTCGCAACTATAAGATTTAAGGCTAGTTTGTGGCGATCGTGGTCGAGAAAAATTAATTTATTAATTTCCTCTTTGATGGGTTTAATACATAGCTACATGGGTACCCCTCCCAGGCATTGGAGAGCACGTACCTCAAGCTCCCTCGCTCCTGGGAGCTTGGGAGCTTTTAGGAAATGTTCCAAAACTGTCAGGAGCTTCAATGGGTACTTTGGAGCTTTTCAGGAGCTTCAATGCAAAAAAAAATTGACATTTTGGGAGCTTCAATGCAATGAATAAGTGTGAACTTAGGTTTATTTGATGCTGCCAGCTTGGGTGTTGCTTAAATTGATGGAATTGTGCGAAAATAAGGGTATGTCACTGGTTCTAGATATGGATATGGGTCTGGAACTAAGCTAAACAACCCATTTATGGAAAACCCTTCTATCCAAATGAAGATGAGGTGCCTTCCAATCCCGATTGGCAAGATTTGGATGGAAATACATAATTATTTTATTTTTATTTTTAATATATATCAAAATTTTAATATATTATTATTGTTGCTCCCAACTTGACGTTTCCTGTAAATTTGGGAAAAACTTCTAGCTGTGTTAGATACTCGTTTCTGCGTACGAAAAGTACCCACCTACCAGAAACTAGGTTTAACATCTAAGTTATTTTATGTGTTATTTAGGGTTGATTTGTTATGTAGTTGTTCTTTTAGATTTTTAATCTTGTTTTTCAAGGTGTTATTTTCTTCTACCATTGTTTGTTTACTATGTTCTATTTCTTGAATTTCACCTTTCATTTCTTGAATGGTTATTTTATTTTCTAATGATTTGTGGTTGTTATCAAGCACTGCAGTTAGTTCTAGTTTAAAATGATTTTCTTGTTCTTCTTCGTCTTTTTGAAGACTCAATGTACTCATAGAGACTATCTTATGTAATTTTACATGGTATGCCTTTGCTAGAGGGAGACTTAGAAATATAAGGAGAAGTATTCATAGTGTAATAAAACAAAACTTAACACGAGGAAGGTAAATGAGAATGTGTGCACCTGTAAAGCAAACGTTTTAGAGGTTGAGTCTTTGGAAGATGTAAATCTTGCTCTTTAGAAGATGTATCCTTAGCAGATCGATATTTTGCATTTTCTATGAACTGCACACCGATCTTTTAGATAATTTAATATGTCGTGCACTTCCGGAATTGGGTACTTCGTAATCCCTATGTTAAAGACACAGGTGCGGTCGCCCAAGAACATTACTCGCAAGGTTGAAGTTATTTGGTAATGGAGTCCACTCGGAAAATTCAAATTGCGTTGTTGGGATATTTGGTGACAGATTGTATATGCAGTCACGTAAAGTTACACGCCAAACCCGCTCTCAGCAAAGTCCATCAAAATTCCATAGAGAAATATTGCAATAGGGAGAAGACCGTAGAGGATTTGAAATTTGAAATGAACTGTTGTGTTCCTTGCTGGAAGCTGTCAAGAATCACCTCGCTGTAACACACGGTACCACTGGTAGTTATTAAGAATCACGTCGTTGTACCATGGATAGTTATTAGAAACAGGATGTTTCTTGTGACCTTCGAAAGTTTTTTTTCGAGAAGCGGTATGTTGTTTTTGTATGTTATTCATCACTCAATGGTGTACAATCACACCAGACACAAAAAAAAAAATACGATTTCACATAAATAATATTTTTTTATTTTTTTATTGGAAATGTACATTAACTTTTTAAATTTTTATTAGGCTTCGGTTTGTCCCCTATTTTAGTCCTGTAGGTGTGAGAATGTATATTAAATATGTAAAACACTAACAACATTGGCATATCATTATTATTGCTTAATATAATTTTTAAGTTTTCTAATCTCCTATATATCATCATCGTTAAATTCATTGCTTTTATATATATAAGAGAAAGAGGGTAAGTTAATTTGACTTTAATATGACCATTATTGTACCGCACATTTTGATATGCTAACAAGTTATACTTGGAAATTGAGAATAGAGATTTATAGGAATTGAAAAGGCATTTTCTCTTGCAAAATCTTCTCATTTTTAATTTTTAAATATTTTTAAAATATTAAAATTTGAATGAGGTGAAAAGCATCCTCTTTTGCAAAATCTTCATTTTTTGTTTTTACATATTTTTAAAATTTTAAAATTTGAATGAGGTTATATTAAGAATCCTTAACATTATGTCACATTAAAATCTCAACCATCATCCATAATGAGGTATTTATCCAAATATTATTTCCTCTATATCAAGAGAGGAAAAATAAAGGAAAGTTATTCTTCTCAATTCATTCTTTACAATTCTTTTGGTTGAATATTGTTCGCAACCTACTTGTTTTTTAACATTAGAACATTAGAAAGGTTCATATTTTGCAATTTTAGTGTGATATTACTTTTCTAATCCATGCTTTATCACTGCAATCTAAAAAAAAAATACATTAGAGAAGCATAGAAACTTTAGTAGAGCTCATAAATGATTAATAAGTAAATATGCTACAAATAAGAAGCATGAAACCCCTAAAAGTGCCTATATATGGTGGTAAAATTTAGGCCACTAATATTGAGGAAAATATGCAGTTTTATATTTATTAGCATCTCACTTGCATAATAAGAATGATGTGGGATTTCCTAACTGATATGAAAATCCCACTCATGAGCAGAGTTCTACACTTAAGTCTCTCTCACTGATTGTATTAAACAAGTCATAAACTTATATATTTTTACCATGAAGCCTCATGCCAATAGTGTCGAGAGAAATGAACCTGTGACCTCTTAATAACAAAGATGCTTTAAAGATGGGGACTTGACCAATTGAGCTAACCCGTGGGGTTGTATAGTGTATAATAAGTTAAAGGAAGATGATAGTATGAATAAGCACACTTTGAGGGGAAGAAAGATTTTGATTAAAATTCAAGAATTAAGGTATAATTTAAATGTAAGGGGTAGGTTAGGCTATCGAAAATGAATTTCGAACAACATAATAAAGCTAGTAGTAACAAGACAAAGGTTCATGTGAGGTATAATTTATAGAGGTAGCACAAATTTTAAAGAAGATCATTTTTTTTCCAAGGAAAAAGTCTTAATTTTCATTAATTGTAAGGAAAATTACATGTTGCATTTGCAGCAGATTGCTTCAAGCAAACTCTGTGAGCTGTCAAAAAATATCTGTGAGAGTTCTATCAACATAAAAATTCAGTAGTAAGTACAAATATTTACAAAATAAGTACTGTGCATGCCCAAATAGACAGATGATCGTAAAAAAATATAGAATTTTTATGCAAAATACTGAAAAGAGAAAAAAATAAGGCCTTTGATTAGATAGGTTGATCAGGAGGCGTTGGGAGCCCAAAATCCTCTGTGAATGGGCGATGGTAATGCTTATATGTATCTGGCCCCTGGTGTTCTGTAATATGCCATTGTTCCCATGTTAAGTGCGGGGCGGCTGGATCGATAGCTGAGTGGGGACAGGAACGGTGAGAACGCAGCTTTATCATGGCAACAGCCGAAACCCTCAAGCAATGCGGTTGGATAACAACACTTGGTGATGAATGAACCTTGCCGCTCCACGGATTTCTGCAGCTCACCGGGTAATTTCTCATTTCAGTTTAAAAACTCTGGTTGTATTACTGCTTGACATGGGTATCCTGGGCCCCCACTGTCCATTTCCGGTGGTTATTATATTTCTTGTGGGCTTCCACTTGTTTTACTACTCGAGGCGCGCAGCCGTGGCTGTTTGGGGTCACAACTTGTCTTGGTAGCAGAACTGGGGGTTTCTTTACTTGGTCTGGCACCCCTATACTTGGTGGGGACGCATCCAACAGTGAACCTTGACCGTTTTCCCTCTGGACCCATCATCAGGGCTGGCTTTATTGGCATCTGCACTGTTCTCTGGCTTCGAGGCCTCAGCTTGTCAGCCGAATCTGCATTAATCATTTCGCCCTTGTTTTTTCTGTGGGTATCTTTCTTCTCCAACAGTAACTAAGAGGCTATTGAAGGGTTGTCCATTCAATATGAGCACCTACGAGGAAGAGGTTGACTACTCGGAGGATCCTCTGGAGGGGGTCGACATTTGGGGGTTGGAATCAAATGATGAGGTGGACGCGATGTCGGACTTGGACCCATTATTCGGGGTGGAATTTCCTGCTCAGCCCGCATCCACCGTGGATGGGTGCATCTCGCCCATGGGGGACCTTGCGCACTTGACTTTTGGCTCGCCCTCGAACGAGGATATTGGGCTTTGGGCTTTCTCGCAGGCAGAACAGGACAATCTGGCAAGTGCTGCCATCGGAAGCTCCGCACTATTCTCGGAGGCGGTCTTTCATGAGATCGGAGACACATCATGCTACTTGACGCATCGGCATATTGAAGGCCTTCCCCCTCTTGGGGTTAACTCACACTACCCTTCTGGAAAAGATGTCTCATCTCAAGACTGTTCGGAGCCCTCTGCACCATTGGCGGCCTCTGGGGTCTTCACCAACATACCAGAGGACCTAATCAACCGGGAACAGATTAGCAATCCGCCTGCATCTGAAGACACTGTTGAGCCGGAATTGTGGGTTTGCAAGGTCAGTAAGCCGCACAAGGTCACGGAAAACAAGTTAAACTATCTCACAAACTTTGGAAGCGAGAGTGGTATGGAAGATTGGAGCATCATTGCTGCCAAGACCCTGGTTGGGAAGATCCATGGCTGGAAATATTCCTCAATGAGACTTCAGCGGTGGACAAGAGAAATCTGGAGTGAATCCCTTGACTCTCTCCCGGTGGTTGGGGCCATGACCAAAGGCTAGTTCTCTCTTACCTTTTCCCGTCCTGAACACTCCGATTGGGCCCTCAAGCAATTTTGGCATCTGGAACTACACCCCGTCTATCTCAAGCGATGGGTGTACCTTTTTGATCCCAAAAAAGAGAATGCAGGTGCTGGACCCATTTGGATGAGGTTGCCTGGCCTGCCTCTGCAATTTTGGAATGACACTGTGCTTCAGAACATAGGGGGCCATTTCGGTCGCTACCTGGACCATGATCGATCCTACCTGTCCACTGATAGCAGAGCAGTGGCTCGGATCCTAATTTTTCTCGACACAAGGGATGGTCTATATGAGAATTTTATCATGATGTTTGATGGGATGCAGTGGCAGCAACCTCTAGACTATGAAGGCGTGCCCTTTCGCTGCAGGAAATGTCATGAGGTAGGTCATCTGTATAAAGACTGTCCAAGGAAGGGGGCTGGCAGGATGGTTGTTAAGAAATCTTTCTCCATAGGCACACAAACTGTGCCGGATTCCAGCATCTTGTCAGATAGTGCGGGTTTGCAGACGAGGGCACCTGAGCTCTCTGGTGATGTCGGGTCGAGGACAGCGACTATGCCCACCTGGTCTAACATGCATCCTAGATCCCGGCCACAGGTCTCGTCGGTGCCTCCCCAGCATGATCTCCTCATTCCGGGTACTGCTATTTCTGGCTCTTTAACTTCTGATTATGCAGATATATCTTCATACACTACTTTGCCGTTTAATGTATCTGTTAATGAACCTCTTAATCTGTCAACTGCTTTCTCCTTACCTTGCATATCATCGAGTGTGACCCATAAATCATTAAACCTCCCCTCGGTATGCTGCACCATCGCTTTGGCCTCTCCTTCAATCTCCCCTATCATCCATCATTCATCTGATCAGCCCACCCCTGGCCACTCTGTCTCCTCTTCGGAGACTCACTCTTCAAAGCACAACTACTTTCTTAGATCCTTAACCAACCCTCAATATGGCGAGGTTTTCGGCATTGGGCTGGGTCCGGGTAGCTTACCCTCCAAATCTCGTGGCAGACCATCAGCCCTAGCAAAGGCCATCAAAAGGGCTAACTTTGAAGTGGAAGCTGGCACACAATCTTCTCTTATGTGGGTCCTTAGAGCACGACGACCCTTGATGACTGTTTCATCATGATCTGTCTCTCCTACAACTGCAGGGGACTTGCCAACCCCGATAAGAGATTGGCACTCAGAGACTAGTTAGCTCAAAAGCCCTTCGACATACTATTTTTGCAAGAAACGCTAGGGGTGGGGTTGGAGGTGACTGCGATTTTAACTTCCTTTCTACCTGATTGGTCCTTCATTACACTTGATGCTCGTGGTAGATCTGGAGGATGTGCTCTTGGCATCAACAATAAAACCACCCGAATGTTAAACTGCTGGGGCCGGCCGGGTGTACTTGCGATGAATGTTCTATTTGGTAGCTCTGAGATTGAGTTTACCCTGGTCAATGTTTATGGACCCTGCTCTAACAGAGAGCACTTCTGGCACTCCCTTTTGTCCTGTTCACTTATGACTGCCCCCCACCTCATTTTGGGCAGAGATCTAAATTTCTCTTTGGGTATTGCTGAATCTTGGGGTCCCCTGGCCACCCCGGACCCATTGGCTGAGTTTTTTAACTCAGAACTCGGTGCCTCTCATCTGTCTGACATTCAGACTACCAAGCTACAACCTACCTGGCGGAACAGGAGGACTGGTAACGCTGCTTTGGCTCGCAGACTTGACATATTTCTTATTAAACAGGACCTCCTTCCGGTTTTGGCTCGTGCACGTCAATGGGTGGGATCTGGAGGTAAATCTGATCACTCGCCCATCTACCTGGAGTTTGAATGTGGTCCTAATAGAGCTCGCCCCCCATACAAATTCAACTCCAGATGGTTGCGAGATCCTGATTATAACCAGTTGGTCACTCGAACCTGGCAGCACTTCAGACCTTCGATGGATTTAGACCCTGGCAGGGTTATCAATGAAAACCTTAATCGCATAAAGAACCTCACCATTCAGTGGGTTCGGAATAAAAAGAAATTGGAAAGGGAGGCCCTACACAGCATTGAGGATAAAGTTGGCTCTCTCAACAATGGTGATCTGTTGGGATATAGAAACGAGGAAGCCAGGGCACAACTTTTTGCACTTGAGACTGAAAAGGCCAAACTGCTGAAACAAAAAGAGGAAGATTGGAGGCTTAAAAGTCGGGTTGTTTGGTTACAGGACGGTGACGAAAACACAAAATTTTTTCAGCAGCATGCAAATGGCCGCAAGGCTGCTAATACCATTTGGGAACTGTCTGATCAAAATGGCTTTACTGCAAGATCGCAAGCACAAATATATGAGATGGGTACCAGACACTTCTCCAATCTATATAGGGCTTCTACAATTATAAATCTCCCAGATATCCTGCGCATTACTCAGAACTTTAAACTCTTCGTGGAACAGGAGCAGAAGGATGATCTCAATACCCCGGTCACCATGGGAGAACTGGAGGGTGTTTTGAAATGGTTCAAGCGGGGCAAAAGCCCAGGGCCTGATGGCTGGCCCATTGAGTTTTTCATCCACTTCTTCGATCTCATATCAGCAGACCTTCTGGCTATGATCGAAGATAGCAGGGTGCGAGGCAGGATTTATGATGGATTTAACACCACTTTTATTGCACTTATTCCTAAATCGGACAAACCAACCAGCTTCAATGACTTCAGGCCCATTTCGCTGTGTAACTGTATCTACAAGATCATTTCCAAAATTATTGCAAACCGCATTAAGCCTTTCCTGTCCGATCATATTGAAAAGGAACAATTTGCTTTTCTAAAGCATAGGCAAATTCATGAGGCCATTGGTACTACCCAGGAGGCCCTTCACTCTATCAAATCTCTCCAACTGAAATCGACTATTCTCAAGATTGATCTCACTAAAGCATTTGACCAAGTTGACTGGAGTTACCTTCACCTCATCCTCATCCACTCTGGTTTTCCTCATACCTTTATCAACTGGATTATGGGCTGCATTTTTCACGCTACCTTCAGCATATTGATCAATGGTACTGCTATTGATTTCTTCCATGCGGGGCGGGGACTCCGCCAGGGCTGCCCCCTTTCACCATTACTATTTGTCCTCGTCATGGAGGGACTCTCTGTGCTTATCAAAAATGCTAAAGAAAGAGGATTACTACAGGGGCTCTGGATCATTGATAATTTATATCTCACTCACCTTTTATTTGTAGACGATGTACTTATATTCCTAAATGGCACTAGACAAGACTCTGTTCATTTTGATCTGCTCCTGAAATGGTTTTGCAGGGCTACTGTTATGGCACCGAATAGAACTAAGTCCTCTATCATCATGACGGGCTGCTCGAGACAGGAACAAGACACCTCTAAGCACCTTTTTGACTATGTCTGCATTGATATCAATGGCGGCCTCAAATATTTGGGGTATCACATCAAACCAAACAATTATAAGATCAAGGACTGGAACTGGATCATAGCAAAAATTGAGCGCCGAATAAACGTCTGGTATAACCGATGGTTAACCAGGGCTGGTTGACTAATCCTCATAAATTCTGTACTGGAGGCCATACCGGTCTATTGGATGACCCTGGCCTGGATTCCGATTGGTATTACTAATCGGATAAAATGCATCTGTAGACAATTCCTTTGGCGCAACTAAGGTAAGGCATCCACGTTTGCCTGGATTGCATGGGATCGAATCAACTTGCCCAAACAATGGGGTGGCTGGGGGTTAAAGGATCTCCACCTATTTTCTCAAGAACTTGCGGCTAAGATGGACTGGCACATTATTACAGGTCAGAGCCTATGGAAGGAGGTCATGGTTGCTAAATATATCTCACCCCAAAGTCCTCTTGAATGGATCCGTGGCTGCATCACTCTGAATTCGGGGGCATCAATCATATGGAGGGCTATCACAAGGGCAACACACATTCTTCAGAATGGTCTTTCTTGGCAAATTGGTTCGGGAACTGAGGTGCGCATTGGCACTGATTCCTGGTCGGGGAGTGGGGAATATCATAAACTTCCGGTGTTTATCATTGAACACTTGCCCATAGGAACGTCATTTATCTGGCACAAATCATTGACTGGGCACACTCCTCATGGCGAGAACAGGCCTGGCTACAGGCGAGTGACCTGGGGATCCCTCAGGAGGGCACTCGAGTCTGGAAACAATTTATCTGGGCACTGAAAGCTACCAACATTCGCATCACAGACCATGAGGACAATTTGATTTGGGCTGTTTCAAAAAATGGGCATTATACTCCAAAGTTAGGTTACCTCAAACTTATCAAGCACAGGGAACCCCCTATAAAGGACTGGTGGTGGAGTACCATATGGAAATTGAAATCCCCGCATAAACATAGACTTCTGTTCTGGTGCTTGCTTAGAGACTGTATTCCTACCACGGATTTCCTTCACAGAAGAGCCTTCCACGGGGCATCTAGATGTTGTTACTGTCTAAATGACAGTGAGGATGCACTCCATTTATTCCCGCAATGTAACATCATACTTAACATTTGGTCTCGGATCATTACAAAATTGGGTTGCAGATTTAATTGGCAGGGTGACTCTTTATTAGAGGCCTGGACTCATTGGTGGCAGCACTCTGCACACAGTCCAAAATTGTGCAACCTCCCTCTAATCGTGACTTGGGAAATATGGATAGGACGAAACAAACAGATTTTCAATGATATTCCTATCGACTGTAATTGGATTTGCGCAGCATCTCTTGCCACTTTTAGGCTCATTCCTGAGGACAGCATTTGCAGCAATCCATCTCATGGGACCCCAGAAACTATTGATCCCAGCCGGGCGTGGGCATACTTTGATGGTGCGTCCAATGCTCATGGGTGTGGGGGGGGCGCCATTCTTTATTTGAATGACCAACACTACTACAACATCAGAATGGGGTTAGGTCCAGGTACCAACAACTACGCCGAACTGCAGAGCCTCAGACTTCTTCTT
Source organism: Pinus albicaulis (assembly GCA_034641835.2). Lineage (NCBI taxonomy): Eukaryota > Viridiplantae > Streptophyta > Pinopsida > Pinales > Pinaceae > Pinus > Pinus albicaulis. The sequence continues at coordinate 958,220,368 of CM076575.1, forward strand.
ACCTTTGCTCGGGACATTCACTGTGACTCCATCCAGATCTTTGGCGATTCTCAACTTGTGACCAATTGGTTTAACAACCTATCTCATTGTCACTCGCACACACTGTCTGCACTGCTACGCGAGGTTCACCATCTCAGAGCACTTTTTGACTCCATCTCAGTGACTCATATTTACAGGTCTCGGAACAAAGTGGTTGATCAACTATCCAAAGAAGCTTCGGAGCTGACCTGGGGTACCTGGCACATCACAGAGCACTGCAGGATAGATCTACAGATATTATCATCGACCTTTTATCGAGGAGGCTCCTCCTGATTTGGATGTTTAGTATTACAGCTATCTTCTGGGAGATTTTGTTCTACCTCCCCTTTTTATATATTCGGCATGTATATTTACTTCATACTTATATATAGGTTCTGTAGGTGTTAGTAAGTTATGCACCGAGCTTACCATGTGGACACTTGTTACATTACTGTATGATTCATGTTTTGGGACTGTGATTGCCTACAGTTTTTGATAGTCTGACTGACTGTAGTAGTTTTGACTGAACAATAGTTTATACTACAGTATTATGTAACATGTAGCTGATCATTAATTGAAAAGTTACGAACTTTTTCTTTGTGAAAAAAAACACTCTGGGGTGATCAAACTCATGACCACTCACAAGCTAATAGAACACCTTACCATTACTCCATGGGTATCACTTGTTAAAATTGGTGGGTAGACTTATATTTAATGTGATATGGTTGGTGTCATTAGGGGGAGGGTCAGGTGGGCGGGCAGGCCTGACTAGCCCAACCCTCGGTGGTATGGTGTTTATGTGACTTAAGGCATCAAAAAGAAGGGGAGGGGCACATTTCACCTTTCCCATGTTGTATTCCATGGTCTTATTACTTAACACGATCATCGAAGGAAGATTCGAGAGGGGCGGGCGTGTGGCACCCTACTTGTACCCAACCCGCGATTCTATTAAATTTCCCATGACTAGGAGTGGGGGTCAGGGGGGTGCATGTCCTATGACTCGTGCCCCATGCCCACAGTCATTACTGCCATATGAAAAACCAGAGGCGGAGAAATAGGGGTGCGGGTTTGGTTAACCCATCTACATTTTGCACCCGACACAGCGAGATTTATGGGTCGAACCTGCCACCTACAGTTGCAAAAATTTTGCCTTGCAAGCTTGCCAAAGAGGAGTTTCATTTCTAGTTTTGTAGGGAGGTCGAATTTGTAGAATAGTTAGCAGAGAAATGGAGGAGGGGGCCTAACTTGGCCATTTTTCATCCTTTTTTAGCCCAAAAAGAGTTTACACAAGCTTTTTGTGTGTTTTGGACACAACGGCAGTGTTATTTTTGCAATTGAAGCATTGTATGTTGATGTAATTCCATATTTGAGCATATAATTTAAAGGGACAACATTGGAAGCTGGACCCAAAGATGTATCCCAGGAGGGGTGAACTTCGTCATCAAATTGTTGTGTTGTGATGTTGTTTGTTGTCTATTTTAATTGCTTAAATCTGAAAAATTTAACTTAGTTTGTGTGATTTTTCAATATCAATATGTTGCCCATAAGACATAAAATAGCTTGCAAAACTTTACATGAGACCTTCAATTTAAATTTTATATTAGTTTGGTATTACAGCATGGTTCTTGTGAAGCTTTGACAATTTTTGCAAGTGTTTTTCTTGAATAATCACAAGGTCTAAATTTAAAAGAGGATAAGGAGTGCTTGAAGAACCAAACCCTCAAATTGGTTCAAGGAGGCCGGATACTCCAAAATTCATGGCACATGAAGAAGGATGAGAGAGCTTTTATAAAGGCTTTATATGATATGATTGATATGGTGAAAGCATTGTACAATGAGAGGACAATAAGGTTGCAAGGAGAAAGTTCTAATCAACCAAAAGACAATGGTGGTGATGGGAGCAAGCCTCCACCTCCTCCTTTACCTCTATCTACGCCTCCTTCATCTCATAAACTTACTCCTCCTCCATATCCAAAAGGACATGCTAAGTTTCCCTTGATTAAGCTTGATGTCAAGTTTGAATTGCCTATGTACAATGGGGAAGTAAATGCTGAAAAGTTATATAATTGGGTTCATCAAATTGAATTTTATTGCAAGATTCAAAAGATTGAAAATGATGTCACAAAGATATAGCTTTATTCTCTTCGCTTGGAAAGTGAAACCGTCTTCTGTTGGGAGACCAAAACTCAAGAAGATTTGAAGGAAAGTGGTAAAATTATCTCTTCTTGGAATGATTTTATAGTTGCATTAAGAAGGAAATTTTATCCACTAGATTATATGCAGAAAGAAATTATGGATTGGAAAATATTTAGACAAGGTAAAGGCCAGAGTGTCCAAAGTTACACACAAGAATTTAGAAGAAGAAATTTAATCTTGGGTGTTGATTTGTCTTCACAAGATATTCTCCTTAAATATATAGGTGGATTACATAGTTATTTGAGACATATTGTACTTATGTTTAATCCCACCAACATCGATGAAGTATGTGTTCAAGAAACTCATTTAGAATCAAGAGGCGAGAATGTTCCTCAAGAGGCTAGAAAGAAATATTTTAAATCTAGAAACAAAGGAAAGGGGAAGTTTAAAGGAAAAGGAAAAAAAAAATTACTGTCAAGAAGAGGGAGAGAAACTTACGTGTAAACATTATTCGAAAGAAGGCCATGATGAATACCATTGTTGGAAATTACATCCATAAATGATACCAAAAAATTTCAATAACAAGGGGAAGAAAAAGACTACTGCTACAATTCAACAAGATCTAGGATCTTATTCAGGTAATGAAACCAAAATCACAACCATGGGAATGGAAGGTATAACATCTAATGCAAGTACTAGTTCTTCTAGTAAGCCCATAAAATCTCAAAATGATAAAGAAAGAAGTGATTTTTTTATATCAGGGTCATTACAAAACATGTAAAGGTTGATACATTGTTTGATAGTGGATCCCAAGACAACCTTATCTTTGAATCAATTTTCAAGAAACAGAATTTAGAAACTACACCTCATACTGAACCTTACCCTTTGGGTTGGGTATGTGATGATGCCAAATTACAAGTGACAATAAAATGTAAAATCAAATTCACCATCACTGTTAATTTTATAGATGAGGTAGAGTTTGATGTTGTACCACTTGATATTTGCGGGATTGTTTTAGGGAGTCCATACTTGTATGACCGAAAATCCATATTCTAGCGTCATGAGAACAAATATCATCTTTCTAAAGATGGAATTGAGTATATTTTAATAGTACGTTGCAAGAAGATGAACTTATCTCTTGTTAGTGTTAGTCATATGAATTTGCTTGTAAATGCTAGTAATAATTTTGTGGTGTTGATGATTAAAGCTAAAGATACTGTTGAATCTGAAGCTTACACAAGATGTGATTCTAAAATCAAGCATGAATTGGTCAAAGTTTTTAACACTTATGGCAATATGTTTCAGGATCCTGAAGGGTTGCCTCCAAAAGTGGGAATCCAACATGAGATTCACATGCAGTAGGATGCACCACTTCCAAATATTGGCATGCATAGAATGTCAGTTTTGAAGAATGAAGAGATCAAGAAGTAGATTCAGGAGTTTCTTGGCAAGGGGTCATTAGGCCTAGCACATCTCCTTGTGGGTCTCCTATTGTCTTGGTTCCAAAGAAATATGGTAATTGGCACACATGTGTGGATTTCTGAGCTTTGAACAAGATCACGGTTAAGAATCGTTATCCTCTTCCTCACATTAAGGATTTTCTAGATCGTTTAAAGGAAACAAACTACTTTAATAAGTTATATTTGAGAAGTGGTTAACATCAGATAAGGATTTCTAAAGATGATATTTGGAAAACTTATTTCAAGACAAAAAAAGGTATGTTTGAATGGTTAGTTATGTTGTTTAGGCTTTGCAATGCACCCAAAACATTCATGAGAGTTATGAATGATGTGTTGCGACCATTCCCTTGTGATTTTGTCATAGTCTACTTAGATGATATTCTGATTTTCAGTAAGACTCGTGAAGATCATGTCAAGCATGTGAAAAAAGTATTAGATGTCTTGAAAAAATAAAAGTTGTATTTGAAGATGTCAACATGTGAATTTTGGAAAACCTATTTGGTTTATTTGGGTCATATTGTAGGAAGGGGTGAATTGAAGATTGATCCCTCAATAGTTGATGTCATTGTGAATTGGCCTAAACCCAACAATGTAAGAGAAGTTAGGAGATTTTTGGGTGCATCCCAATATTGGAGAAATTTTATCGCTAACTTCTCATTCATTACAACACCAGTACATGCTTTGACAAGTGTGAAAGAGGTCTTTCAGTGGGGAGGCAAGTAGTAGAAAGTATTCGACACTTTGGAAGAGAAAATCAGTACAATTTCAATTCTAGCACTTCCAGATCTTAAGCAACCTTTTGAAATTCAAACCGATGCAAGGAAATATGCTATGGGAAAAATTTTGATGTAACATGGTAAGCCAATATGTTATCATTCTGAAACTTTTACCAATGCAGTAATTAACTATCCAGCTTATGATAAAGAGTTGTATGATTTGGTACAAAGAGTGAAGAAATGGAATAATTATTTGATATGTAAACAAATGAGTATTCATACTGACCATCAACCTTTGCAATATTTACAATGCAAACAAAGCTACAACATGCTAGACATTTCAGGTGGATGGGATTTCTACAAAAAAATGATTTGGTAATAAGGTATAAGAAAGGTATATAAAATAAAGTTGGAGATATGTTATCAAAGTCTATTGTTAATGCATATGTTATTCTTAAGCATAAATAAATCATGTATAAAAGATATATTGAGAAGTATGCTCAAGATGATGATTTTAAAGATTTTTATGCAACTTTGAGTTAAGGAAATAATGTTGAAGAGTTGGATTATTATGTTCATAATAAGTTGTTGTATCATCTTGGAAAGTTATGTGTTCCATGAGGTGAAAGCTTCAATGTCATAAGGGAAACCCACACTTCTCTTATTGTTGGCCACTTTGGTGTAGGCAAAACCATTGCTCAAATTCAAAGGTATTGTTATTGGTCTCGCATGAATGAAATTGTTTCAATATATGTGAAAGGATGTTCCATGTGTACTACTAGCAAGCAAAGTAATAGTAAATTGAGTTTGTACACTCCACTTATTATTCCTTTTAGTCCTTGGGAAAGTATTTCTATGGATTTTGTTGGGGGACTACCAATGTCTAGGAAAGGCCATGATTATCTATATGTTGTTGTGGATTGTTTCAGAAAAATGTGTGTCTTGATTCCATGTAAGAAACAGATTACAGCTAAAAAAAACCACAAATATGTTCTTCCAAAATGTATGGTTTCACTTTGGGTTACCCACTTCTATTATTTCTGATCGATATTCTCAATTTGTCGAGAAGTTTTGGTCAATTTTATGGGAAATCATGGACAAAAAGTTGAAGAAGAGTACCACATTTCTTCCACAAACCAATGATGAGACAAAATTAGTGAAAAAATAGTAGTTAATCTCCTTCGATGATATTGTAGTAAGCATCCTAAACTTTGGGATGAGCATTTTCATTACATATAACATGCCTACAATCATGCCAAGCATTCATATCCACAAGTATCTCTATTTGAAGCTTGTTTGGGTTATTTTTCAAAGTATCCTTTGGATTTCATCTTTGGTAAAAATATTGTAGTAGATGGACATAGTGATGTGGTCAAAGGCAAGCATTTTATCGAAAAAATTTAGCTGGTGCATCAAAGGCTACAAGAATATCTAGAGAAAAGCAAACCCAATTATAAATAAATACATGAAAAGCATTGGGTTGATCATGATTTCCAATTAGGAGATCAAGTTTGGTTGTACATTAGCAAGGAAAGACTACAAGGTGAAGGTAAAAAACTCAAGCCAATCAGATTTGGTCCTTTCAAAATCTTGGACAAGATTGGTAACAATGCTTTCCGATTATATTTTCCACCTTAAATGAAAATTTATTCTATTGTGAATGTGGAAAACTTAAGATTGTATGAGCCTCATAGTCCTTCAATACTGGGTTCCATCACCATCTAGTTTGACTGTTGGAAGAAGTCTTGTTTTCTTACTAGACTCTTATGTATTTTTTCTTTCTAGAAGTGTGTTTTTTTCACTGAGACTATATATAACCAATTAATAATAAATTTGTGAAGCATATATCATTCAACATGGCTACTACAGGACCTCGTCAATCTAGATGCTTGCAAGGCATCCCCCTACGTCCCACTAGGGAGGAAAATACTGGTGACCTAGATTCCCCCTTTTCTTAGGGGAGTTTGTCTGTAGTTTCAAACATTGAATTGAGTCTTACTAACCTCGATTCTCTCCTATCAGAGGATCCATTTACTGAAGGAATTTTACCTCCCTATAATTCTCCCCTCGCAGACCCTCTTGGACCTATATTGATTCATACCACCTCCTCTCCTTTTGTGTCTTCTCTAGTTTCCAATCTAATTGCCCCAATTAATACTAGTGAATTGTGGTCCTTTGTGGACACCTTTTATCCACTTCTACTTGACCCCCATGCATCAAGTTCCACACCATTTTTTGGTTATCCCACTATAAAACCTATGGTTACTTTAAGAGCCCCAACTACACTGAATTTGGGTGGTGCTCAAAATTCATGATTTCCACTGCTCCAACTCTTTTTGTGTCATCTCCTAGTACGTCGGCCCCCACCCCATAAGGTGTTACAAACTCAATAACCTTCAACATCCCTTTTGGCTAAAATCAATTTCTTAGCTCAGCTCCCCCTCCAATGCAAAGTTGGGGGAATTTTTCTAGCACCCATTTTCCTATGGGGGGTGTTGAGATTGCAACAAGATGATGAGCTTAGTGAAAAGAGTCGCCTTCACTAAGTGGGCCCGCAGGATATTTTTGGCGCAAGTCTATTTTTAGACATGTCGATCATATTCTATGAGTTGCAGGATTCTATTTGTGGATGGTTGGTAAAGTTGGAAAAAATAGATGGAATTCTATTTTTAGAAATATTGGGTGGAATCTAATTTTATATTTCCAGTCTAAAAATAGATATGTCGAATATTATTAGCTCTTAATAATATTTGGACTATAAACATTATCTTATTCTCTTGGAGCACTTCATTTAAGTGCACAAATGTGGCACAGGAGCTGACAAAAGGAATTACGCTATTCCTGAGGGTTAAGTGGAGCTATTTCATGGAGACTTCAGTTAGAACTCATGTGATAGAGTTTTGTGGAGTTATTGAAGTAGTTGGTGGAGTTGTGTTCAGTTTAACTGAGTTAAACATAGTTGAGCTAGTTGTATCTAGTCTAACTGATTGATACACTAGTGAGAGTGGTGTGAATTAATTATTAACTCATTAATCAACTAAAGAATACATCAGTTAACTACAGTGCATGGACAGTTTCAGTGGAGACCAGTGAAGAGGTAGGTGAAAGAGTAGTGTGACTATCAGTTGTGACTATATTGTTGCATGATTTGCAGCACACAGTGGTTGGAGATGCCAATGAGGATTGCGTGAGCAAGGATGGAACAATTTGATTTAATTTAGAGCCATTCTTCAGCAGCGATTATGTAGTAGAGGCAGGCTAGCAGGTGGCAGAGATTGGAGCATGAGATTTTCTAGATATGACCTGATTAGTGTGTAGCAATTGGAGATTGTACTGAGAGCTTATGAGGAGATTTGTATGATGATTTTTACATGATATATATGACATATAATATATAGATAGTTGGGGGTTTTCAGCTTTAAGCTTTCCCATAAAATACTGTGTTCATATGTGTGAATTTTTATGGTTTTAATGTGTGTATGCAATTGATTTTATTTCCGCAATTAATGATCAATGGTAGAAGAGATTTTGTATTGTGCATGAAGTCAAATAGTGTGTGATCAGGAGAATCTTGGATGTATAACATATCAGTTATATAATTTCTATAGGGGGCACTCCTACCCCCATGCAAACTTTGGCACAACCAGGTCCTTCCTTGATTTATTCCTTTACCATTGGTGGTTATGTCGTCGGTGGTGGTTATGTACCCAGTCCATCTTATGTGTCCAACAATGTTTTTTTGCCTAAACCTATATTTTCATATCCTTGGGGAATACCAACTTAGCCATCATTACCTACCAGGAGTAACTTATATCCTGGTGGAAACCAGTTCCCTAGTAGCCTTCCTCACACTGGGGGTATGCCTTATGGCCCATAAATATATTCAATTCCACCACCACCCTAAGGAAATTACTATGCTTTAAAACTTGTGTACCCAATTAGAAACCCATTCATGGGAGTACCTATGAGCCTCTCTAATCAATCGACTCTTGCATGGTATAACATGGTGGAACCTACAAATGATCCCATCAATGATAACTTACTTTGGCCTTCAATCCACATAGATTTGTTTGAGGGAAAACAATGAGAGGATTTGGCTACACATGTCACCACTTACCACCTTTGGTGTGTTTCTAACTCGATTATTGATCATAGTATCCAGATTCAAATCTTCAGACACACCTTGACTAACAATATAGCCAAATGATACATTGAACTACCATGTGCTATTATCAATAACTTCAATACCCCCACTATGGAATTTTTAAATAATTTCCAATTGTCGATCAATTACGAAACCATAACCAAAATCTTGACCACCTTATGCCAAAATAGTTCCACTCACATATCTGATCACATCCGTGAAAGGAGATAGAGATAGAGGTTAGTTAAAGCTCCTATTTCAGATTGCTTACTAGTAGATTGGTTATGTAAGTCTCTCCTACATCCTATCATAAAATATTTTTCCTTGTTTAGAGTCATCACTAAAGAACAAGTCATTCGTTGTGTGCAACACTTAAATCTGTTTTATTCTTAGTCAAGTACACTTTATGACCTCATCCCCAATGCTCCTCGTACTTCCAATACTTTCATTACATAGTAACCTGGTCCTCATGTCAATGAACTTGTCATTGTTTCCTTTGTGATTACTATAAAACAATTGAGTGGACAATGTAACAAAATTAAGTCTCCATAATGACCTTTGCAATATTTAAATTGCATATTTTATATAAAAAGAGAAGAATATTTTTTATTTATTCAAGCATGGCTTTCATGCTCAAGTCTAGGTCAAAGAATGTTCTTCATGCTTCTAGAGCTTGTTGAGTCAAAGAAGAATTTATGTCATGTATTAAAATCCCATTTGTATTTGTTTTAACAAAATAAAAATATTAGGTGTGAGTCTAATAAGTCAATTTATCCTCCAAGACCAAGTTGACCCCAGAAAGGAGAATTTATCCCAAAGGAAACCTATTCAACCCCTCAAGATGACTATAAATAAGAAGGAATTTTGACTCATTTTTCACATCAAGCACAAGAAGTTCTATTTTCAATAAAAGAAGAAGAAAAGAAAGTGTGAAATACAAGAAGGCAAGAAGAAATACCTAGTGACGGAAGGAAAGATGAAATCATACCTAATTCTATCCACATGTGCAAAAATTTATTTTTTACAGGTAAATTGTAGGGCCAAGAATTGTAGGCCAAATTTACAAATCTGAGGTGAAGGAAGAGACCTATTTGGAGTAGAATCTGAAGAGGTTCGATCTTTGTTTACCTTGGAAGATTTCATCTTACTTGAAGGAGGCCTTGTTGAAGGGATGAGTTAGCGCTTGGGAGGATCTTTTAATTTGGTATTTTGGTTTTAGAAGTCTCATCTTGATTTGATTCTATAAGAAGAGAAGTATTATTTCTGGGTTTTCCCCTTGGAGGGGTTTTTCTTTGACTTGGAGCCTATATCTTATGTACTTTGTCTCTTTGTAATCTTCATTGTTTTGGTAATTGCTTGATGAAAAGAAATAAAAAGAATAAAATACCTACTAATAATCCCAAGTATTATCAAGTAAGGAAAGTCAACCATAATTTACAAGAATATTGATTTTCCAACATGGCATCAGAGCTAAGGTTTAAGAAGGACATTGAAGATCACATCTTAGTTGGCATTTTTGTTGAAGATCCAGAAGTTGTCACTTACTCTTTCTTCTCAACGACAAGATTTATGAAGAAAGGTTTCAAGTCTCTTGGGAGCCTCCTTGTGACTCTCAAGTGATGAACGGGAGTTTTTTTCTCTGTTAGGTCCCTATATTATTAGTGTAGCCCCTTATTTATTGTTAGTGTAGCCCCCTTATTGTTATTGTTGTGCCCATGTAGTCCCCATATTTTTATTATTGTGCCCCACAGAAGCCCACTATTTTTATTTTTGTGCCCTTACATTATTATTGTGATGTAGGATTTGATTATATTGTGACCCCTTATGCCCCTGTATATAGAAAGTAGGTTTTGTCATTTGAATCATCCACGAATTGTTAATTTATGTAATGTAAAGGAGGTTTCACCCTTGAAGTGGATAATTTTTTAGCCGTTTTTCTATCTTTCCTTCTATTTGTGAGTTGGTTGCATAACATTTGGTATAAGAGCTTCAGATTCTAGGGTTTCGTTGTTCCAAACAGGTCATCTTGTAATTTTCGCTATAACTTTTTTTCTACGAAGGTTTAGAATATGAAATTTTTACCATGTGAAACAGAAATCCCGAGGAACGTCCTATAAAATTTTAGATCTTGGTTTGCTATATTTTCGGAGATATGATATGAGGAAGTTAGGGTTTTTACAGGCTCCATAATTTCATCTCAAACAGGTGACCTAGGGGAAATTGTCATAACTTTCGTTTCAACCATCGGATTTGAATTATGTAAAAAGTGGTTGAAATTGAACGAATTGTAGTTTCTTGTGTATCAATTTCATGGTCGAAGTTCGAAAAAGTGACATGTTTCATGCCATACAAGTTCTCTCTACTGAATTAGTCCATAATTATGACATTGTGGGAAATTAGGCATAAATTTATCTTGAAGAATCCAAATTAGGTCTAACCTATGTCATTGGAAAGAATATTAAGAGAGCTACTACAAGACCAAAGTTAAAATCTTTGGGATCCGAAAACACAAAGATACATCAGGCTCGATATCAAGCTCCTCAAAAGCAAGAAAAATGTGTGTAATTTTTTTTGAAATTGCATAGATTTGATTTGAAAAATCATTTTGAAGTGATTCCAAGGGAATATTGAAGCATTGATATCAATATTGGGTTCTAAAATTCCTCCCAAAAATAATTCCACACACATTAACCCTCATAAATCTCTATTAAGACACATGAAGGTGAAGAACTTCAGCACAATATATCAAAATTACGAGACCAAGTGCAAAAAAAATTTCTCTCAAAAAGAGTAACCAAAAATGAAATGGAAGCTAAGATAGAAAAGAAAATGGAAGGTTTAAAGGATGGTTTAAAGGCATACATGGAAGGTTTGAAGGAAGGTCTGACGAAGTTGCTACAAGAAATGATCCCTAATGACGAAAAGGTATTAGATGAAACTCGTGATGAGAACACAAAAAATGTTAATCATGATTTCATAGCCTCTAATGTTGGATTGAAGGCCCAACATATTCTAAATATATATATGAGGAAGTTTGATGGCAAGGATCTAGTAACATGGATAATAAAAATGGAGCAATACTTCGATCTCCATAATACGCAACACACACAAAAGGTAAACATTTCAACTTTATATTTAGAACCTAATCAATTTTTATGGTATTGATGGCTCTGTTATTGTAAACCACTTGTAGCTTGGTCAATTTTTACAAGGGAAATGATAGCACATTATGAGGATACAAAGAGCAACATATTCTTTAGCCAGTTAATAAATCTCAAAAAAAGGGGTTCAATGGCAGAGCACATCGAGGACTTCCAAAATTTGAATATAATGGTAAATGATATTCCAAAGAAACATAGGATTGATGTATTCATAGGGACTTTAAAGGATAACATCCAACATGAGGTTTGCCTTTGGGAACCTGATTCATTGGAGAAGGCATTCAGGTTGGAAAGAAAAATATAAAGCAAAATTATGGCGACAAGGAAGCCTACTACTCACAACTATAAAGATGTATGTTTTTCTACTCCTAGCTTTCCACAACCTACAAGGTTGACACCACAATAGTTGGAAGAAAAAAGAGCTAAAAGGATTTGTTATAGTTGTGATAGAGAATACACTAAAGGTCATAAGTTTGTTGAGAAGAAATGATTTTACATAGGTTGTGAAGAGGAGGAAGAAAAGGAACAAGAAAATTCAAAAGAAGAGAATATACATCAGGAACCAGCCTTAGAAAAATAAGAAATGAATCAGACCATATACTGTAATGCTTTGGCAAGAATTATCACTCTCTCAAACTCTCAAGATAAAAGGACATATGAAGAAGAAAAAGGTAATAATGTTGATTGATTCAGGTAGTACCCATCATTTTATTAATTGTAGGATAACTAAGGAATTGAATTGCTTCCTATATCCAGCACCAAAGTGTCAAGTGATCATTGCAAATGGAGGAACTGTAAATTTCTCTGGAAAGTGACACAATATCAAGCTAATTGTTGGGGAATATTTATTGAATATCCTAATGCTTTACATTCCAATGGATGGTGCTTATGTTGTACTAGGAGTTCAATAACTAGTAGAAAATGATGAAATTAGTGACTAGGTGACTAAAAAAGTTAGTCACTGCAATTATTTCAAGTGAATTACTACTAAATTTGAGAAATTTTAAGTGACCGAACTAAAAATGACTAAATTAAACAACTAATTTAGTTTAGGGATAAAATATATGACTATATAATAAGTGACCAAACTAAAAGAGACTAACTAAAATGACTAATTTAGTCCAGGACTAAAATATATGACTAGATAATAAGTGACCAAACTAAAAATGACTAACTAAAATGACTAATTTAGTCTAGGACTAAAATATATGACCAAATAATAAGTACAACAAGTATATGAATTGTTAATTTATGTTAGTAATTGTTAATTGTGTCACTTTAGAAATGAAAAAAATGCAATTTTGATACTAAAGTGTGATTTGGCCATATTTGATTGGTTGCAGTGTATTTGGTGGCCCAATGGGAAGCTTCCATGTGGCCCAACTAGAGGCCACGACGTGGTGCCTCCACATGGGCTAAAAAATTGTTAAAGGTCGAAAGGCCTTGGCGAGAATCAAATCGACGACCTGACATAACAAACTCAAAGCCTTACCATCTCACCTATAGGTGGTTCTCAACCATAATGTATGTCACTTATATTTGAACGACATGTATGGGGGCGTTGGGAGGAGGGGTCAAGCGGTGAGCCCTGACCCCTAATCGTATCACACCCACAATATCTGTCGTAGAGGTAGACGGAGTAAAGGAGCATGGACCAACCCCAACTCCTAGTCATGTTCATAGCCCACGTTCACTTAGTCATGGTCACAAACCCACATATTCTAACTATAAGAAAATTTTTATTATTAATATTCTCTCTCTCTCTCTCTCTATATATATATATATAATTTTCATGGACATGGTTGCAATATTCATGCATGATTTCAAAATATATTTTCACTGATCTTTTATTCTATGGATTTGTAGGAAATTATCTAAAAATAAAATCCTTGAAGATAGCTCATACTCTAATTAATAACATATTTACCATAATTTGATTTCCAGTATAATTTGAGTAAATATTTGCATAAAAAATGGATATGAATACCTAACGAGGGCTACTTCCATCATTATCTATGTGTTCCTTAACACTTATGTAGAAGTAAAAATATAATTGTGTACTTTTATTAGTGATTGCTACCCACCAAGTAAATAATTTTTCCACTTTTCATTTTTTTTTTTAATTTCCAAAACAAATCTATATAGAATTATAAGCATATCTATATAAAATTGTATTTTACTATTGAGTGTTATTAATTTAAAATTTATGTAAATAAATATAAATATTCAATTTCCTAACTATCCAATTTTGTAACTATAAATCAATATAAAATTATATTTTCCAATTAAGTATTTTCAATTTAATCTATATCGGATTCTATTTTCCAATTAAGTATTATTAATTTAAAATAAAATATATGTAAATAATCATAAATATTCAATTTGGTAATTTACTGAAAATAAAATTAGCATTCCAATCTATATAGGATTCTATTTTCCGTATTGAGTTTTATTATTTTAAAATATTTTTAACTAATAATAAATATTCAAATGTGTAACTATTAGAAAATAAAAAGGGCACCATAGTGAATATCATTTCAGAAAATCAATTTTGTTCGCCCCATTCAACCTCTTCAATCATCTAGGGCCAACAGTGATGAAAACCCCAAAAATAACAAAAGAAAGAGCAAGATGTTGGATCACGCCGGAGGAAAAGGAAAATTTATAGCAAAAGGAAGCAGAGAACTCGACACCACTGCAAATACATGGGTGCAGCCTAACGGAAGTGGTGAAGGACTAGCAGCTCGTGAGGGTCACAATGCTGCACTCATTGATTACCGTCTATTTATATTTTGAGGTTTTCGAAAAGCTCAGGATGAATCTGAAGAGATATATTACAATGACATTTACATACTAGACACAGGTAATCCACTCTGTTGTTAGTCTCCTCTATTTTGTTTGTAGGGTTATGAAATTTAGTCGGTTGTTGAAAACTTCATTTCATAAATTGATTTGTGGATGCATGTTGATGTTCCATTCGATGGTTTAATTTTGGATTATTTTACATTTATGCTGGTTTGCTACCATAGAAATGGCGTAGCACGCATTGAAATTTAATTACATTGTTGGCAAATCTATCCATTGAAATTTAATTACATTGTTGGCAAATCTATCTTTGTATTGGTAGGACTTATGTCTTTTTATCATTTTTCCTCTTTATTATGTTCTTTTCTTCTTTTAAGATTATGATTTTTTTTTATAAATTTTAACAATCTCTTTCCTAGTTTTTGGATGTTTTGGTTCTACTTCTATGGTTACTTGTGGCATTAAGGCTTATTTATCATTTTTTGTGTGGAAATAGGGCCAATTTAATAACTGGCTATTGAGATCTCAAAGATTTTTTAGATCTATAGTGAACACTTCAACAAACCCTAATCTAGCCAAACAAAAAACTTAACAAAAACTTAATAATGATCACACTGGAGATGAACCTATCCCATGAGCTTGAAAAACTTAAAAATAAATTCAACACAAGATTGAAAAGTTCACTGTCCAACCACAAGTGCTTAAGAAGATCATAAGGATTTTTAAGATTTACAACAAACACTTCAACAAAGCCTAATGCAACCAAAAAAAATAAAAATAACACTTTAATAATGATCACACTACAGATCCCCGGATGCGAGCGAATAGATGGGCCTTGCTGGAAGGCCACATGGCCTCTCTGTTGTCATGCAGCTAGCCTCACCACGAGGCAACACCTGCTGCAGGCGTGAGAGCCTTAAATAACCTCAGCTGGTTGACGGCCTCATTCATTTCTGGGCATTCACTCTAGTGTACTGAGAATTCAATTCTTCCTCGACCGCTTCGCTGTGATTGTTAGCCCCATAATTTTCTCTCTTTTTTCCATTTTCCCCTTCCTAAATCATAACCATTTACCTCTTTTTTACCTCTTTTATCAACCTCATCTTGCACCAGTCCAAGCACGATGACATATTTCGTATTGAATTTATTTTTCATATTTTCAATTCAACTTAGCATTTATTAATTATTTATTACATGATTTCTTACTTTTGATATTTCTTTGTAACTTATCAATATCTCCTATGTTTATTTGGTAGTTAGAGTACTTATTGTGACTGCTGATCCTAGTGCAGGATCAGATCTTGCACCGTTGCCAGCATAACAAATCCTTGCTGCAGATCCAAACCTCCTTGATCACTGCCTCGTCTTGATCCGCTTCAGCCATGACAACAGAGTGATCCAAATGCAGATGAGACCAAATCCGTGAAGGGCTAAAACTGGAGATTAGCTACGACTAGTTTTGCTAACTTTCTAATTTTGAAGACCGAAAAGCTAAATTCTGCGTTTGGTTGTGTAATTAGTTAAAGGATCTATTTTGGCCTTTGGCCAAAGGTCTATATAATGTAGAATGTAAATAGGATTAAGGGGGAAATTTTTTTGATAGTAGAGAAGAAAAAAAACACAGCTGAGAGGTAGTAGCAAGTTGTTGTATTTTTTTATTGCCCAAATCTCAGTTGGACGATGTATTAATGTATGTACTTGCCTCAGTGAATCAATAAAAGGAGCTCCGCCTCATGTTTCAAAAATTATATTTCTGTATTGATTTGATGAATTGATTAAGGTACTGAGCAGCGTTTAAATTTAAAAGGGGAAACATGCTGGTTGGCTAGGGCCCAGCCAACCCAACACTTTTACCCCATTTCTCATTTTCTAGTAATTTGTGTTTACATTGTCAAGTGTGATTTAATATTAAGCACATGTATTCCTGTCTGAGTGCAAGGGGATCCGTTGTGTGAAGTAGATAACTTTCCTTTTCCTGCAATTTCTGTTCTTGCACTTGATTTTAGATTGGTTTTCCTTCGCCTGGTCTAAGCAGGAGGAATGAACCTGCACCAGTGCACGTTGGTGTGATGCAGCAAACTTTCTTAGTTTAACTTCCCGCAACCCTATTTCTTTCATTAAATGATTATGACATGATAATTATATATATTGATTGTTTCTTTTTTTCTGCATTCTGTTAAGACCAGAAACATTCACTTTTTATGTGTGCAATTTGATTTAACAGTATAATAGCACTTGCAATAATTAAACACTCATTCTAAGAATTAAATGCTAAGTGCAGGAAGTTCTGATCCGGTGCAAGAACTCGTTTCTTGCCACGAGATCTGAGTGCTTTGAACCTGAACAAGTTCAAGCCCTTTCATGAAGTAAAAAATCCTTTAGTAAAGACATAATCTATACCTTCTGCATAAATCTTTGTTCCTGCACTAGTGCAAGCAGACTGCAAAAGTGCAGGACAGATTAGTACAAGAAGGAAATATCTAAAGGAGCAGATTTAAGGGCCCATCTGATGAGATTTCTAAATGGCTTCGCTAAAAAAAACACACACACTCAGTAGTTAAACAATAATCATCTGGAGTGATTTCCTTTTATCTTTAATTCCCTCTCGCAAATGCATTCTTTCTTGTTCCAGTCTTAGATTATTTTTGATGATTCAAGTTGCCTTCTTTTCTCTTTTTAAATTGATTATGCAATATTTCCTTTAAAGAAAGTAGGGATTTATATTAGGGAGATTCATACCATCTCTGGCATTGCCTGTGATTCGTCTCAAATCTTACGAATCCCCTGGGTTGAAAAATTAAGTGTTGAGGAGTTTGCTTAAGTGTAATTCTTACACCCAACAACATTCATTGGCATTTTATGGGCAATGGCGCCATCTCCCCCCTGCATTCTTATCGCACTTCCATCCGGTTCTCTTTCAAGCTTGCTCTGCAAGTTATTGTTCTCTGTTATGCTTATCCCCGTTGTGCATCTGCTCCTCACGCCGCCATCCATCAACCCTCCGCTCATCCGTTTCACGTTGTTGCGCATCCGTCCCCTACTCATCAGTCTCTTTTCGCTCACTCTGTCCCTCCCTTTCATCCCTAGCACTCCAAAAAAATCATGTCTCTCCACCATCGTATGCGTTTCCGCAGTGGTAGTGGTCGTGGTGCTCCCTCTTGCCCTCCAATTCTACTCTTGGCGGAGTGCACTGTGGCTTTCTCGGTGGCCTTGGATGCACCAAAGGTTTCTGACCCCTAGATTCTTTAAGACCATCTCTCAATTCGAATTCCGTAAATTAAACAAGACAATTCCAGCTCTAGTTCTAGGAAGAGGCCGAGAAAATCCACACTCTCTCGTTCTTCTTCCCCAATGCCTAGAAAAATGCTGGCCCTGCCTGTCAAAACCTGGAGGAAACCTCTTACAGCGTGGGCAGCAGCTCTGCTGATGGCGTCAGGCAACCTGACAATGCGGAATACATAGGCGCTCACTCCACCTCCATGCCGGAGTTGGCTCCTCAGCTCTCCAAGAAGGAGGAATCCATCTCTGACTATGGGTGCTACATTGTGGAAGAACCTCCACATATGCAACAATAAGACGCAAAGGACTAGCTTCAGTAGCGCCATTGCTCCTTTGTCTCCAGTATTTTTAAGCCTTGCTACAGTTTCTTTGCTTACTTTTCTTATGCATAGTAATCTTAGTTTTATGACTACTCTATCAACGGCTTGTTTCCAACAATGTTACTGATGAAACAGGAACTATTACCTTAAAACGAGAAATCTAGCCCAAAAAGACTAAAAAACATGAAAAAACGCCCCAAAAACAAAAAGTGTGTATTCCAGAATGCATTTTTTTTTCTCAAGGTCAAATTTCACCTTTTTATAAAATTATCCTAAAAACGAAATTGTTTCTTGAAAAATTGATTGAAAAAACAGCCTCAAAACAAAACGAGTTGATGCTTGAATAACAAAAAAAACATTGTGTCACACTTTTGACACATTGTAACAATTGAATTAAAGACAACATATTAGGACATTGAAAAATCGTAAAATTCTAAATTTTTTGATAGATGATGTTAAATATAAACAAAATCATGTCTGAAGGGCTTAACATTTCGAACAATTTTTATCCATGTTTTTAAACATAAAATATCTTGACTCTAAACAACCATAAAATTGTAATTATTTTCAACCATAACATTAAAGATAAAATTTCGCAGCGCATAAAAACCTTAATGAAAAGTTGTAAATCTCAAGTTTTTAAATCTTAAGTTTTCAAGATACTTGAACCATGAAATTATGGAGAAATTATATGACTTAAACAATTTTTAAAAATCAAAAAGTAAATGAAAAATTTATTATTCATATATTTGTTTGTTTATATATAAAAACATATTTTTTAATTGTTTTTATTGCTTTTCTATATTTTAAATTATAATTATTTTAGTTTTAAGAAAATAAAAATTAAAAATTAAAATCTTCTTATATATGTTTGTTTATATTTTAAAACATATTTTAATTTAAGAGAAATTAAAATTAAATATATATATATATATATATATATATATATTTGTTTGTTATTTTTTAAAACATATTTTTTAATGTGTTTTTATTGTTTTTTTTATATTGTAAAATTTTAATTGATTTTTTTTTCTTTTTTCTTTTTTTTTAAATATTAAACAACACATATTTTTATTATATTAAAAAAAAAATTACATTTTTTAAATAGTTTGTGTTTGAAAAAAATAAAATAAAATAAAAATTAATTTGCTGCCCGCTGGGGGCCGAAGGCAGGCTGGGCAGCCCTCGATGGCGCTGCCTGGCTGGGCGGAGGGCAATTCCGAGAATCACCTCCGGCTGGGTAGAGGGTGATTCTCGGAATCGCCCTCCGCCCAGCTGGGGGTGATTCTCGGAATTGCCCTCTGCTTAGCCGGGGGTGATTCTCGAAATCACCCTCCACCTAGTCGGGGGTGATTCTCGGAATCGCCCTCCGCCCGACAGGAGGTGATTCTCAGAATCGTCCTCTGCCTAACCGAGGGTGATTCTCGGAATTGCACTCTGCCTAGCCGAGGGTGATTCTCGGAATCGCCCTCCGCCCAGTCGGGGGTCGGCGGCAGGCCAGGCGACACCGTCGAGGGCTGCCCAGCCTTGCTCCGGCCCCTGGCTGGGGGGAGGCAGGCTAGGCAGTCCTCGATGGCACCACCCGGCTGGCCTCCGGCCCCTGGCTGGGCGGAGAGAGATTCTCGGAATCACCCTCCGCCCGGCTGGGTGCCAGAGGCTGGCTGGGTGGTACTGCCGAGAGCTGCCCGGCTTGCCTCCGACCCCTGGCTAGCTGAAGGGCGATTCCAATAATCGCCCTCCACCCAGCCGCGGGTTGGAGGTAGGTTGGGCAGCCATCGATGGTGCCGACTGGCCTGCCTCCGACCCCTGGCTGGGCGGAGGGCGATTCCGATAATCACCCTCGGCTGGGTGAAGGGTCGGAGGCAGGCTGGGTAGCCCTTGACGGCACTGCACGACCTGCCTCTGGCCCTCGGCTGGGTAGAGGGCGATTCCGAGAATCACCCCTGGCTAGGCAGAGGGTGATTCTCAGAATCACCCTCTGCCCAGCTGGGGGCCAGACGTATGCCGTGCAGTGCCATCGAGGGCTGCCCAGCCTCCTTCTGACCTGCGACTGGGTGGAGGGTGATTCTCGGAATCAACCCTCGCCCAGTCGGGGGCCAGAGGCAGGCTGGACAACCCTTGATGATGCCGCCTGGCTGGGCGGAGGGTGATTTCATGAATCTCCCTCCACTTAACCGGGGTCTGGAGGCCAACCGGGTGGCACCATCGAGGGCTGCCCAGCTTTCCTCCGCCCAGCCAGCGGCCGGAGGCAGGCTGGGCAGTCCTTGATGGCGCCGCTCGGCTGCCCGACCTGCCTCTGGCCCTCGGCTAGCGGAGGGTGATTTCGAGAATCACCCTTGGCTGGGCAGAGGGAAATTTCGAGAATCACTCCCAGCTGGGCGGAGGGCGATTCCGAGAATCACCCCTGGCTGGGGGGAGGGAAATTCCAAGAATCGCCCTCGGCTGGGTGGAGGCAGACCGGGTGGCGTCGTCGAGGGCTGCCCAGCCTATCTCCGTCCCCCGGCTGTGCAGAGGGCGATTCTAGGAATTGCCTTCTGCCCAGCAGGGGGCCGGAGGCAGGCCGGACGACGTCGTCAAATGAAGGAGATTGGATTTTGGATCTATTTTCAGGTTCAAGTAAGTTTTATTATACAAATTTAAATTTAAATATTTTATTTTTTACTTTGTATGTCTTTATATTAATTTTCTTACTTATTTCTTTTGTACCTGATGATTAGGTACAACACTAGCATGTTTCCTACCAAAAGGAAGAAATTGCATTGCCATTGAGAAAGACCAAGTGCAATGAAACTTTATTCAACAAAGAATTAACGCTCTTGAATTCCTTCCAGATGCGAAGCAAGAAGTTGGTTTGAGGAAAGGGGATTTTAATGAATCACATGTGGCAAAAAAATCAAAGGAACCTCAACCACCATTATATGGAATGATTGGAAAAGGACACTTTGGAATATTTGCAGAGATGAAAGATCCATTAGAAGATGAAAATGACCAAAATGAAGTAGAAAATTTTGTGGAAGAAGCCATCAATGATGTTCTAGATGATGTTGAACATGTATTAGTTGATATTGTTGAGGATCTTTAAGTTATGCTTGCAAACAAAGCTCATTTTTTAGATCTATTAATCAGTTTTACTTGTAATGTTTAGACTTTGATATTTTATGAGAAGAATCCTTATTTTTTGTAAAAAACATGTGATTACTATTATTATTTGACATAAAATTCAATAAAAATGCTATTTTCTTAATTTTTTTTGTTAAGATTTTCCCAAAAATTAGTTTATTTAACATGTTATTTTAACAAAAAGTCTCTAAAAGTGTATTTTTGGCATTCTATTTGTATTGAAAATTTGCATTTTTTTGTCATATCGTTCAAAATATTTTTTTTTTAGCGACAATTATTTGAGATGAATTGAAAATTTAATTAGCAATACATAAACTTGTAGAAAATATAAACTTTATAATATTCACCATTTTTTCATTTTTTATCTATGTGAAAAAGTGAAGATATAATTACAAATTTTTATTTAAAAAATAAATAAAAAATTGTAATGAAATTTTTAGTAAAATTTTTAAGTGCATTTATGTACATGTGTTTTAAGAAGAAAAAAATATTTTTTTTCTTTTTAAAACACATGTACATAAATGCACTTAAAAAAAAACATCTAACGGAAGAAGAAGACATTAGAAAATATATAGTGTCAAAATCAATCCTCTAAAAAAATGTTGGTGATGATACGCCACCACTATTCAAAATCGACATAAAAAGCATCACAAAAAAAAAAAATTAAGTGCCAAAAACATGTTAAAACAAAATTGATTCTGCATCACCACTTTTCAAAATCGGGTGTTTTTCTTGCTACACCAAAAAGTAGGTACCAGTGCAGTTACCTATTTCATCGGTAACAGTGTTTTCCCTATCTGGGGCAACTCCTCCTATGTTTTATGGTATTCTCTATGGGTTGGTTACTCCCCTGGGGTAGCCC
The DNA here is from genome assembly GCA_034641835.2 of Pinus albicaulis. Lineage (NCBI taxonomy): Eukaryota > Viridiplantae > Streptophyta > Pinopsida > Pinales > Pinaceae > Pinus > Pinus albicaulis. The sequence continues at coordinate 958,242,389 of CM076575.1, forward strand.
CATTTCTAATTTTTTGAATTATCTCTATGAGCTGGTTTCCCCCAAAGGGGCAACATGAATGTACTTTATTGTACTATATAATAGAAATCAGTCTTATTCAGAAAAAAAATGATCACACTACAGATGAACCCATAGCATCAGCTTGAGAAAGAAATCCAACATGAGAGAAAAGATCACCATCCAAACACAAGAACTCAAGAAGAGAGTGCTATAGGTAAGCTGTACCGAGGATTTTTTCAATTGAACAACTTGAATAAATGATTTACTATCGAAAATGTAGCGAGCAAGGTTTTTTGGCTTGTTCCTTAGCCAATGAAGACCTCAAATTGTCCTCATGAGTTAGACTTCAGTTAGGATGAGTTATTTCTAGTATACTGGAATAATCATCAATTTAGCATACGTGGAGTTCAAACTTCAGTTATAAGAGGAGTTTTCATTAGTTTAACTACATGATTGGGTGGCAGTTATGAGTTCAGTTAGAACATGTGTGAGCTTCAGTCTTGATTGAAGGATGAACGAGTTAAGAACTCCAATGTTGATTGGAGGGAGAAAGAGTGACACTCTCAGTTAAATCGTCAATCAAAAACTCGAGTTCTAAATCTGAAATAGCCTAATTTACTATTTAGCATTGATCAAATATATAAAGAGAGGAAAAATACACGAGGAAAGGAGAATTTTTTTATGCACAAAGGTTTGTGTGACAAGACATCTCACGAGTTTGTGAGAGGAGCCTTGATTGTGGAGAGTGCAGGAATTGTGTCCTAAGAAATAGGAGGAACAAGAGTGTTAGGGAATAAGAGATTGATTGTGTGTAGAGCTTGACATGTCCTAAGCAATAGTAAGTCACAAGTGTGCAAGATTAAGGAGAAGAAAGCAGGGTTTGCAGAGCAAGTCAAGGCGGCAACAAAGGATCAATTGTGTGCAGGAACTGAGATCAAGTTGTGATCAAGGAAGGCCAAGATCAATTGTATTAGCTGAGATTTTTGTGAGAAGAAGAACACTTTCTCAAGAGAGACATATTGCTTTGTAATAGATCCAAGTGCTCAAGAAAAATCAATAAAATAGCCACAACAAGCAGGAAGGTTATCCCTGTTGGGTTTCCTGAAAAAAAATAAGTGTATTTTGTGTGACTTTTTCTTTATTGAGAAATTATGAGTTTAACCCTGGCCAAATGTTGCATATAGTGTTTTAGTTGCCTTTACTAATCACACACATTCCAATGTACCAGGAAAAAGTAAATAAATCAACATAATTCACCAAGCATCGTCCAAGATATACCATAAGCATCCATGAAAAGAGATCACACAATTTCCAATTGCACCCAAGAAAGAAAAGTCACTCAACTCTTCCATCCATAGCCAAATTGTAAGAGAGAAAAATCATAGAAATTTTAGACCTTCTAAGATATTTCTCCCCCAAATCCAACCATGATAAAATGAAAGGAAACCACCTATATTTATAGAGGAGGTGCTCAATTTTCCTCACAGTGAAATATTATTTTTCTAAGCTAAAATCCCCAATTCTAGCTTAAGGAGGTGCAAAGGCCCTCTTGTACATTTAATTAACGAAAATTACATGAATTTATGGGAATTCATGCCACATGTACAATGATCAGGGGGAATGAGCCCTCACAAAGTGCCCATCTCCATAAATTAATGGGATGAAGGGCTTGTTAGCATGACATCCAGCCTCCCAAGGCCCATCAACAACATAGCTTATCTAAGAAGTCTTTAAATCTACCCACAAAAAGCCTCTAAAGTGGGCAGACAACCCCAAAAATTCTCCTCCAAGGTGGGTAGAAGGGCTCCCAATGCCATTGACCAAGTGGGAGAGGGGGACCTTCAAGTTCCTCCACAGCCGTAACAAATCCTCCACTAAACCCTCCAAATGTCTTTAAAAGTGGGCACTAAACCCTTTTTCTCTGATATAGGCTCATGTACGTCCAATAAATGAGCTGTCAAAGGGTGTTTATACCTTCAAAATATTTATTATAAGGGTCACAAAATCGTTATGAAGTGGGCACATGGCTCACAAAGCAAGGAAAAGGAACGACCAAAGGGAAAAATATGCCTCCAAGATTCTTCCAAGTGTAGAGTGCGTCAAAGTGAACTCATCTGGCTCCTTTAAAGGTTGGAAAAATCATCCTTTGGGTCAACATAAGCTGGGTTGAGCACCCCATTTCTTCCATGTGTCTGTTGTGCAAAGAAATGGGATCTTCAATAGGAAATCCCCCATAGGATGAGAAAAGTACTCCTAGCAATGGTCACAAGACTTTACACGCACATGTCAGCCCATCATAAATTTCATTTCACATGTGTACAAATCACCTTAAATAAAGGTTCGTTCCAACAAAAAAATTTGATTTTGGCCCAAATTTAGGTTGCCCCCCAACCCCCCCCCCAACCCCTCCTTTAATATTCTTTTTTAATTCCAGTGCACATACCTATATATATTATATACAGGAGAGATACCTTACATCAATTAATTCTATTGGGAAACTTCTGCTATGAAATGAGGCACTGTTCTCTGTATTATTTTCCTCCCTTCTGGCTCCAAGTTAGTTCAGGACTTGGTTTATGATTGCAGGTAGAATTTATGTGGTGTCCTATTTACATTTGCATGCCCTGCCACCATGTTAGTTGTCTTCTAAAATTCCTTGAACTCCAATGGTCATGTGTTTGGGAGTTTGAGTTGCTTGATGCCGAGTGTCATTGGAATAGGATGGGACTGTAATGACTCCATTCGAGACAGACATCCCTGGATAGGCTTACAAATTTACACTCCTCTTGTCTTTGTCATGATGAATCCTTAATTATGACATTGTGAATTTTGGTTTCCATAACAATACAAACCTCATAAAGGTCTCTTATCCTTGTTTCACTACTCACTACAGGAGTAATACTGACATGTGAACAATTCTTCCATCAGACAGGTTTGACCAATCCACTATCCCTCCTCTGGTCCTTGTATTACTATGCTATCACCCTCCTTTCCTGTGCACTATATGGATTCTACAAAGGATTCTTCCAGGAGATCAGAGCCTATGATATCATTTGTTGTTAACTTTCTCATGCATTAAAATTCACCTATCAAAATAGAGCCATTCTAATAATACATTTCCTCACACTTCAGGAAGTATGTTCCCTGCCATTATAGTTGATATGTTTCATAATGTATTACCAACATATATTGAATTGGGATAGCTCCCTTGGTTATCCCACTTTTGTCTTAAACAAAAATGTGGGTAACAATACCTCTAAGCTATGCTAAAACCACGTATACTAGATTCTGATATTTACCTTTAGGTATGTAAGATGAATGATTATCTCACTGGTCTACATTAAGATGATTGTTGTCGAAAAATTAGGTGCTTTCACCTCATTTGTGAGTTTAAGCCTGGCCATATGATGCATAGAGTGTTTTAGTTGCCTTTCCTAATCACACACATTCCAATATACCATGACACATTAAATAAATCAACTTACTTCAACAAGAATTGCCCAATATCTACCATAAGCATCCATGAAAAGAGATCACACACATTCCAATTGCACCCAAGAAAAGTCACTCAACTCTTCCATCCATAGCCAATTGTAAGAGAGAAAAATCACATAAATTCTAGACCTTCTAAGATATTTCTCCCCCAAATCCAACCATGAGAAAATGAAAGGAAAACACCTATATTTATAGATGAGGTGCTCAATTTCCCTCGCAGTGAAATATTATTTTTCTAAGCTAAAATAACCAATTCTAGCTTAAGGAGGTGCAAAGGTCCTCTTGTACAATTAATTAATGGAAATTACATGAATTTAGGGGAGTTCATGCCACATGTACAATGATCAGGGGGAATGAGCCCTCACAAAGTGCCCATCTCCATAAATGTACCGGATGAAGGGTTTGTTGGCATGGCATCCAGCCTCCCAAGGCCCATCAACAACATAACTTATCTAATAATTCTTTAAATCTGCCCACCAAAAGCCTTTAAAGTGGGAAGACAACCCCAAAATTCTCTTCCAAGTTGGGTACAATGCTCCCAATGCCATTGACCAAGTGGGAGAGGGGGACCTTCAAGTTCCCCCACAACTGTAACAAGTCCTCCACTAAACAAGGGAGTTCCACCTCCAAATGTCTTTCAAAGTGGGCACTAAACCCTTTTTCATTGATATAGTCTCATGTACCTCCAATAAATGACCCTTCAAAGGGTGTATAGACCTTAAAAATATTTATTATAAGGGTCACAAAACTGTTATGAAGTGGGAAAATGGCTCACAAAGCAAGGAAAAGGAACGACCAAAGGGAAAACTACGTGTCCAAGATTCCTCCAAGTGTAGAGTGCTTCAAAGTGAACTCATATGGCTCCTTTAAAGGTGGAAAAAATCATCCTCTAGGTTCTCATAAGCTGGGTTGAGCACCCCATTTCTTCCATGTGTATGTTGTGCAAAGAAATGGGCTCTTCAATAGGAAATCCCCCATAGGATGAGAAAATTACTCCTAGAAATGGTCACAAGACTTTACATGCACAGGTCAGCCCATCGTAAATTTCATTTCACATGTGTACAAATCACCTTAAATAAAGGTTGGTTCCAACAACAAAATTTTGTTTTGGCCCAAATATAGGTTGCCTCCCCCTCCCTTTAGTTTTATTTTTTAATTCCAGTGCGCATACCTACATATATTATACACAGGAGAGATACCTTACACCAATTAATTCTCTTGGGCAACTTCTTCTATGAAATTAGGCACTATTCTCTATATTATTTTCCTCCCTTCAGGTTCCAAGTTAGTTCAAGAATTGGTTTATGATGGCAGGTAGAATTTTTGTGTTGTCCTATTTACATTTGCATGCCCAACTCAAGGTCTCTTATGAGCCTCTACTTCTGCTGCTGACAAGGTTCCAAAAGATGCACCTATAGCCATCATGTTAGTTGTCTGCCCAAATTCTTTGAACTCCAGTGATCATGTGTTTGGGAGCTTGAGTTGCTTGATGTTGAGTGTCATTGAAATAGGATGGGACTGTAATGAATGCATTTGAGACAGAACTCCTTGGATAGGCTTACAAATTTACACTCCTCTTTCCTTTGTCAAGATGAATCCTTAATTCTGACATTGTGAATACTGGTTTCCATATCCTTGTTTCACTGTTGTCTACAAGAGTCTTATTGACATGTGAACGATTCTTTCATCAGACAGGTTTGACCCATCCACTATCCCTCCTCTCATCCTTGCATTATTGTGCTATCACCCTCCTTTCATGTGCACTATATGGAGTCTGCAAAGGACTCTTCCAGGAGATCAGAACCTATGATATCATCTGCTATTACCTTTCTCATGCATTCAAATTCACCTATAAAACTAGAGCCATTTTGATAATACATTTCCTCACACTTCAGGAAGTATGGTCCCGTGTCAGTATAGTTGATATGTTTCATAATGTATTACCAACATATATTGAATTGGGATAGCTCCCCATGGTTACCCCATTTTTGTCTTAAACAAAAATGTGGGTAACAGTACCTCTAGGCTCTGTTGAAACCATGTATACTAGATTTTGATATTTACCTTTAGATATATAAGATGAATGATTATCTCATTGGTCTGCATTAATATGATTGTTGTGGAAAACTTGGGCGCCTTCACCTCATTCATGATTTTAAGCTTGGCTAGATGCTGCATAGTGTGTTTTAGTTGCCTTTCCTTTTGCAAAGTTTCTAATCGACATGTCTGAGAAAATACCTTTGTAATAAAATAAATATAAGGCCCAAGATCTTGCATGAAATACAATGCCACAATTAAAAAAAGTCTTGGATCCATTTCAACCACCATTAGGACATAATTAAATTGGCTTTTAGCATGCATTTTTTAATTTCAAATTTAAAACAAACTTTTTATTTCCATATGAGATTTCATAAAATTTGGTTCCCAACTATAGTTTTCTTCATCAAGTTTTCACACAAATAATTTTGTAGTGGTTGCATTCCAACAAGAAACACGTTTGAAATCTTTAATTTGTTGAATCTACAGGTCCTACTAATTTCTTCAGACAGGTTTCACTTTTATTTGACTCATTACTGTATCTTAAATTAGCGGGGTTGGATTAGAAACAGAGAGCTTTGATTCCTTCTGGTGCCCTAATCCTTTAAATGGATAAAACGATTCCATGGCTTCTGGGAAGGATACCAAAAATAGAAATGAATAACCACCTTTATGTGGTTGTTTCTTGCTACATTTGTGTCCAGACCTGCTGTTACTGGACATGCTGAGTGATGTGCCTCCATGCCATTCCATTATATTTGCTTCATGGAATTGAACATGTCATTTTTGAATATGTCTTCCTCTGAGCCAATATGAACCTGAGTCCTCCACCTCCCATATCCACATGATTCTGTTGGTTGGTTTCCTGGTATGCAGTGAATAGTTTTGGAGAATCAATTCAAGGATTGTTGGACCAACAACCATTGGACCTATTAGCAATGTTTCTGCTGCATAAATTGTTACAACTTAGGGGGAATGCTCCCTTGTCACTCAAGCAATATGGTCTCAGGCAAGCAAGTTGGCAAGCAAGTTTAGCTTTTCAAGGAGGGTTAATTCCATTAATACCATCAAAATCCCTACAAGATAAAATCTAGCTTGTCTGCAGGACAAAGTGATGTTAAATTCATGTCCTTTAATGGAAATGGTTTTTCTTCAGATTCAATTTTTCAGTAGAGATGTTTTTTCTGCTACCCTCTCTCAATATAAATAGATTTTAGCTTACCAACCTCTATATTTAGTCAACAATGTTTCATTTTCTATGGTTCTTGTATCAATAATGGCTACACCTTCTCCAGATTTGGTTAAGCAGAATCAGCTAGATAAATCATAGAGCACATCAATTGTGCCTCCATCTACTAGATTTGGTGTAGCAACTTCAATTCTAGGAGGAAACACCCTACTGTCTTGGCCAAGGATGATGCAGTCTGATGCTCAAAAGTATACCAAGGTTTTCTCTGAGGTGGACACCAACAGAGATAGTAAAATCATTGGTAAACAAGCTTGTGATCTTATACTGAGCTGGAAGCTTCCAAGAGGCATTGAACAGACATATGAGAATATAAAGTTGATGATTATTTCTATGTCATTTGAAGGAAGATTTGGATTAATTAAGCTATATGATTCCAAAAACCATTAAAATAACAAATTGCAGCTTCTATTTTATATGAATCAAGGTATTCATTAGCCTCCAGCTAAGAGATCTTCAATGTTGTCACCTCATTAGTTTTTTCCATGATGTATGGATTTGGCTTAAAAGGGGGTTGATTTGTTTGAAAGAGATGTCTTAGATTAAACTGCATCCTTGAATGAAACTGGCTATGAAGAAGAGGATACTCCTATTCTAACTACTCAGGGACATAGACGCATAGCTAAAAAGTGTCAAAATATTTTCATATATGATAATTGACTAGCTGATAAGGATCCTCTAGCCATTTCCCTTCAAAAAAAATATGTTGTTTAGTAGTAAGAATTACCTGACCATGTTTGAGCTTGGTCTTTAGTTTTCGCACTGCATAAATCCATCCTTGAGGAGGTATAATTAGTAGATATATATTAATAGTTGAAACCCTCAATTTTTTTTTTGAGAGAGATTGTAAACCCTCAACACAATGGAATATGGAGTCTAGACTTCTATATTCAAATATCATGCATGAACTCTCCTAATCAGAATTTATGCAGGAATGAAACAAAATAAACATATAACCAGAAATACATAGATGCAGCGAAAATAATACTTCATTTCATTAATATCAAAGAACTGAAATTTGCTTACAGATAGAATGGAAATAAAACTAGCTAGGGCGCTGGTAGCTATCTCTGAGAAGAGATGTGGCGGCTACAGGCCTCTGAACTGCGTTACAATGAGGCTCGAGGGCCTATTTTAGGTTGGTAAATCCTAAGCATTAAAAAACCCTAACCCTAAGATGAAGCGCCAAAACTATGGGCCCCATTTGGGTAAATTGGTGTTTCAACTTCCCAGGGGCGTAACTTTGGCATACGATCTCCGTTTGACGCGTACCATACCTCGTTAGAAAGATCTATCCGAGGACTACAAATTTGGAATGAGCGACATTGGTCCATGGACCCATGTTGCTCTTCGTTTTCCCAAAAAACATCGTTTAGGGCCTCAAAACGGCCCCGGAAGTTTAGGACCCGAAAAGCTGCTAAAAATAGTAAACTGTGCCGAAACTGAAAAACTGAAATAGACAATGGTGGAGCCCCAAGTGGAATAGGTGGGTGACCACCAATATCCACCTGGATCATTCCTCCCCCCTTAGGAAGAAATGGTCCCCATTGCGTTAAGTTCCTCCATGAGATGAGGAAATTTCTGCTGAACTTGGTCCTTGGTGAACCACTTTCCTTGGTGCAATAGTTGGCCAACTTTGACAACCCGATACATTTGGATCTTCTGTTGGCAAGTGTTCTTGATTTGCATGTCCATGATACAATTTGTGGTGGCATGTTCCATGCAATCTGGGTTTAACTCTATTGGTGTGAGTTGTTCTACATTGTCAGAGGTATCCAGTAGAGGCGGGAAGTAAGGACGAAGGCAGTCCACATTGAATACTGGGTGCAGACTAAGGAATGGTGGAATACTGAGCTCGAAGGCATTGTTCCCTATGGCCTTGGTGATGGTGTACGACCCGTATTGGAGTGGGCGAAGCTTGCGGTGGGGTCCAGTGAGGCGCTCCTTTTGCAAATGTAACCATACTTTATCGCCCACCTAGAAGTTGTGTGGCACCCGGTGTTGATCATGGTGTTGCTTGTACTTAGCATTGGCTCTGTCCAATATTTCATGAACCTATTGGTAGATGTGTTGAATGTGCTTGATGAAGCTATTTTCTTTGTCGAATTCAGACTAGACATGAGCCGAATCGGCCTGAGTAGCCGCAAATGGCATGGCTACGTCAATGGGACATAGTGGCTGGAATCTCGAGCCCACCTGAAAGGGGCTATACTTGGAATTAGGCTGTGGAGAGCTCGATTGTAGCTATGTTGTACATAGGGGAGGCTCTCGTCCCATGTGCGTGGATGCTTTGAATTTTACATGCGCGAGAATGTGTGCAATCACTTTTATTGACGACCTCTGTGCGGCCATCTGTTTGGGGATGGAAAGTTGTGAGACTTGGTGAGCTTGGTATCCAACATTGTTGAGAGGGTAGGACCAAAATGTCTTTGAGGAACTGCTATATCGTGATACGATATGATGGTATACAGGATCCCAAAGTGCACCCACACTTGTTCAAAGAAGAGTTTAGCAGTGGCTTCTGTTGTGATATTCTTCTTGTAGGTCACTATAATGGCCATCTTCGAGAATCTGTCGACGACCAAAAAAACACAGTCATTTCCATTCTTAGTAGAAGGAAGGCTCGACATGTAATCCATGGAGATGGATTCCCAAGGTCGACTAGGGGTAGGTAGCGGAGTATAGAGGCCTTGATTCTTGATGGTATGTTTGGAAATGGCACGAGCGATGCGGGGTCTGCGTGGCTAGAGCATCCTTTCGAAGGTTCGGCCAATAGAAATACTTACGCGGGGATTGATATATTTTCTCAGCACGAAATGCCCGGCGATCGAGCGTAGTGTGCTTCCCATATCATCTTGGCACACTCGCTTGAAGGAACACAAAGGTGTCCCATGTGACATAAAATTGCATCTTGGAGGTGAAAATTTGGAACTTGCGTACCCCCCAAGAGTGCCTTGTAAGTGTGGCCAAATTCTGGGTCACTCTCATAGAGAAGCGGCCAATCAAAAGTCTCGTGCCCACAAGATTTGAGCACAGTGGTGAGTGCCACGATCGGTGGTCGGCCGAGGCAGTCTGCAACATGATTGGTGCTACCCTTCTTGTACTTGATGTTCAAATGAAACTGTTGCAGATATGTGGACCACTTCGATGGCGATCATTCTGCAACTTCCCTTGTGTCTGTATGAACTGCAGGGGCCGGTGGTCTGTGTGGATGATTGTTTCCTTCCCCAAAATGTAATGCTTCCATTGTCGACAAGCTTGCACAATGGAGTACATTTCTTTGTCATAGGTGGGACCTACAGTAGTAATGGAACAATTTCTCACTATGAAATATAACTGGATATCCCTGTTGGTAGAGCGCGATAGCATAGTCGAAGGCATCTTATCCTCGATCTCAAATGGTCAAATGGCTATTGTAAGTATGTTAAAGTGAGCATTGGGGCAAAACAGAGGCGATTTTTCAATTCTGTGAATGCCTTTTGTTGAGGTTCCGACCAAAATTTTTTTGCTCTCGCTCCTCCCTTGGTGACTTGAATCAAGGGCCAAGTGATATGAGAGAATCCCAACACGAACCTCCAGTAGAAATTAGCAAGATCCAGAAAGCTGCGGAGCTTTGCTATAGTGGTTGGGGGTGGCCAATCCCGAATGACTTGGATCTTGGCTGGATCCACATGCACCCCCCTTTCATCAATAATGTATCCCAGATATTAAACCTGGGTCATGCCAAAAGTGCACTTCTCCAAATTGGCACACAACTTGTGTTGCCACAGTGTTTGGAGGACTTGTCAGATGCGGTGAAGGTGCTCTTCCCAAGTCTGGCTGAAGATCAGAATGTCATCCAAGTACACCACTACAAATGAGTTGGTGAATGGCTGCAAGATGTTGTCCGTCATCCTCATGAAGGTTGCGGGTGCATTCGTCAACCCGAAAGGCATGGCCAACCATTTGAAAAGGCCTTCCTTGGCTTTGAAGGCAGTCTTCCACACATCGGAGGGTTCAATTGGTGCCTGGTGATACCCCGACTTCAAGTCAATCTTGCTGAAATATTTTTCACCTTTGAGTTGGTCTAGAAGGTCATCAATCCATGGGATCGGGTACCTATTCTAGACAGTGATCTTGTTCAGCGCCCGATAGTCAATACAGAGTCTCCACATCCCATCCTTCTTCTATACCAACACGATCGGGCTCCCACGGGCGATGAACTTGGTCGATGTGACCTTTCTGCAACAACTCTTGAATACGCATCTTGATTTCATCATTCTCCGAATAGAGCGGCCCGATAGATCGGTCCATTAGGTAGCGGCCCTTTTTGGGGTCGAATCGATCGGGTGCTTGACACGACGAGTGAAGAGGAACCCCTGTGGGTGAGGTGAATATTTCCCCGTACTCCTCCAAAACCTTATCCCTTTGTTGTTTTCATGCAGAGGAGCCCTGTCTGGAGGTCGTGGACATAATCTTCTTCTTGCCCTGGGGGCGGATCATCGGGAAAACGAATTTCCTGGTTTGGGAAATGATCTTACTGCATTGTTTTGCAGTAACCAACAAGATAGCGGCAGGAGGTGGTACCTCTAGTATCTTGTACAACTTATTTCCCAAAGTAACAATAATAGCACGAGGTCGAGACTCATACACAGCATGACGCTTCCATAAGTATGGTTGTCCTAATAATACATTAGAAGCATTAATAGGAGCAACGTCACATAATACCTCATCTGTGGAGGGCTTGATGCTATAGGGAAGGCGGAAGTGCTGGCTGATGCGGAGATCTCGTCCTTGGTGAAGCCACCCGATGGTGTATGGATGTGGGTGAGCTGTGGTCGGCAAGCCCAACCGCTTCACAGCGTCTACTGAAATGAGGTTCTTTTGGCTCCCGTTGTCGACAATGAACTGTACCGGGGAGCCCTTTACCCACATCTGGGAGTGGAAGAGACGTTCCTCCTCTTCTGGATCTTGCGGTTCCTCCTTTTGGATCTTTGTAGTGGCAACAGTGGCGTTGGGCTCTACATCAATAATCTGTTTCCCTTTTTCATTCGCCTTTTCAAGTTCTGATTCGGATTCAGAGCATGCATCTGACTCAGAAGCCCTCATCTCGGCCACTAGCGACTGCTTGGCCCGACACTCACTTGTGTTGTGAGTGGAGCTCTTATGGAACTCACACCACTTTCCCGTGTCCTTCTTTGGCTTTACAGTGCTATTCTTTTCTTGTGGCTTCGATGAGTTGTAGTGAGCCGCCATGCCTTGGCTCTGTCCTTTGTTCTGCGGTTTGGAAGCACCTTTCCCTTGCTTTTGATTCATAGATCCAAAGTCTTTCTTCTTTTGCTTGAATTTCTGCTCAATCTTGGGCTTATGCGGTATGCCGTGCAAACGAGGAGATGTCGAGGAACTCCATTTCCTCCTGAATATATATGTGTAGAAAACTGCGATACTTTAGCACCAGATGTTTCTATGAATCTTTGATACCCAACTTTGTGCGTAGGGTATGGAACAGATTCGTCAGCTCATGCACATCTTGATCCCTTTGTTGTCGCAGCGTGGTCCATTGTATGTACTTGTCCTCATAGCTCCCCACAGGATAGTACTGTTCCTTGACGACGTCTCGGAAAGAATTCCAAGTTGGTACGGCCGAGAACAGAGAGGGTTCTGTCTGGTCCTTGTTCTCACAGTGGGTTTCCCACCAGTCCTTAACATGGGGGGTAGCTTTGAGGAGTGCAAAAATAATCTTCTCCCGGTCTGAAAAGTCATGAACAGAGAAATATCCTTCTAATAGATTCAACCATCTATCTACGGCATCTGCGCCTATTTGACCCTCAAATATGGGAATGTCAAAATTTACTTGTACCTTAAAGGGAGTCGCAACTCCAGAGTGGCTACTGGATGCAGATGCGCCGCCGGTGGGCAGCCGTTGAAGGATCTGAGCAAAGCTATCCATCATCGCGTTCCTTTGTTTTTCGAGGGCCTCCTCGAGCAATATTTTGATAGGATCTTCTGCTCCCTCATCTTTCTTTTCGTCCCCCATGGGCGTCCGTCGAGGTTTGCGAGGCTGATCTTGCAAAGGTTCCACCAGATCAAGCCCTAGCTCCTTATACCCCGACCTCGTTGGGGACATACAAAGAAGGATCGAGAAAAAGCAGACCGCTCTGATACCACTAATCCAAATTTATGCAGGAATGCAACAGAATAAACATATAACCAGAAATACATAGATGCAGCGGAAATAATACTTCATTTCATTAATATCAAAGAACTGAAATTTGCTTACAGATAGAATGGAAATAAAACTAGCTAGGGCGCTGGTAGCTATCTCTGAGAAGAGATGTGGCGGCTACAGGCCTCTGAACTGAGTTAAAATGAGGCTCGAGAGCCTATTTATTATTTATAAACAATGGGGAATCCTAAACAGCCAAAACCCTAACACTAGGAGATGAAGCGCCAAAACTATGGGCCCCGTTTGGGTAAATTGGTGTTTCAACTTCCCAGGGGCGTAACTTTGGCATACGATCTCCGTTTGACACGTACCATACCTCGTTAGAAAGATCTATCCAAGGAATAAAAATTTGGAATGAGAAACATTGTTCCATGGACCCACATTGGTCCATGGACCCACATTGGTCCATGGACCCATGTTTCTCTCCTTTTTCCCAAAAAAATGTCTTTTAGGGCCTCAAAACGGCTCCGGAAGTTTAGGACCCGAAAAACTGCTAAAAATAGTAAACTGTGCCGAAACTGAACAACTGAAAGAGACAATGGTGGAGCCCCAAGTGGAATAGGCAGGTGACCACCAATATCCACCGGGATCATCTCCCTAGAAAGCATTGAGATAAGATAGTATGACCATGAAGCATTCAATGCCAACTATTGAGCGTTCCAAATATTGTTAACCATTTCTTCTGTTCCAAAGAGAATGTCTCTTCCATTAAGAGGGAAATAAAATATTTGATAAAATGAAATATTGTATTGCCCAGGAAACAATGACAACCTAAATGGAGTTTGGACTAATCATATTTGGACTTACTCAATTATCTTCCAATGACCTTAGTGTACCTTTTTTTTCTTCTCCTTTTGAAGTCGAAAGCTTATGCTATCCATCAATTTCCTTTGTGCTCCTTCGAGTCTTGTCTGCATTCGTTATTGAAATCTATCTATTTTGAGGGTTTCTTCAACTTTTTTACATATTTCCTTTTCAATTCTCGTGGTTGTCTCTTCATCTATGATCTTTGATTTTTTTTGGTTTGCTGATGATAATTCTTTTCTTTAACCTTTTAACTTATTCATATAGTGTTCGAGTATGGTTTCATAATTTGGTATTTTTTACCCACGATATCTTCCTGTTGAATTATCCTTATCCCTATTGAATTTTCTCACCTTTCATTCTTTTAATTTCATAATCTCCTAGCAACTGATTAAGGCCTTGCAACTTGAAGAACTGATTCCTTTTTGCAAATCTCTTAGTTTTTCTTCTGCAATTTGAATACTTTGTCATTTTTCTTTTCAATTTCCTTCCTACTATTCAATTTAGTCTCTTGTAATTCTTCTCGAAGATTTCAGTACTTTACCATCATGGTTATCTATCTAAATTGAGAAAACATTAACCATAGGCTTCCTCCTTGATGTCTAACTTTGAAATACAATTTCTTTACAATGATTATCATACAACTTGCTCACAGGAATAATACTGTTGTAATACGAATTCAAGAAAAATGCAAATTTATGACCTCAAGGAATAAATTTGTAGCACATATCAACCACTTGTATACTTCAAATTCTTGTTAAGCAATCATGCTCAAACAAAGGCATCAACTAGGTAATACATCAGTATGGAGAGGGATGTCAGTTACCCATTGTACTTTGTGTCCAGGTCACCATTTTAAATTAACACATAGCCATATATGTAGATTACTGACATTTTATGTCTCAAGGTAGTTGCCATCACAAGAGCACTGTCAGAACAGCAAGGTCATGCAAATACTCAACAATCTACTGCTGCAAATTTATGAGGTTACTGTCATGCTTTGGTCACTGTCTTATGTCACTGAGGTACTGCCATTACAACTTTCTTTCACCAATTTACATGTCTTCAATACTATAAGTATTCCATGCTTGCTGAAATAGGAAAATTCCCTCACTGTACTTAATAATAAATCCCTATTGTGTTACAAGTTACAACAAGTAATGAATATTCTCATTACTAGACTACTCAACTACTATATAAATGATGATATTTTTTCACTGTTATCAAAAGATATTTTCCACTGGAATATATGTTGAGGATGAGGAACCAAATCACAGCCTCTTCACTATACAGAAACCCTTTTTTTTTCCAATAGCTACATTACTTCATCAATAACAAAATTCCTCCATGTATGCTTCATAAATGGCAACTCACAATTCATTGTTAATTTCTGCCTCTATATTTCAAATTCTTCACTGCAATGCAATCCTAGGGCTTATTGTTTCTATTTGGCTTTAATTCTCCTTGGAAAGCACATGGAACAAGAGTATATATATCCTTTATAGCAGATGACAAATAATTCATATATAATTCACTGTGAATTAGCAATCACAACCATTCATACTGAAGTAAACATGCCATTGCAGAAATGAGACTAGGCAATGATAATAATCATGTAGCATGACTAATGGATCAAGATTTTTATGCTTTAGAAGACTTTAGAATGTGAGAGTTTATATGACATTTGAAGAAACAAAATTCCTCCCTTTCAATCTCCAAAATATGGAAAAATTGGCAGGTCCTCTCCATGTGGTATGTGTTGATTTTCTGAATGTGGAAGTGGTGGGAACAAACCTTGAGCTACTTGAGAAGAGTCTTGAGGCCATTTGAAAAATGAGACTGTTGCATAGCTACATAAAATGCTCATAACATGCCATCCTGGGACAAACAGTTTGAGGGGAGGATTCCAAGTGAGCCGAACTTAAATCATGTATATTTCATCCCTAACTCGCTTGTTGATCTCCTCATTCAGGTGGTAGAGGTGACCAAGGGCATACAAAAGGCATTGGAAGGAAGGAACATGCTCAATACAAATGTCGATGTATTGAAGTAGTAATAATGCCTCCAAAACCAACAGTCTCTATGTCTATTCAAGCCTAGAGAAGCAATCCCCTTTGATAATCAATGAGCTAAATAAGCGTATCTATGATGTCAAGTAATGCAGTTCTCTGGGGTGAAAATATTGTGAAGGAAAAAAACAAGCCTGGAAATGCTCTTAAAGGATGGGCACCAAACTTGTTTTGGAAATTGGTATGTGGAATGACTTGTTTATAATGGTTCACATGTTGTAGCATGATAGACTAAAGTCTCTCCAAGCATTCTCAATTAGCTACAATTAGACTAGTACCCCATGCATTGATGCCAAAGACAAAGGTTTTTCCTTTATTTGAGTTTGTTTGGGGAATAAATTTTGCACACATTTAAATAATGAAGAATGAGGCTTTGATGATTTCTTGAGGATAAGTTTCTAAGAGAAATCCATTCATATTAGCAAGAGACGTATTTATGAGATGCAGTGGTCAAGTGAATAAAAGATATGGATACAAACATTTTGTTGAGCTTTAATGATTGCATCATTTTATTTTTAATCACAAATTTTTTTTATTAGGAATCTATTTTAGATGGAAATGCCCAAGAATAGTGCATGAAGAAATAATTTGTGAGTTGTGTCACTTTGCTGAGTTTGTATGAAGAAAGAATTGTCGCTACACATAAAAATGGCCTAGATGTGAGCCTCATTATTTTTAGATTTTTAGTTTTTTTATTGCTTTGGCAACTTAGATTCTCCATAATAGTAAAGTACACCACTTGAATAGAACGAGTTTGGAAATCAACAAGTTATGATCTGTCAAAATGTTCTGTTTCAATTCATGGTCCTATTTGTGCCTCAGGTCGTTCTGCTTTTGGGATGGGAAAAATTTCCACAGTCATCTTTTATAGATTCATTGGATGTTTGTTTGGCACCATCTGCATGCAACTGAATGTTGGTTTTAGTTATTTCCTTTTCACTAGCCAATGAATTTTTTACATCCTTAATCCAAGAGGATATTGAGATTGGATCAAGTGTTCCACATACACGTCTTCGCTTCTTCTTTGATTCTACATCATCAGAAGAAGACACAGATTTAGTGGGTGATCCTTCATAGTATTACACCTTTCTTCTTGGTCTCTGCATTTGTCTAGTAGTACCATGTTTTTTTATACACCTTCCTTTCAGTAATTTTTTCCAGAAAATATTAGTAGGTATCTTCTTTGTTGTCAATTGGTTGTCTGACTCACCAAGTGGTGGGACACCTTTTCCATATCTGCCTTCTCGTGGTACTTTTTCAATAATACCATTCTCTGGTGTATTATCAATCTCAGATATGTCACATGCACGGGTTAACATTTCTTGAGATAACGACTTCAAGTTTTCATTTCTACAAAAAAATGTCAATTTGAAATCAAGATCATTCACATCATGAAGCTTCTCATACTTCTCAAAAAGATGCGCAACACCCCACCTGAGGAGAAAATGACAAACTGTTGCATTGAAATTTTCCAAATTGTTATCTAGTAAATAGTCTTGCTTGGCATAAATTAGGACTCTCTCCTCCACTGTGTATGGGCATTAGAACCGAAAAAATTTCAAGTACTCAACTTGGTTATCGATATGTATCTTCTATAAGGCCCATAAGTCACTGATTGGGTTCCAGTCACTGTCAAATATTATTACAGTGTCAATTGAAAAAAGCTTTATGCTTGTTCCAAAATCACGTTTTTCGAGTAAAAACACAAACCGCCTAGAAACCTTACTATTAAACTTCTACAAGGTTGCTTGTTTCTTGGTAGCAGGTAAGCAACCATCAATGTGCTCATAGG
This sequence comes from Pinus albicaulis, assembly GCA_034641835.2. Lineage (NCBI taxonomy): Eukaryota > Viridiplantae > Streptophyta > Pinopsida > Pinales > Pinaceae > Pinus > Pinus albicaulis. The sequence goes on from CM076575.1 coordinate 958,260,037, forward strand.
ATTCAATCCCAAAATGTTGCCTGATATGATCATCCAGAATATCACTAATGGAAATTGGCCCAAATTGTCCAATCATCTGGAAAAGAACCAATACCCTTTGGCCTTCTAGCCTTAGCTCTGATAGTATATTGTCCAACAGTTGCAACTTGCTGCTCGCATTTATATCAGCACCAAGGAATTCAACTTCTGAAAGTCCCTTTTGATGCAAACTTTGCAATGAACCATCCACAAGATAAGGATGATTGCAACACTTCCTTAATGAAACAAGGATGTCCCTGAGAGCTCCAGAACCATTTTTATTCGCCACTAAACACAAACAATCTATATTTTTCATAACAATGTTGCAGTACTACTCCACCTGTACATATGCTAGGTCTACAGGAACCCAATACTCTTTGAAATTGGCACTCTTCAAAGGGTCTAATTTTTTCTCATATACAATGTACTCTGGTAACTTTCTCTTCAATAAACCAAGATGTTCACTACTGTTATGTTGTTGCTCTTCAAACTAATCAACATGTTGACTCTCTTTTTCAGTATCGAGGAAGGAAAGAAGGTGAGAAACGTAAGGGGCATTATCCTTCAACTGATCATGGAAAAGCACAAGTTGAAAATCAGCAGGTAGTTGCTCCAGATGCTGGAAATTTTTTGAAAGTTTAAGGCGTTGCCGTTCATCTACAATCACTGCTTCCCAATAAAGGCATACTAAAGAGTCCAGATCCGTGGTGACAACATCAGAGGTTGATAAGACAATATGAACAAGCACACATCCAATTTCTTTTGAAAATTCAAGCTTCCGGATAATATCTCTTGACTCTTTATTACCACAATAAGCCACCATATTTATAGAATAAGCCCACCTCAAAAATTTCGACTCCTAGATATATATTCCAAAAATTGATGTGATAATGAGAATAGGTCTATTTATGTGAAAATTCTTGATTAAGGATAGGATAAAGGCAATCGTTATTGCAATGTGTTCTTCATTAACTTCATCAATGACAAGAGCATTCTTTTGGTTTTGCCAGAACTCTTAATGTTTATTGACAGATCTAAGAAGAGAAGAATCTAGTATCCCTTTCATCCAGTCTGGAGGTCTTTTCAACCATGAAAAAGGACTATTCTGCAGCTCTTTTGCCTTAACTTCTTGAATAGGACTAGCTCACTGGTGTGCCTCATCATAGCGAAGTTCGTATGCTTTCATTAGTTCCTTAGTTGATTTTAGGTTAAGAAAATTTCTATCTTCTAACTCTCATGTACATTGATCGTAGCCTAACCCTTTCCATTTGATGAACCATTCTTGCCAGCCCAATTCACCAACTGCACTCGTGCACTCTTTATCAGGATGCTTAGGAAATATCAGTGCTCTCTTCTAAAAAAACCGTTGTGCTTCAGCCCATTCAGAGTTCCATTTAAGAGCCTTTCCTTGCTGTAGTTTTTGCTTGAAATTAAGCAGCTGCTTGGGAGCTTCCTTGACAAGCAGAATTTCACTGACCCAAAAATTATGAAGATGAGAATCCTATATACTTAACAAAACATATCCTTTGTTTTTTCTTGAGTCGTCCTACTACTTTATCTGATTTCACTTGGTATGCAGTCTTTACAGTAATTTCACAATCTCCGACATTATTAGATTTAAACAATGTTTTTTATTCTAGCCCATCGTGATCTCTCTGAGTTGAAGCCGACATTGAACAACCTATAACAGGATGAACACCATATTCGCTCTCAAAAATGTTGTTCAGTTTCTCTTTTTTTTCCACAAAGACATCCAATTCCGGAAATTGTTCAGGTTCAACATGCTTGACGTCCCATATAGATTCGACTCCATTGCAGACAGAGTGTACACCACATTATATTCTCATGTAAGTACAAGTTTGGAAGTACTAGTCACTAGGAGGAGCTTGAACCAAGGGTGGCTAAAGGCAACCTATATGGTAAGTTACGAGGCAGTATTTTCCATCACAACACAACATCTACCTGCCTTCTTTACAAACTTGGCACACATTATTATAAACAATCTGTAGAAGACTTCACAACATAACCACTTATATGCACAGAAGATGGTTCCTCAATGTTAGCATCTTCTCTGCTAACCTCTGTTCCACCAACCATTCTCTTAAAGTCCAAAGTGTCCTCACCTTCATAATCCTCTAAACAGATATAATGACTATCAAACCCTGGAACATTCTTACTCAACCTTTTTGCCCCATTTTGAGTTAAAATAGAGTCATCTCCTTTATATTTATCTGAATTGACAATAACTTTGTCCTCCCGCAGAGAACTAAATGGTTCCTCAACTTGTCTTGATGACTCCAAATAGCTTCTCTGCAAGCCGACTGAACAAATAGGCGGGTCCTTTGGCAAAAAATTATGATACAACTGATAAAATTTGGTAACAACATCTAAAAATTTCTTATCTTTACACATATTTTTAATTTCTTCATAATTCTCCCAAAGCATACGAAAAGACCTTGCCTCAATAAATTCGAGTTCCTCCCTTGAATCCACAGAGTAAATGAGATGAGTTAATTCCAACCCATCATGTGTAGATGAATTTTTTTTTTGCATACTATCAGACTTTAGCACAGTGAAAGCAGGCCACCATCTGCCCTTTTCTATCTCAGCCTAAACAATCTTCTTTTGTTCGGAATCATTGCTTATGTTATTCTCATCTGACTCAGAATATCCATTAGCAAATTCTTGCCCCACTCCTACATTTACAGATATATTAGTAGAAGATTCATTTCTTTGAAAACAAGCACGTGATTCCACATGGTCATCAGCATTTGTATTTGGTTCAATGTGCATGCAAGAATCAGAAAGACCCTGTTTAGTTTCCTCCTGTGGAGCAGCACAAGTAGCATTCAAAGCATGACATGCACTGTCATCACAACACCAAGACTACCTACATACTTGAATATTCTCTATCCTCTTCGACTTTTTTGCAGTTGATACATTGCGCCCATTCCTTGGTATGCTAATCCTCACTCATCACATGTTGCTGTATTTCACCTTTATCCTGAATAGGAACAGAAACAACAAGATCCATGCCAGAATCATCAAGAATATTGCCTTCTTTCTTTTCTCGGTCGACATCTCCTTTCTTGCATATGCTCCTTTTTCTCTTCTTTTTATAACTCTTTTCTCTAGATGTTTCTTCAAGAAATTCATGTGAACCACCTTCTTGACTGCTAGTTATATATTGGATACATCCTTTAACCTGGTTTTGTACAACATCATTTTATCCTTTTCTTGAAACCTTTAGACCTCTAAAATTTATTTCATGGTCTCTAACAACATCTGTGAAACCTCCAGTTTGAACATCATCATCTATACTAGTGCCATTTGTGTCCTTCAAAACTTTAAACTTGTACATTTTCCTAGATCTTCTCTTAGATGCTGAGTAACTAGCTTTAACTAAATCTTCTGCGAACTTGCTCTTTTTTATGTTGACCATTCTCAACCTCTTCTTGGTCCTCCAAACCTTCTAATTCAGTGACGTTAAACCCTGAAGTTTGATTGTGAGCACCAAAAATTTTAGCTATGGATTTGACAGCTGTTGGAGTAGGCACATAATCCTACTGCAATTTAGCTTGATGCTTTCGCTTTCTATTTATTCGAGTGAATGCCCTCTATTCACTACTTTTCTTAAACATATTCAAACTATTATCTACACCATCTTGTCCTGAAACACCTAGCCCACTTTCCATGTTTTGTTCCAAATCTTACAATCTCCCATCATTGTCCAGCGACTCTAGCTACAGTGTCACATTCTCCGCCATTTCCCTATTCTTATTTCTTATTGCACTTCTATCAATGGTAGTGGAAGCATCACTTACTTGATTCTTTGTGCTTTCTCCTTCTTATGGTTCCCTTATGATAACCTTAAACTTTGTTGACATAGATTGTTTGTAGTTATGTGCATATAATATTTTTGATGCAGAGAAATTATTTTGGCCACCATCCACCATAGTGTTTATCGTCTTAGTAATATTTACTTTTGCAACTTCTTCTATTGAAGGAACCTTGCAGGTTTTTCAGAGATCCCTGTCTTCCCATTCCCTGCATTTGTAATACCAAGATAACGTTTCTTGGCCACATGCTCTCTTTTTGATCTCCTCATGGTTGGTACTAACATTATAACACAATCACCATATCATTCCAACTCGGAAGATATTCCAAGAACCTTTGCATCATTCCTTTCATTTAAAGTCTACACAGATTTTGAACTCTCCCCTTCTAAGCCATGCCCAAAAGGAATGTTTGGGTGTTGTGAACAATGAAATTTTATAACAGTGCAACTTGAGGATCCAAGTTTCAAATTTATTTTCCTCAATAGACGGCGCTGAAAGTAAATCTGCTCGAGTCAACCTCTCCGCCCCCGAGCATTCAGCGACACCAAACCCTTCGACACTATGCGGCCATACAATGTGAAAATATCACATACGAAATGCTTTCCAGTTGTCCTAAAGAGCAATGTTGACAACAACCTAATAAACAATAGAGCCACACATTTTTAGCACTTATTTATGGCCACGAGAATTGAACTTAGCACTTTCAAAATTTTCCGGGTTTCGAGATCCCCGTCCCTCTTTCAGCGGAATATCATGGACGTTTGAAGAATCGAACCTTGGACCTTCCCGGTTCTGTGCTGGCTCGGAGCCACCTGATCTTCTTATTTTTATATTTTTAACAGAAAATTACTGTGGTGAAAGAACAACCACTTTTATTTTTGGTTCGTCGGCGCCAGGAGAGGAAATTCATAAACTTCATCGACTTTGGTGGGGGTGCAGACGATCAAAAATAGTGAAGAAAAATGGTGCCTAGGGGGCACTGTAGCCGATCGACAAAGGATGGGAGAACCTAAGTTGGAATGGTCCACTATTCAGTTGTGGATGAATAATCAGCAAAATATCATTCCACTAGGATGATTGCCGAAGGTTGTGGTGGAAATTGCATGAGTTAAAGTCTATGCGGATTTTGAAGTAATCTAGATTGTGGATGACACAAACCCTTACCCTCCACTCTTAGGCCTAGACTGGGCTATTGACATGGGAGGTATCATTAATTGAAAATGGGAAGTATGATCTTTGAAAATGAGGGTATGTGAGTAATAATCCCCTTGGATCCAGCAGAAGGTCAACGATATACCGAACCAGTGCTTGAGGAGGAGGATGTTGATCACATTTACAAATTGACTACCCGGGATGATGATTGGATCAACCCCATGACCGATGGCATGATATGTTGGGAAAAAGACAATGAATGCCTCTCAGACTCAGATGGAGAGATAATAAATTGGCAGAACCGGTTGCGTGATGTATCTGTGTTGCGGTGCCTTAAGATCACAAAGTTCTTCTGATGCATCTCCTCAGAGGTAAGAGAACTGCCCTAGTTTGATGGTTCTGGTAGTATTAAGAATTTTCTTAAAGGATTTGAAGTGGATTTCCCTAAAGAACGGAGGTTTTGGGCCCTTGACTTGGCTATGCGAGCAACCCCTGCACGGTGGTGGGAAAATCATAAGGAAGCTTTTTCAGGACTAGGAGGAATGCCGAAAAATGATGATCCTATGATTCAATCCTCTAGTCAACCAACCCATGGAACTCTTCTCGGGTCGAGGGGATCCGCGTAAGCACTTGCCTATCTGTATGGAAGTATGGAATGAAAAAACTTGGAATGAATGGGTCGATATGTTTATTAATGCCTTAGGACCAATCCCCACCACCTGTTATTTAGATGCAAAGCTACACCAACACACTCGTCACTGGGGTACAATGGCCAAACATTTCATGATGACGTTTGGTTTGGTAGGAGGAACTAAGAAACTCGATGAAGCCCTGCAAGATATAGATGCTCTAGTCTTTGATGAGTCCTTATCTAGGTGATACTGTGATGTGCTAGCCTAGAATGCGTAGATGCAGCATATACCAAGGGTGATAGGACCAAGGCAGATGTAATTAAGCTGAAGGACCCTACCCTTGAAGAATCGAAATTCCTACCTTAAAAACTACCAACAACTGAGGAGCTACAAGAATCAACACCATATTTGATTTTAACCTAAAAAGTCTTATTATATCCAAGTCTTTCCCTAATCATAGTGACCAGTAGATTATCCTCATGGATTATTTCTCTCATTCTATCTATTATTAAAACCCACAAAATGTATCCCTACATTTGAATCTTGGGAAACAAACATATAATTGTTATCATTTAAAATATCCATATCTCTTGGAGCCCAAAAATCCATTTGTTTTGGATAAGATTTATCTATAACCTCAAAATAAACCCTATTATAAGTTGAAGGACCATTATGTCCTCTTGAGTCTTGACAAAGTATGATGGAATGAAATTGGGTGAAAACCGGATCCAGGTTTACCATGTCAGAACTTCATTTAGATGACAACCTTGGTTTGAAGACATCCACTATACAAACTAGGACCACCCATACTTATCGTTGCCATCTCTCTTTCATCATCAATACTAACATACTGAGGACCTATAACCCATGGAGGCCCATGGTCGTCATTGCAATGTAATTGATTAGAATACATGCCATGTCCACAAGTTTTTATATTTAATATCTGCATCCAATGTGGCCATTTCTTATTATGAGATTTACCACATCCGAAAATGGCATCATTCACATAATTTTGAAGAAGTCTACAAATTAGGTCAACATAATTTTTTCACATTTACAACTTCCCTCACATTTGTTGGTTCCTGAAGCTCAAGCACTTTCATAACAAAAATAGGAAAATTCAAACAACAAAAATATCCACTCTCTTTTCATTTTCTAATATTATAATGAAGTTTTATTAGAGGCAATGTTTATTTGTTTGTTTTGGTTAGAAAATGGGTTGCTCTTGGTTTTCTGTGTCTATCAATTTATCATACGTAACATGTTAAGAAATGGGAAAGAATAATGTGTGACATTTATCTTTCAAAAATTGATGTTGAATCAAAGGATACATAGTTTAACCAAGCTACAGTTCGCTTTGGTAAAGACGAAGGAACATCTTAAAAATATGCCTAAGAATGTAACACCATATACAAAGTTTGAACATAAGTAATATATGCATTTTTTTTTTCAGATATGTTCTTTATTTTACCCAAGGTATCACAATAAGAAAAATATTTATATTGTAGAAATTGTTTGAGGACCTCATTGAGGTGGATTTTTCTGATATCCTACATGATTGATACCTTCTCATATGTCAAGAAGGATTTAAATATGAATTAATATGTTCATGAAACAAATTAGATTCAAATTTTATAGATATAAAAGATAAAAGCAAATGTCAATGTCTTCGTTTGATTGTTACTTGACTCTGTTGTGGGTAGGTTACATACACTGTGATTGGAAACATGATGGGGAGACAATCAATAACACGTCTTGGACATGATTCATTTGTTGTTAGAGATCCTTTAGGCACATGCGCCATCAACTTTGTAAATGTTTCTAGTAGGAATTCATATGTCTTTTAATGTTCTAATTATTTCACCTTAGGGTTATTTTGGGCAGGCAAATGTTTTAGAAGTGCCCAACACGACATCGGTGAATAGGTTAACACTTTTTTTTATAATTGCAATTTCCATTCCATGATATCCTCTCTTTATTGTTTGATTGTATTTTGGACGCTTCTTTTAATTTTGTTTTGTCGTTTAAACGTGAAATTGAAAATACTTGGTATCATGTCCATTTAAACAACAACCAAAACTTGAAGATCAAATTAGTATTACACGATATTTATTGGAATCCTTATAGCTATTTTGTGTTAAAATATTTTCATGAATATCATAAAAGTTTACTTTCATGTTGTTATTTGAACACATGTTGTTTATATACTTTACCAAGTTCATGCATTAAAAAATGAAATGTTTTTGCGAATAAAACAACAAGGATTAAACATCACACCTCATATTATTTGTTTTCACAAGTTATTTACAACTTGAGCTTTTTAGCATATAACTTGGATGACATGATTGTTCCTAAGCTTTCCCTGAAGGTTGAATACTAGGTTACTACGGTGTTATTTTCTATATATGGTGACATTTTATTTGATTTGTTTATACAGGTCATCTGGCCACATTATAGTTGCCACTATCGCCCAACTGAAGAAAATTTGTTTGAGTTTCTTACTTGTATGGGGAAAAATGGCTTTGACATTGCTAATGTTGAGGTATATGTCGTATAAGCTATTTATAGTCAAATTCACTTTATATTCTAGTGTTTATTGTCATTCATGTCTTACACTCTACATTGTATCTTCGTTTGTTTTCATAAAATGACCTCAATATTGATGGTAAGAAGCATAAATTGAAGAAAGAGGAGAGCAATAACATTGTAGTGACAAATGCAAAAAAAGAGAGAGATGAGAACTAGTCTGGTGATACCCTTAGAGCCAATATCCTGCATAAGACACACATATAGATACTGATGGTCAGGCCTTCATAGTTGGTGAATTCACCTGCAATGCCTTGGAAACACAATGATAATGTTTTGAAGTGATGAAAAATCATTTCATGAGTAAATTTTAGTCCAACCAATATTAAGTTGGAAACTCATTGTAATACTTTAACATACCATATAATATAATTTATGTGGTTGAAATTATTTATAATTGCACTTGATATTGTTTAGTATTGTAATTAACATATGCAACTTTATGTTTTCATATTAGATGAACATGCACATTGTATGATATTTTTTAAAATATACAAATTAATTTATGTTGATTAATAATGAACATATAAAATCAATTTAAAACTAATAAATTAATAGTTTATATTGATTAATGATGAACACAAATAAAATAAAAATACGATTAAATCAGTCATTTATAATGATTATTAATGAAAGTAAATGAAATGAATATAAACTACTAAATTAGTCGTTTATATAATGAATATGAAACTACCAAAAAAGATAAATGACCACTGCAAATGATAAATTTGTGATTACAAATAATGACTAAATTTTGCATATATACGACTATTAGTAGCTAATTTACAGTATCTTATAACACGACAAAAAAATTATTCATATTTCTTTTGTCATTAATTAGTTTCAAACGATGACTAAAATTTACACATATATGACTATTAGTAGCTAATTTACAGTATCTTATAACACGGCCAATGTTTTGGTCATATTTCTTTGGTCATTAATTGGTTTTCTCGAGTGATTATATAGTAATATATTTTGTGGTATATTTGGTCATTAAATGACCAAATCAATGACCAAATCAATGACTAAATTATTAACCAAATTAGTGATTAAATTAATGACCAAATATACTACTAGACAACAAAATTGAGATAACCAATTAATGACTAAGCTAAAAACAAAAAAAAAGTTGGTCGCGTTATAAGATACTATAAATTAGCTACTATTGGTCACCGACCGAAAAATAGTCGTTTATATGCAAATTTTAGTCATTTTTTTAGTAATTAATTAGCTATTTTGTACTAGTGTTAATGGTTATAATATTTGGGTACAATCGCTTTTAATTTTTAAGAACTTTTCTTCAATTTTTTTTGGGAAGGAAAGGAAGTTAAATTAAGGGGTATCACAGGGAAAATAGGAAATATAATCAACTCTAATGGCATGAAAAAGCTTCTAAAGAAAGAAAAAATAGGTGTAATTGAACAATTATGCTCACTAGAGTTTCAAACATCAAAATCATATATTTCTCCAGATCTCTAAAAATTCTTGGACAATCATTTTAAGGTATTTGAGACTCCCAAAGTCCTCCCACCTATTCTTGATCATGATCATGTTATTCATTTGATTCCGTGAATTTTTCCTCCAAACATCAGGCCTTACAGATATCCCTATGCCCAAAAGAGAAAAAATGAATGTATGATTGCAGAAATGCTAGACTATGGTATAATTCAACCTAGTCAAAGTTCTTTCTTTGCTCCAATAGTATTGGTGCATAAGAAGGATGGATCATGGCACATGTGTTCGGATAATAGGGATCTCAAAAAACTCACTATTAAAGATAAATTTCTCATTCTCGTCATTGATGAATTATTGGATGAATTACATAGAGCAATTTACTTCACCAAGTTGGATCTTCGTTTAGGATATCATCAAATTAGAATGAAGATTGAAGACATTCCAAAAACAACATTTACAACTTATGAGGGTCATTATGATTTTTTGGTCATGCCTTTTGGCATTACCAATTCACCTTCTACATTTCAAGGGTGGATGAATGTCATTTTTAAACTCTTCCTTAGAAAATTTGTGCTAGTATTTTTTGATGATATACTAATCTAAAACAAGTCTTGTAAGGATCATGTTCACAGGTTGAGAGGGTGCTCAAACTATTGGAGGAGAAAAAATTATATGAAAAAACCTCCAAATGTTTCTTTAGAGTACACGAGGTGGAATATTTGGGTATATTGTATCTCATGAGGGTGTTAAGGCATACCATAACCAAATTAAAGCCATTAAGGAATGGAAAATCCTCATAACCATAAAGCATTTGCGAGGATTTTTCGGGTTAATAGGGTATTATCGCAAGTTTGTTAAGGATTATGGGAGAATAGCAGCACCTCCAACAACATTACTAAAGAAATATGCATTTTCTTGGACTCCAGAAGAAACTAAGGCCTTTGAACATCTTAAAGACACAATGTGCCAAGCACCGGTCTTAGTCATGAAAAACTTCACAAATTTTTTTATTATGGAATGTGATGCCTCGTAAAATGGAATTGGTGTTGTTTTAATGCAAGAAGGAAGACCCATTTCTTTTGAAAGCCATCCAATAAAAGGAAAATATTTACAAAAACCTATTTATGAGAAGGAAATGTTGGAAATAATACATGCACTAAAGAAATGATGAACTTACCTAATGGGAAGACACTTCAAGGTAAAAACAGATCATGATAGTCTTAAAAACTTTTTGGAACAAATAATACCTTTAGAGGAGCAACAAAAAAGGGTCACAAATATGTTGGGCTATGACTTTGAAATCATCTACAAAAAAGGGAAGCTAAATTTTGTTGCAGATGCACTCTCAATAAAGGATGAGAATGTGGAAGAATTGATTTGTGTTATTCAACCAGATTGGATAATCGAGGCAAGGGAGGAATGGAAGAATGACGAAGAAGTGTGGACACCCATTCAAAAGTTGCAACAATATCCTAGTACATTTGATACATTTAGCTGGAAAAAGGATTCATTATGGTACAACTATCACTTATATATTTGTAAGAATTACCAACTAAAACAAAATATTCTTTTGGAATTGCAAACCTCTCCCTTAGGAGGACACTCGATATTTTTAAAAACTTACCATAGGGTCAAGAAATATTTTTTTTTATGGCATTAAATCTGATATTCAAAATTTTTTGGCAAAATGTTTGGTCTTCCAATAAAATAAATTTGACACAATTAAGACCTTGGGTCTGCTATAACCTTCATTCATTCCAAGTCAACGTTGGGAGGAGGTTTCAATGGATTTTATAATAGGTTTACCCAAGTCTAAAGGAAGGAGTGTGATCATGGTGATAGTTGATAGACTTACCAAGTATGCACACATTTATGCATTATTATATCATCCATTTAAAGCCAGTACAGTTGCTACTGTATTTATGGAAACAATTCAAAAGCTACATGGAAACCCAAATATTATTGTAAGCGACAGAGACCCCATTTTCACTGGAAATTTCTAGACAATTTTGTTTTATTTTTTATTTTTTATTTTTGTTATTTTTGTTATTAAAAAAAAATATATATATATATATTCTGGGTACTCAACTAGCTCATAGCTCATCTTATCATCCTCAATCTGATGGGAAATTGAGATAGTGATTTTTTTTGAAGGATATCTTCGTTGCTTTGTATCTGATAAACAAACCCAATGGGTGAAGTGGTTAGCTCTCGCTAAATGGTGGTATAAAAATTCCTTCCATACTGTAGCAAAAATGACCCCATTTATGGCACTTTATGGATATCATCCACCATCCATCACGTCATATTTAAGAGAAAAATCTAAGGTTCAAGTAGTCGAAGGTCACACCAAGCATCAACAACAAGTTCTTCAACTCTTAAAGGATAACCTCAGTTTGGCGCAGAATTGAATGAAACAACATGCATATCAACATCGCAACGAAAGAAGTTTTCATGTAGGGGACTGGGTATTTTTACGGCTACAACCACACAAACAAATTTCCCTCAAGCAAGCTAAGAAGGATAATAAATTATCGCCAAAGCATTATGGTCCTTACAAGGTGTTGCAAAAGTTTGGTATTATGGCATACAAATTGGAGCTTCCTCCATATTCCCGAGTGCTCCCAGTTTTCCATGTTTCATGCTTAAAGAAGGTTATAGGTGACAAGCTCCTAGTTCAAACAACATTGCCAAAAATTGACGAGGAAGGAAAAATCACATTGGAACCTGAAGCTATCACGGAAACAAGAACTTGACAGCTACAAAATCTATCAATTCCAAAGTATCTCATCAAGTGGAAGAACTTACCCGCTGAATATTCCACATGGGAGAATGAGAATTTTATACAGACGCATCCAAAAATACTCAAGCATTGAGGACAATAATTTTTTTAAGAAGAGGGGCATGTTAGGTCCTTATAATGCTAGTGTAGCCTCGTATTTTTATTGTTAGAGTAGCCCCCTTATTGTTATTTTTCTACCCATGTTGTCCCCATATTGTTATTATTGTGCCTCATAGAAGCCCACTATTTTTATCAGTGTGCACATACATTATTATGGTTATGTAGGCTTTGATCATATTGTGACCCTTTAGACACCTATATATAGAAAGTAGGTTTTGTCATTTGAACCATACAATAATTTTTCATTTATGTAATGTAAAGGAGGTTTACCCCTTGAAGTGGATAATTTCTGATTTGTTGATCTATATTTTATTCTATTTTTTGAACTGGTTTCATAACATTCTCCGCTCTCTTAGACACTTTAAAAGATGATAATGTATGGGTTATTGACAAAGGAGCTCCTAGAAATATACATGTGAATGCAATCAACTCTAGACCTTATCAAAAGGAACCTCTTCTCAGTTAGTCAAACTTGGAGACCAGAATATCTATCCAGTGAAAGGAATTGCATCTACTTCGTTAGAGCTAGAGATCGGTGGAAGCATTCATATCAATAACATACTATGTGTTCTAGGTTAGAAGAAAAAAATGTTTTATATTTCTTGTCTAGAAGAAAAAGGTGATAGGATTGATTTTGTTGATGGCAAAGTTTTGGTTTTGGGAAGGGGATATAGTATTGAACACGCTAAGATAATTGGGATTCGTGAGGGGACTCCGTATAGACTTCTTACACATCTTCCTCAAGATATTGTACACTTAGATGTTATCCCTTATGAATTATGGCATAGAATGTATGGACACATTCACTATATGATATTTCCATCTCTAAATCAAATGGTCACTAACATCCCTGAATTAAAGGAAGATCATAAGAAACATTGGTAATAAACATTTTAATCCAATAAAAATAATTTAATTATAAAATTTCTCCTAATGAATTTTTCAATTGAATTATTGGTGAAGTTGGTATACCTTTCCATGAAAAATTGAATGATTCCACTACCTTAAAATATAAATGAAATAGAATATTGATATCCTTTTACAAACTCTATGATAAATATTGCATCTTTAAAGTTTTCTCCACTCCAACATGGCCAACTTACACAAAAACATATATTCAACATTTCTTTTTTCCTTATTTTACTTTTCTCTTTATATATCCTTTATTTTATATATATATTTTTCTAATCTACATATATGTAATCAAGCCACTCACCTAGATTATTCAATGAATGAGTAACACCCATCATACTTGTTTTACCATACTTCATTTACAGAATTTAATTACAAAAAGGTTGGATTTTACCCCCACATTTTCCACCCTTAATATGCTTGCTATCCTCTCCTCTACTCTTCTTATGTTTTGTTTGTTAGTTTCTTTGGGTCCTTTCTTACATTGTTTTGTTTCTTTTGATAACTTATCACCTACTATTCCTTGGAAGGTAATAATGTATTTGTATTATGTCGGAAGTTGAATACAATCTTATGTAAAAGAGTAACACATTATATCCCATATTCATTATGACATAGTATACTCTTGTACCCATTTATTATATAAAGAGGTGTTATTTTGGAGAATTATATTATCCCACATTCAATATGTGAGAGTAATTCCTCCACATCTTTGGGTATATAATAGGGTCAAGGGAGCGTTTTTGAAATGGATCACATATCATCTTGTGCTCATACTGTTATTTGTAGTTGCTCTCTTTGTAAGATTGCAGGAGATTTCTGGAGATAATAGAAGACAACTTTCCCATGGACGTAGCCCAATTGGGTGAACCACATATATCTGTTGTATTCTTTTTCCTTGTTCTCTTATTCTTTTTACTTGTTCTCTTTCTGTTCTTATTTATAGGTTGATATGTTGTTGGTCTCTTAGCTAGATAGCTAGTTTAGTAGATCTAATATTCTCACATGGTAGCAGAGCTATGGTTACTATGATCTAACATCTTCTTTGAATTTAACCATCAACATGTATTTTTTTATTATCTAGGAACTCATTTTTTTGTATATTTACTTTCTATCAAATAACCATTAGGCTTCTCTTCAAATCTGGGCATGATTCTACATATTTGAGTTTTTTTTTCTCATAACCCTAACTTTGTTGTGTAGTTTTTTTTGCAGTTTTTTTTTCAAGGGGCTCTTGATTGTTTTTCTATAAGATCTATATGTTTTTTGGATTTTCAAGGGGTTCTTGATTGTTTTTCTGTAATATCTATATGTTTTTTGAATCCTCCTCAAGGATATCTATCTTCTGATTGTAATATTCAATTATGGTAGTTACGATAGTTTTTTTTTTTTTTTTTTTTTTTTTTTTTTTTTTTATACTGGGCAGAAGATTGACGGACTGAGGGTTCAGATCAAAATTCCAGCCACACAAGTGGATGCAAAGTGGTTGCGCCATTTTTGAAAACTGGTTATAATAAGAATTTGGAGAATTATTGAGTGTTTTTTGTTTTACCACTTGATGTTTTTTGTCAGATCTGTTACCTTTTGTGCAGAATTTCCTAGAAATGAGTAGATATTTTGGTTCCTCTCATCGAGCTACCCAATTTCAAAAAAAAAATCAACTCAAAGAGGAGTCCCGGAAACAAAGTTATCGTTGATTTAAGATTGGTACTTTTTCAGGTTTTTTGGTGATGGGAAACGAACTGCAGAAATTTACAGTTTTCTATCCACTTTTTCTCTTATCATTTATTACAGTTGGGTTTATATTTATTCTCAAAATTTCTATCATTATGACTTTAGATGTAGCTTTTGAACTTATCGACTCTAACTATCTTGCATGGAAAAGGAAAATGATTGATGTTCTCAGGAGTAAGAATTTATGGAGGTTGGTTAATGGTGAACACAAGAAACCTACATATGCTCAAGCCTTGATTAAATGGGAAGAAAATTTTGATCATGCAAGAGGGCTCATTGGTCAAACGGTTTCAGATAGTCTTCAGGTAAGTATTGAGGCAAAAGACAGCCTGGTTGAGGTATGGGAAATTCTTGCTTCTTTGTTTGATAAATATGATGATGTTTCTGCTTATTACCTTGAAAAGAAGATTCATGAGCTAGATCCTACTGATTTTGATAGAGTATAATTATATCTTGTTGAATTGAAAACCTTAAATAAAAAGTTAAGTAATTGTGGTAAAGGTTACAAGAAGACAGAAACTGCTCTTATCATTCTTGTAGAACAAAAATTTCCATCTTATTTTGACATGTTCATCCAAACTAGGAATAGTGCTCTTGAATTGTCTCAAAGTACCACGAAACCTAATTTTGATGATTTATGTAAAGGGTTGATAAATGAGCAAGAAAGGTTGATTGCTTCAGTACAAGTCTCACCTATAAATCTCTTATGGCACATAATAAAAATCCTAAGAAAAGTTTTAATAATGTCAAAGGTTCTTGTTCACACACTTCTAATCATACTAATAACAATGGTCATGCTTCTCATGCACATCATGAAACTAGTAAGAAGAAAAAAGTGTATGATCCTTGTAAGCATTGTGGTAAAACTAACCATCCTGAAAAGAATTGCTTTAAAGCGAGACGTTTAATGACTAAAGCAACCAATAAAAATTCTAATGAATCTCAAGTAGCCTTATGTGCATCTATTATTTCATCTAATAATTCTTCTTCTAATTTGGAATCGATAATGGATTCTGGTGCTTCTAAACATATGACCGGTAATGCCTCTTTATTTACATCTTATGACTCTAATAAGCACTCATCTCAGAAAGTTTCTACTGGTGATGGTAAACAACTTTTTGTAATTGGTTTTGGTAATATTAATGTTGCTAATGGTCAATTGAAGATGTTTTTCATGTTAAAAACATGCCCTTCAACTTACTTTCTATTTATCATGCATGTCAGAAAGGTTTTAAATTTGAAGCTTGGCCCGATAAATATGTTCTTAAAGATATCAAACAAAATTACAAAGTAGTTCTTCTGGCCCTGCTAATCATACAGCTAGTTTATATAAATTTACTGATGAACTAAGTAAATTATGGCATGAAAGATTGGGTCACTTGAATTATAGTAAAATGCAAATACTAACTAAAATGGTTCATGGTTTGCCTAATATTTCTTCTACTACTGGTGTTTGTGAAGGATGTGTTATTGGTAAACATCATAGAGAAATGTTTGACAAAGGTAAATCCTGGTGTGCTAAAGAATCTATGGTCCTCTTGAAGTTCCTTCAATATCCCATGTGGTTTATTTTCTTACCTTTATTGATGGCTTCAGGAGAAAATCTTGGGTTTGTTTTTTGAAAAATGAAAGTGAAACATTTGTAAAATTTCAAGAATTTAAATCCATGGTTGAAAATGCATCCAGTAAGAGTATTAAAACTTTGTGATCTGATAATGAGGGGGGATTTGTTAAGAAATAATTTGATGCATATTTATCTAAACATGGTATTTAACATCTAAAGACTGTTCCTTACACACCTCAACAAAATGGTATTGCTGAAAGGAAAAACATAACTTTAGTTGAAATGGCCAGATGTGTGCTTTATTCTAAAGGACTGCATAAGAAATTTTGGGTTGAAGCCATTTTTTTTGCTAATTTTATTTTAAATAGAGTTCCTACTAAATTTTTTAAGCATGTTACCCCTGAGGAAAAATGGAATGGACGTAAACTGGATATTAGTAATTTTAAGGTGTTTGGTTGTGATTGTTGGCCTCATATTCCTAAATCTCACAAGTGTATCTTCATTGGTTATGATGAGAATTCCAAGGCTTAAAGGTTGTTTGATCCTTCTAATCAAAGTTTCATAATCAGAAGGGATGTTCAATTTCATGAAGTCTCTTCCCCACCTTAGTCTGTAGAAACTCATGTTACCTTGAATTTACCAATACCACCTGTTACTCATATTCCTATTACTCCTTCATCCAGTTTTGTGCCTCTTATTGATCTTGATTCTTCCTCTCCCTCAATTTTTCCACCTGAAACTCATGAATCTCCTGAAGTGACTCATGTCCCTTCTATCCTTCCTGTTTGGGCTCGGAAAACCCTTGAATATACATGTAGTGAGGTCGTAAGTCCTTCCGACATTCATCGAACTAGATCTAAATTTTCTCTTATGACCAAAGTTTTGGCCACAGATGATCCTTCTACTTATGCTCAAGCTAAGGGTAATCCTCATTGGGAACAAGCTATGTCTATTGAATATGAATCTCTTTTGAGAAACAAGACTTGGTCTCTTGTTCCTCTTCCTTTAGGAAATAATTTAGTTGGTTGTAAATGGGTTTATAAAACTAAGTTCACTACAGAAGGACATATCGAAAAGTATAAAGCTAGATTAGTTTCCAAATGCTTTAATCAACTTGAAGGTATTGATTATAATGAAAATTTTTCTCGTGTTTCTAAAATTAACACAATAAGAACCATTTTATCACTTGCTGCATCTTTTAAGTGGGAAATTCATCAAGTGGATGTTAAAAGTGCATTTTTAAATGGTGATCTTACTAAAGAAATTTATATGCAACAGCCTCCTGGTTTTATTTCTGCTGAATCCTGAAGTTTAGTATGTAATTTACACTAATCCTTATATGGTCTCAAAGAAGCCTCTAGGGCTTGCTATGATAAAATTGATGCATATTTCTTGAATAATGGTGTTAAACGTTGTATATTTGATCCAAATATGTATGTTAAGAACATTGGTGATAATGTCCTCATTATTTTTTTTATATGTGGATGACCTAATTATCACTAGTAGGCAGCTTGTATTAATTCAAGATTTGAAAATTGCTCTTCAGAAGAAATTTGAGATGACATATCTTGGTGCATTGCACTATTTCTTGGGTCTTCAGATCTGGCATATGGCCGACGTTATTTTTCTCTCTCAGCCTAAGTATGCGGAAAATCTATTGGCTCGTTTCCATATGAGTAATTGTAAACCTACTCCAACACCATTTCAATTCAGTGTAAAGTTAACTATTAAGTGTAAAAATCCATTGGTTGATGCTACTCTTTATCGTCAGCTTGTTGGAAGTTTAATATATTTAACTCATAGTAGACCAGATCTCTCTTTTTCCGTTACTATGATTTCTCAGTTCATGCAGTAACCTCGTGAAATTCATTGACAGGAAACCAAGAGAATTCTGGGATATTTATAGGGGACATTGCATTATGGTGTATTTTATTCGAGCAGTGCTACAATTTTACTCTCTGGTTATACAAATTCTGATTGGGTAGGTGACAGTTCTAATCGACGGTCAACTGCTGGTAAAATATTTCAACATGGTTCAGGTCCGATCTCTTGGTCCAACAAGAAGTTTAAGACACTTTCTTTATCTTCATGTGAAGAAGAGTATATAGCATCCAAAGAAGAAACTAAAGAAGTCGTTTGGTTACAAAATGTTCTTACCGAGCTTGGTTTGGTTCCAAAATCGTCCACCATGTTGAAATGTGAT
Organism: Pinus albicaulis; assembly: GCA_034641835.2. Taxonomy (NCBI): domain Eukaryota; kingdom Viridiplantae; phylum Streptophyta; class Pinopsida; order Pinales; family Pinaceae; genus Pinus; species Pinus albicaulis. The sequence goes on from CM076575.1 coordinate 958,279,037, forward strand.
AATCAAGGTGCAATTCAACATGCTTACAATATGGTATATCACTCCAAAACAAAGCATTTCAACCTTGATGTTCATTATATTCGAGGTCTTGTCGCTAATGGTATTATTTCTTTGGAGTATTGTCCTACCGAGCAGCAGGTAGCCGATATCTTCACCAAATCCTTGACATACACGAAGTATGTGTATCTTTGTTCTTTGCTTGGGATGAGGGAAGTTGTCATCAAGGGGGACTAGTAATGACTCCTTCCTTCCTTAGGGTTAGGATGGGCCCTTCTCCCAACCATTATTAAGGGGGAGTGTTGGAATATATTATATTCCTTGGAAGGTAATAATGTCTTTATATTATGTCAGAAGTTGAATACAATATTATGTAAAAGAGTAACACATTATATCCCATATTCATTATGGCATAGTATACTCTTGTACCCATTTATTATATAAAGAGGTGTTATTTTGGAGAATTATACTATCCCACATTCAATATGTGAGAGTAATTCTTCCACATCTCTAGGTATATAATAGGGTCAAGGGAGCCTTTTTGAAATGGATCACATCTCATCTTGTGTTCACTCTTTGTAAGATTGCATGATATTTATGGAGATAATAGAAGACAACCTTCCCATGGATGTAGCCCAGGGTGAACCACGTATATATGTTGTATTATTTTCCTTGTTCTCTTTCTGTTCTTATTTATATGTTGATATGTTGTTGGTTTCTTAGATAGATAACTAGTTTAGTATATTTAATATTCTCACACTATTTGTGTTGTGTTGTTTGGTATGGTTTTTTTTTTGGGATGGTTGTGCCTTTTTTCAATGTTCGATTTTATTGATTCAGTCGCACTATAGATTTTAAACTTAGGTGCTCTTATTTTCTTTTTATTTTTCATCATATTCGAGTATTACACCTCCTCTGTTGTTTATTTTATTGTGTTAGGCATTCCTTTTTTCTCTTCCAAACTTTTCATTATTGGGCTAGTTTTAATGTCTAAGAAAATTGAGAAAATGTCGTTGTTATTTTTAAAAGTATATCATGTCCAATGTATAAATAGCTTTAACCGATCCCTTTTCATAATATCAATATCATTATCTTCCAATTTATCTTCAAAATATGTTTATTCTTTTTCTTCTGTCTTATCAACTTTCTAAAATTCTAGGAGTCGTTATGTTTCTCTTTTGTGTATAAGTAAACTCATTCCCATGTTCTTATTATTTTTTCAATCACTGTTAGAACTCTTATTTATTCAATCCTTTGGCTCGACGATGGACTCTTATAATACAAGTTCACATAAATTCTCTTCCATATTTACTATGTTCACATATAGTACTTTACCCGCCTCGTTATATGCTTTTCATTTTAGTTATAACAATCTTAAAAATAATTTCCTTTATGTCATGCATTATGTCTTTGAGGTTGTTTTTAGTTTTCGTCAATTTTATTTATTTATTTTTTTTCTCTTTTTCCTTCGCATCTTCCACCTCCAAAATAACCCCATTCATAATTTTAACATCTTCGATGTCTAAATGTGTAATGAAAATGTTATTAGGTGGAAACCATTACTTTATTCAATGTAAAATAAAAAATAAATAATAAAATTACATGAATCGAATGGAAAAGATAATCGGTGCATGTCCTTTTCAGTGCATCATAAATTTACTATAATAATGAAAGTTTCAAGATATAGCCCACGTTGCATACCCCATCACCTTCAACCCACCAGATTCCATAAACCAACTTCTATCCCAAAACTAGCATACATGTTTCCATTCGCCACACATAGAAGAAAAAGGCATCATCTATTTGTGGAGGTGCCTATAAATTATGAGGGAACTTATCAGAGTGTTCCCATGTTCCATCCACATCTCATGTGAAGTGTTCTTCTTAGACAAATGAGGTATTAGAGGATCCTTCACACCATCTAGGATGATCAATCTTGCTCTCATATCCAATTTCTCATATACTTCCGGCTCCTTAGGTTTGGTTGGCTTATTGATCTCTTTCTTGGCGAACTCCCAGATCTTGTTGACCTACAATAACAACTTGATCCTTTCCTTCTTAGGACTATAGTTAGACAACCCTTCCAACCTGTCCTCATACCGGAGACCAACTTGCAACTTCAACATTGTAATGATCCCTTCACCTACAATGTGACCAAATCCCTCTTAAGTCGTACTTCACTATGCACCCGTTGATACACTGTATCCCAAAGTAGCTTAGACACACTCTAAAACCATGTTGAATTCCACGACCCTGGTGTCTAGGATAGAATCTTCAATATCTGATGCTATCAAACCAATAATCTCAACAATGCTACTTTGCAAAATGAACAATATAATGCATCAAATCAATCACGTGCACAATAGGAAGAATAACAAAAATATATGTAACCCAACTTTGCTATATTATCAAAATACAATACAACAGTCTAGGGCTCCCGTACAAGGGATAATGGCCTCAAATATCCACAAGTACAATAGTACAAGATACAATGACAATCTCGCTACAATCACAACATCTATATCATATCTCGTCCTATCGATCCTTTGCTTCCGAACTGCTCTCTAGCTACCCCTTACTTACTCCATTAAGGAACAACACATAGAGACTCCAAGAGGGCTACCTGCTATCATTTATGCAAGTCATTTATGCTATAATGAACTTTGGCTCATCAATATTCTCTTTTAGGCTGGCCAATCCTTGAGCTATACCACTTTAGCAGTCACTTTTATCCATTAAAGTGTTGCAAAGTTAGACTCCAAACATCACCCACCTTTAGCTGCCAAGAATCCTTTGTGCCTGCCAAGAATCCTTTGTGCCAACTAATCAAGGTATACACTTAGGCCACCTACACGTTGCCCTCCAAAAGTCCAAAGGTGCCCAATAAAACTGTCATCCAATCCTCACTATGGAATCTACTCCTAGGAAATGGATTCTAACCATCAAGTCAAGTCCAACCACTTGACCCAACATAGGGAAAAAAAAATGGTAAATATACCTCTAGTCTCGTGCTATACTGTTGTATTCACTGTGATATGGTTAGGGCTTCCTGCAGCTCCACGTCAACCCCTTTTTTCCACCTCACAACTCCTTCTTCAACTGTGACTTTTCTTTACAAGGTTCCTCTGCCCATACGTTGTTGTTTTGGGCACAACCTAACCCCAAACAACCTTACGACATCCATTTTTTAGGTTTTTAAGGCCTGCGACATACAAACAATAACCTTCTAGGGTTGAAAATGCCTCTTCTAAGGACCTTTTTCCACCCAAAAACAATACCCAAACTAACCCATAACTTCCTCCTCTTACTCGGTCCTCCTATAAGACAATTTCAGTCACCAAACAATCATGAAAAATTTCCATAACATCCTTCTTCTCCTTCAATGGTTCTTCCTTCTCCTCTGTAGCTAAAACAAAGATGATTCCTCTCTTCAATGCTGCATTATGTTGCACAATATGGATGATTTAAAATGGATGTAACTCCTCCCCAATATATACACTTCTATGGGTAAAAATTCAAGCCCTTTTTGTGGGCACCTTTATGCTATCTGACCTATAACTTTGACATTTATGCCCATGTAATAATACCCGTATAAATTCAAAAATTCATAACTCTACTTCCACAACTCGGAATTGAGTGATTCCACTTGAATTTTTCTTGTATTGATGTCTTGTATCATCTCAACCCATCAAATGTATAAATATGCACCTTTTTTTTCCCAAAAATCCTTTGGATACAAAACCCCCAATTTGGGTTCTAAGTCCACAATGCCCCATTGTGGTGCTCCAACCTCCAAACCTCAAACCCTAGGGCTTGGAGTACCTCCCAAGCTATCAAAAATCAATGCCAAGATGTACTTGGGACATGTGATTAGAGTGAATGAAGTATGGGTGCATCAGGATAAGACCTGAGCCATTTTGGATTGGCCTACACCTATGAATGTGACAGAGTTGTGAGGATTATTAGGTCTATGCACCTACTATAGATGATTTATGAAGGGGATTTCACAGTTAGCAACACCCCTCACATATCTCACAAAAAGGGGTGCATTTGAGTGGACAAACATAGCGTGGGAGGCTTTTGAGCACCTCAAGGTAGTGACGAGCTCCTGCCTAGTATTGACACTACCATATTTTTCACAGCCCTTCATATTGGAATGTGATGCATCAAGTGAGGACATTGGGGTAGTATTGATGCAGGGAGGATGCCCCATAGAATTTGAGAGCTAGAAATTTTAGGAGTATCATGGGTTGTACTCCATTTATAATAGCAAGATGCTCGAAATCACACACATGTAACAAGTTCAGGGTGAAAACTAATCAAAAAAATCTTTGGTTCTTCTTAAGTAGAAAGAACTTAATTACAGACAACAAAAGTGGGTTAGTAAGATCCAGTCCTACGATTTTGAGATTGAGCATGTTAGGGGGAAGCATAATGTGGTAGCTTATGCACTTTCCAGGAGACCCCTACACTCTCCCTCATTGATGTTGCATAGGATTGGAAGGCACAACTCCCAATAGAGTACTCGAATAACCAACATGCATGTAAGATATTGGATGGGATCTTTGGAGATGACCAGTACAAGGTCATGGATGATGTATTTTGCTACAAGAACAATATTTATCTAGTTCCTGGTTCTCAGTTTTAGAGAATATCATGAAGGCATATCATGACTCACCATTGGTAGCACACCCAGGATTCCTGAAGACTCATAGGGTTGTTAGAGAATGCTTTACATGGAGGGGCCTCAAGGAAGACATGTTGTGATATGCGCATGAGTGAAACATGTGCAAGAGGAATAAGGTATAGCACACACACCTTAGAGGATTACTTCAATCTCTACCTATTCCAGAGTAGGAGCAGGAAAGTATCTCCATGGATTTCATCACAGGGCTCATGGTAGTTTAGGGTAAAGATTATATATCTGTGGTGGTGGATTGGTTGATGAAGTTCTCCCATTTCCTTTCCATTAAATCCTAGTATTCAACTTCACAGGTGGTCAAGCTATTATTTATGGAGGTATTCAAACTCCATGGTCTCCCCAAGGCCATTGTTAGCAACCAGGACAACAAATTCATGGGGGGATTTTGGTAGGAGCTCTTCAGACTGGTCAGTACAAAGCTCACACCCAACACTAGCTACCACCCCCAGAATGAAGAACATACATATATGGTGAATAAGTAGTTGGAGGGATACTCAAGGAGATATGTGATATGGAAACAATGTACATGAGTGAAGTGGCTACACCTCGGGGAGTATTGCTAGAACAACTCTTATCACATGCCCATCAATATGTTTCCTTTCAAATCTCTTTATAATTACGATGCTTTATCTTTGACTAACATGGTGTTTGGAGATAACAAGGCCCTAGGGGCCAAATATTGGATCCAAGAGAGCCATGATATACTCAGGGCTCTCAAGGACACCCTATAGGTTGCACAGAATTAGCAGAATATCTATGCGAATGGCCACTAGGTCGAGAGGAAATTTGAGGTTTGAGACTTGGTTTATTTATGTCTACATACATACAAACAATTCTCTCTCAACCAGAAGAGGGTTGATAAGCTTAAACCTCGCTTTGATGGGCCCTACGAGGTGACCAAGCATGTGGGAGAGTTGGAATACGAGTTAGAACTCCCACCAAGGAGTAAGGTCCATAACGTTTTCTATGTGTCATGCTTGAAGAAGGCATTCGGACAAAATGTTACAGCATTAATAGAGCTAACACCCTTGGATGAAGAGGGAAACCTTGTGTTGGTTCCTGAAGCGATTTTGGAGGTTTGGGAGAGGAGGCTTAGGAATATAGTCATTTGGGAGTTTCTTATCAGGTGGATAGACTTATTGTAGGAGGATGCTACATGGGAGGGTGAATAAATTTTGCAACACCCAACATTACAATTGCTTAAGGACAAGAAAATTTTGGCGGCAAGGATTGTGATATTCCCAATTTCATAATTTCGCTAAGTGTAACCCATTTTTGTAGTTTTGGTGTTGGAGGCACACTTAGGATTTTTTGGACTTATAAGAAGAAGGAAAATTGAAATTCTAGTGGAAAGTGGGGACTACCAAAGAAGAAGAACTCAACCCACAAGGGAAAAGGTGGAAAATTAGTGGATTTTGGGGGCACCATGGGGAATGCATTGGATGGAGTATTTGAGGAAAAAGTGAGAACCCTTGTGGGATATTTTGTCTATCAAACTTCAGAAAATCGAAATCTCTTGGAGCTCTTGAGCATAGGGGTAGTAGTGTTGTTTAGCACAGGAGTTTATGGTGAAATTCCACCCCAATCTTCGAAGAAATTCGAGTGTCTCCCTAGTTGGGAACTTGGAGTCCACTTCATGGCTTCAACCAGGCAACAAGTGTAGTAAGGCAACCAGTTCTACGTACTTCTTGGGCACAAAGGCAGTTTGTGTGGTGCAAATTTTTCTTAGCTATAGAGATTTTGAGAGCGGGTTAATTACAAGAGGATTTTCCATTCTGTAGCTAGAGGATTGATGGTAATTTGTAGGGCTGTAGTTGAGGCTATTTTGTGAGTCGAATTTTTCTCAATTTGGTAGTGTGTAGGGGTAGAAGAAAAGATTATCCAAGGGGAGCCAAGTGTTAGAGAAAGCAAGTTTCCATTGGGGATTTTTATAGGTGAGTTTGGAAGAAATTCAATGGAGGGTTTTGGGCATCAGTAGCAAAGTTTCTCCTGTAGTTCGCACAACCAGCCAGGTAAGGCAATTCACACTTTTTGAGGGCTCCTTGGTCAACTGGAACTAGCCCAAAAAAATTCTAGGTTTTTACGAGTTTGATGAGAAGAGCCTAGGGCTAATTTTGTAGAATTTTCTAGGAAATGTTTAGAGTAAAATTTCAGTTCCGTTTGGGCAGCACCTAGTAGAATTTTCTAGGTAGTGCGTAGTTCCTATGGAGAACCATTCTAGCACTTAGGTTAGCAAGTTTCCACCTAGTTTTTCATAAGAAAGCTCAGGTTCCATTGTTTTCACTCATACGTACCTAGATTTCCAATTTTAATAAAATGGCTCAGTTGTTCTATTCATTTTTGTTGGTGTTATGATCTATGTGTTTGATTTGAAATTTTGCATTTTTGTTCCTAATTATGTCGTAAGGCGTCACTATTTGAAAACAACTCCCCTAGCTACCATTGTGTCCATGTTTGAGCCATTGGATCAAATGTTAGACGATTGAAATGTTTTAGGCCTTAGATGAAGCAATATTTTTATGTATGTTTTTTATAGTGTTAGTTTTTTTTTTTTTTTTTAATAAGTTAGATTGTATTTAGGCTTTGATGACTTTTAAGTTAAAATATTGTTATTAAAAATTTGTTAGATTTTAACCTCAATTTTTTTAATACAATTTAAATTAATAACTTAATAAAACTAGACTTAACATAAATTAGTTTAATGAATAATAAAAAATTGTAAAATACATAAACATTAAATTTTTGGGTACATAAGCATAAAATTGTTATTTATAATAAAAATTATATCATAAAATTAAACTCCACAAAAACCAATTAATTTATATTACATGGATAAAAAACAATATTAAAAAAGGAAAATAACTATTTATATATTTAAATATTACATTTTTGTCCTATTATGCTCTCCAACAAAGTATGATAGAAAGGTTGTAATGTCATGTTTAACATTTTGACTATGTCAAATTACACAAAATTAAAAATAAAAGTAGATTAAATAAAAAGATTGACATAATGTAATGAACATTTTAACTAGGTCAAAATAAAATAAAAATAAAAATAATAAAATAAAATAATGATAAACTATAAATACAACCCATGGTATTCATGTGGAATGTAGTTTCTTTATAGGGGGGAACTAAGATGGCCTAAATAAATCTTAACTTTGGATCTAAACTAATTATTTAATAAAATTAGTTTTAAATGTTTATAACCATTATTCTTTTAAAAAAATTCTTAATAAAATGTATCTAAATTTTCATACATCCATATATGCATAGTTTAAGGAAAATAACTATTTATATATTTAAATATTACATTAACCATTATTCTTTTAAAATTTTATTGGATAAAATGTATCTAAATTTTCATACATCCAAATATACATAGTTTTTCTTGTTCTATATTATTTTTGTTACCACTATTTTATTATTCCAAAAATGCATGGTTTTTCTTGTTACTAAAAATTTGTTAAATTTTAACCTCAAATTTTTTAATAAAATTTAAATTAATAACTTAATAAAACTAGATTTAACATAAATTAGTTTAATGAATAAAAAAAATTGTAAAATACATAAACATAAAATTTTTGGGTACACAAGCATAAATTTTTTATTTATAATAAAATTTATATCATAAAATTAAACTCCACAAAAACCAATTAATTTATATTACATGGATAAAAAACAATATTAAAAAGGGAAAATAACTATTTATATATTTAAATATTACATTTTTGTGCTACTATGCTCTTCAAAAAAGTATGATATAAAGGTTGTAATGTCATGTTTAACATTTTGACCATGTCAAAATGCACAAAATTAAAAATAAATGTAAAGTATAAAAATATTGACGTAATGTAATGAACATTTTAACTAGGTCAAAATAAAATAAAAATAAAAATAATAAAATAAAATAATGATAAACTATAAATACAGCCCATGGTATTGACCCATGGTATTCATGTGGAATGCAGTTTCTTTATAGGGGAAACTAAGATGGCCTAAATCAATCTTAACTCTGGATCTAAACTAATTATTTAATAAAATTATTTTTAAATGTTTATAACCATTATTCTTTTAAAATTTTACTTAATAAAATATATCTAAATTTTCATACATCCAGATATACATAGTTTTTCTTCTTCTGTATTATAAAAAATTTATTTATAAAAAATTTTATATCATAAAATTAAACTCCACAAAAACCAATTAATTTATATTACCTGGATATAAAACAATATAAAAAAAGGAAAATAACTATTTATATGTTTAAATATTACATTAACCATTATTCTTTTAAAATTTTACTTAATAAAATGTATCTTAATTTTCATACATCCAAATATACATAGTTTTTCTTGTTTTGCATTATTTTTGTTACAATTATTTTGTTATTCCAAAAATACATGGTTTTTTTTTGTTATATATTATTTATGTTACAATTGTTTTATAATTCATGAGTATTATTTCTTAATATATAAAAAATTAAATTAATAATGAAATTTTTAAAAATATGTGATTTTTTTAAAATTTTCTAATTATTTCAAAGGACATGATTTATCTTGAGAAATAATGATGAATTTTCATAATTCTCATTTCTTAAATAACACTAAATTTACCTTTACATGGGTCTGTAACAATTGTTTTTATCAAAGTCAAGGATATAGAAGAAAGGAGACATGGTGAAGAGAAGCTTCCAACCTTACAACAAGCCCTAAGGAATAATGTTGAACCTATGGAATCCAGTTTCCCTGATACACATGAAAAGTGCAATGAAAAATCTTGGAATTTGGAAAATGTCACGAAGATTATTTCATGTTCCATTCATTTAATGGATACTTATCAAGAATATATGATTCTTTAGAAGGAAACGACGTTGACAAGGCTATGGAGGACCAAATAGCAGAATTAAAAATAGAAGAGGACTCTTCAGAAAATGGGTTACTCGAGGATTTTGGAATCCATATGAGCTAAATTATCTCATTGATTCAAGCAAGCACTAAAAAGAGACAAACAATAGTGATATAGAGACAATCTATTCATAAACGAGAGAAAGATAGAATTATAACCCAAGATAGAGTTATGGGAGAGAAACATTCCAATTGTAAGGAGGAGTCAAAGTTACATGAGTAGTAGTTCACTCAACATAATTATCCATCGCTTATTCTGAAAGAGAAAGCTCCTACTACCTCATCAATTGAAAAAGGCCCACATGAGAAAATAAGAAGAGATTCCTCAATGTTATTTTCATTTAACATTCAGTCACTCTGCTCTTTTTTGTCTAGTGGTCTCTTTACCTCTGCCCTTAAATTCAATGACTCATAAAATACTAGACAAAAGACACTTACCTATTGCAATGAGTTGAAAAAAGAGGTATCTCTAAAGGGTCACTTGGGGAGGGAACTATTATTTAAAAGATCGGGAAAATAATTTCATTTCAAAACAAAAATGTACTATCACTAGGGAATGGAAGTATTACATTTAAAATTTGTTCCCATTCTTGTCACTACAAAATTTGATTGTTGCTTTTTATTTGATGGAAAAATAAATGATCTTTAAAATGCATTAAAGTCTTCAATTATGATCCTTAAAGAAGTCACTCGATTCCCTGATTATGAGCTGATTTTTTCTTCTTACTTTTGGGTCTTCATGATGTTTGTTATTCTGACTGAGGTGAAAGGTTCCAAAGAAGTGGAATATTGGCCGTTCAAAGAGGAATTATGGAAATATGATTGTAGATAATTTATTAATATAAATTATCTGTACTGAGATTAACTAATCATCCCCAAGGGTTAAAAAGGGCCCAAATGTCTCTTATCCATAAAATTGACGATTAAGATAACTCTATGCTCTATGTTCAAATGACAGGTGAAGGTGGATTTACCATACATAAGCTTCTTAGTAGTCTCTTATGAAGTACAACATGTCATAGTGATAAGTTTTTATGCCCAAAATGTCTCATCCATTATGAAAAAACACATCTTACATGAAATTAAGAACAAAGAAGTTGTTCCACATCAATTACCCAATATAGATATTTTGATTTGAGGTCCAGTAAACATAATTCTCCACCCCTTATTTTAGAGGATCAATTGGAGCCGAGAAAGTTCCTACTACCTCTTCTTTCTTATATGTGATTCTGTCCTATACCACAACCTTATGGCATTTCCTTTGCAACATGTGGTGAAATTGCTAGTTCATAGCTTTGTACTTACTATTGATTTTAAAATCATGGACATGGTTGTACAAGTATGGGATAATATACGAATTATAAGTTTAGAGTGTACTTATTAGTAACTTCATCAATAGTCTTGATGATGAACCACACCTAGTGGTTCGAAAAGGTCGAGTCTAAAATATGTAATGTGATTTACAGGAAGAGTTATCTTGAAAAACTTCAAAAACATTTAATTTACATTTTGATTTTTTGAAATTCTACTTATCAAATTCCAGCAAAAAAACTGTTGTCCAAGGGACGTAGACAAAGTCAATAAAATTTGGTAAAATAAACAAATAAGTAAAATAATTTAATTAAAATAAATAATTACTGAAAAAATTAATAAATTTTTGATAATATATATATATATATATATATATATATATATATATATATATATATATATATATATATATATATATATTAAATTTAATTATTTTCCTCAAAAATTGTATTTTTAAAATTTACTATAAATAAATAAAGTAGTAATAAATTTATATTCTTAGAAAATAAAACTTAATATATGAATTGCAACTCTATTTTGTTACTTCAGAAATCCATGGAATCGATCTTATCCAGAGCTAAATTGAAAATTAATCACTGCCCCCAAAACTAAATTTGAAATATAAACCATACTTCTAAAAAAAGTAGTCTAGGAATCTTAGCACTAAGTTGTTTCTTTCATAAAGGAAGTGTCTTTTGTTCGACGAATCGAAGGTAATGGGACAACTCCCGGACTTCCCCCTCCGGCGACCCCCACACTTCTTCATCCTTCAAGTGGACCTCACCCATGACGCCAACTGCAAAACCTCCTAGGGGACGGCGATGGTAGCAACTCCTCTAGTGGACCCCACGCACCTGCCTCCGCCACCTCTCTCCCTTCGAGACACTCCTCTCCCATCCACCACCCCCACGACGCCACCCCACGACTAGGAGACACCTACCTCCATCAATGTTGGACTGCTCAAGTTGAAACTTTCGCGTGCGAATGTTTTTTCCAATGTTTTCAGCTTCAGTCGCTCAGTTTGGTCCAGTATCAAGCTACGCAGTGCAAAACAAGTTTCGTCGTCACTTTCAGGTACTAATTCAGGTTTTTTCATGCTTTTGCCTTCTCCAATGGTTGCTTCATAGCTGAATCCACTGCGTTATTTGCAGAAAGACCTGTAACGTGCCCTAACCACATTCCACTACTTTCCATGTGATCCCCATTGAGAAACAAACCAGAGAGTTGTCACATACTAATGTCCAATCCTAGTATGTAGTTACTTCAAAGCATGTTCAAATTTCTTCATTGGTTTAAAGGTTTGTATGTTATTTTACAACTGATGAAACAAGACTCACATGCTAATGTCCAATCCTAGTATGTAGTTAATTCAAAGCGTGTTCAAATTTCTTCATAGATTTAAATTTTGCAAGAATCTATGTATATATTTCTAATTCGTACTTTTGGATTCATATAACTCAGTCGACTGCAAATGTGTGGTTGTGTAGAGTTTTCTTGTTAGATAAATATGAATATTTTTAAATGACTTTTGTGTTAAGAAAATGGATCAGAACTTCGATAGAAACAGATCAGGATGTCTCCGGAAACCTCTGTCATATGTATGCACTGTCATAGCCTTGACATTTTGTAAGATATCTTAAGAGGAGATATAATGTCCAAACAAGATGCCTTAATTCAAAACAGTTTATCTTTCAAGGCTGAAGAATTTAAGGGAATATAATGCAAAAATAAATAATATTCGAAATCATTTCATAAATGATATTCCATATTTAAATTAGCCTATAATCCAAATAATTTTTCCTTTGATACTTTAGTTGTTAGTGAAATAAAAGTGGTATTAAGTGCACCAAAAATATTATAATTGACCCTTCATTCTTTAGCAATATGAAGCATATTTGTGCCCATGAGATCCATAAAATGTATAAATTATTTTATTGGCTAGCCATCGATCTCAGACTTTGTTCCTTAAAAAAGGATTTCAAGACAAATACCAATTCATCATAAGATATCCACCTCCATTTTTTGCATTAACCTCCACATTGTACATAACTTGATACGGCATTAATCTTTGGTAAAAGGATTTTGTTTTATAGGCATAACAAATATCCAGTTACCAGAATCCTATTGGGGGGAAATTGCTTTTGCTTCAATCGGTATTACATAGAATCACAATTCACTGTATACATCTATATATACTACCTCAATACATCATTAAATGGAGTAACTCCATTATATAAAATTTCTTTTGGGCTGGAAAAATCAATCTTAAAAGTTTCATCTTGTTAGGACTATGCTTGATAGAGAAGGGGTGAAAAATAGTATTTGGAATCTGTAGGATGTAGCGGGTAGGAAAATATTTTCATTGAATGGTAACTAGAAAATACTATTTGGAATCTGTAGGATATACATATAATTTTTTTTTCCTGTTAGTGCTGGAAAATCATTTTCCAGCACCTACAGGAAATAAATTTCATGCTTCCATTAAAGTATTTTTTGTGGGTTCTTTGATTTAATAGGATTGATCAAAGACAAGGATCAAATTTCAGTCCAAATTCTTAGATACAACTATGACCAATTTTAATAAGGATAGATCTATTTTATCTACCCACACAGCTAAAATGAATCAGTTACTTTCAATATGGATCTCTGTGATATTTTTATTTTTTATTTTTCAATCTGTGTAATTATTTTCCCTTCTTAATTATCTTAAATGATTTTTCTTTTTAATAAGAAATGAGTGGTTAATTTGTTTTTCTATTTTATGTGGCACCTCTATTTCACTTCGTTGGAGACTGTAGCTAGTTTCTCTTGGTACAATCATATTTCAATTTTCCATCTGCATTCATGTCACACATATGAATACATTGAATGGTGGTCTCAAAAGCCCCCAGTGATTTTGTGTTGGCTTTATCATAGTAACAACTATTTCAATTAGGGAAAACCTAGTGCACCCATCAAAGGAAAATCCTATATCCTATATGGGGATAATTACACATCCTATTATTTTAAGAGTTTCCTGAATTCAATACAGAGAAGATATTTGGATCTTAAATTTGTCAAACTCAATGCATTATCTAGTAATAGAAATGTTGGCTTGAGGGGTCCTGACCCAAGTTCGGTGTGCAAGGTTTGCCAACAAACCCCTATACTACTGGCCCTTTCGATAGTGACCTGCTTGCGCAGGTCAAAGTCTCACCCGAAGTAGTATGGGTGGGTGCTGGAACCAGGTTTCCGCACCCTGAGAAAGGAAGGGTAAGGAAAGCAGAGCTGCACTAGATCCTGTAATTCCCAGATTACCTTATTCTGCGCAAAGTTAATTAAGTCTCTATTTGCATCCACGTGCACTAGATCTATAGTTTTATGCTTGTTACAACAACAACACAACAATACATAAACAGAAAATAACAGATCTAGATACAAGAACGTAGTACATAGATCTTTCGCAACTTAAAGACAAAAAACCACACAATACAACAATTATTAGTAATTTACACAAAAGTACCAACAGATTCAGTTCTCTAACAATATTCCGCATTCATTCATTCATCAATTCTTCCTTACAATTCCCTTCCCAACCCGTGCACATAGCAGCAGGGTCCGCACACAGCCAGCAGGAGTCCTTTCCTCAAAACCCAAAAATATATCTTAAACTACTATTCGCATCAATAGATCATCATTTATTATCCCTTACAATACAAAATGCATCTCCATTTATAACAATCTAGCCTTGACTTTCCTATGGTCCGCAACCCATGGTTTTCAGACCCTTAGTTTACCCTTTGACCCAATACAATGCGTTCGAGGCTTTGAACCACCCCAAAACCCCTGTGCTAGACTAAATATAATAAAAAATATTCAAAATGGACCAGTTTCGAAACTTTTTAGGAGACCCCATTCCAATTGTCCCCTAACAGAATCTTGTGACTCGTCCCGAGTCACTGCAGTGGTGCGGCTTCGATTTGCGTGCGCAAGATAGCCAGAGCGTGGAGGAGCAGTGGGAGCACTTCCTTACTCTGGGTTGTAGCTTGTTGCGCAATGTTGACCAGTGTCAGGGAGGCAGGGCCATCTGGAGCCGCGATAACCCGTTCTAATAGCTGGTGGAGGCGCACAATGATAGACTGAGCATCTTCAACAAGTTGGAGTGTGGTGTTGGCCTATGGTTTCAACAGTTTTCGAATGACATGCTTGTTGTGGCGAAGGTTCTCAATCCTATCCCAGATGGCTAGACGCTTGGCGGGGGGTGAGGAGGCTCTGACTTGGTCCAGAGCAGCTTCTGCCTACTGTAATTCCTTCTGGATATGCTGAAGCGTGGAATGGTGTCACATTGTCGTCCATAGTTGTGTAGCTGTTTCAACCAATTGTACGCCTTGCGTCAGTTGCTCCTGAATAATACACGTTGCGTCCGTGACCACTGCAATTCGTTGGTCCCATACGTCTGGAGGTATGTCATATTGTTGTTGCGTGGCCCGGTCTTGGTGGCGAACCTCTCGCAACACTCTGGTGGATAGTCCTTGTAGCTCTGTGTGAGATAGATGCGTTGAATCAATTTGGATGTCCCCCGTAGTTGGACCATGACTATTAACTAGGGAAGTGTGAGGGAGTGAACACACATTGCTTCTATTGGGCGGTGTTGTGGAGTTTTGGAGAAGGCGCATCATGTCCCTATATCTCATCGTTCCTTCTGTGTGTGGCTCGTAGACAATCCTTTCTGCTAGAAGCCAATTCCCACTCCTATGATTGCACTCAGAATTTCCAGGCCTTCTTAAGATGATATCTACAGGTATCGAGCAGCCTGGGACCAGGTCATTCGGCAGGTTAGGGTTCATCTTAGCAACAAGAAAAAAAGCATCCCAGAGAATGTTAATGAGCACAAAAAACCAGTACACAGATAGAAGGAGCATTTTGTAGGGTGAATAAATAGCTTGGTGTGAATTTACCTAGCCAACCGCACACCTTCTGAAGCAATTTAATGGTGGATTAGTCCACTCATGAGACTGACCATCGATCAGGTGGATCAATCTTACCATAAATGATTGTATTGATGATTTGCCGCCTATTTTGCATACTTGTAAGATTCCTTTTTGATCAAATTGGGATGTGCTGATGGTCATCCTTTGTGCCTGAGGTTGCTTCCATGGAATGTCAGACCATGGATGACGCCTGTGTGTCGTTCGTGTACCCTGAATTAAGGTTGACGCGAGGTGTTTCTACAAGTTGGCCATCAATATTTTCGAGCCATGCGCTCTGCCCTCAGTTGGGACATCCATGCATGGTAGGGCTGCATCACACGTCCTTGTGCCATTTATTACTTGAGGTGTTCGTAAATTCTCCCAGTTACACGTGGGTTCAGGCAGGTCCGTAATCCAATGCATGCCTAGGTCAGCGATACCCCGACAAGCTTGTCCGGGCAAGGTCCGATCCTAACCTTGAGTGTTGTACGTCAGTAAGAATCTGTGTAGGCCGACTGAACTCGAAGCCCATCTGGCAACTGGGGTCCCTATGCGCAGGATTACCTTACTCCAATACTTCCCCTGAGTGAAGAATACCGGTCCTTGCGTAGGTGCTTTTGTGTTAGTGGCAGTGCTCCTAGCATGCGTTCCGTGGGAATCGTAGGTTCAACAGTCTGTTGACTATCACCTACATCCTCCTGGCAAGGTAGGTTTCTTTCCTTAGTAGAGATGTGATGAAAATTCCTGATGGTCTAAATATAGCGAAGTGCCGAAACCTCATGCAACCGACCTTGCCAATTTTCCAGCTCCTCATCAGAGTCAGAAAAACATTCACTGTTCTTTTACCAGCAGATAATTCCTTCATCCTTGGGGTTAGCCCAATATTTATCCTACGTAGTTAATTTATGAATGTGATCTAATTCCTCCTCCTCATAGGCTGGCTTTGTATACCACACACCTTTTGTTGGATCTAGTGGCACTATGACATGCATACCTTTGTTTTCAAACACCATGCTGTGCTTCTTGAGATTGATGACACCTCCCATGTCTATTGCCTAGTCCAATCTTAGGAGTGTAGGGTAGGGGTCCACGTCTTCCACAATTTCTATTACTTCAAAATCAGCTAGGACCCTTACCCCTGCGATGTCAATCATAAATTTTGGTAACCTACCCAGAGGGATGATCTTCTGTTGGTTTTCTATTTGCAGTTGGATGGTGGACCATTCCAATTTAGGCTCTCCCATTCATTGCCATGTCTTCTTTGGTAATACATTTGCATCCGACCCAAGATCTAAGATAACCTGATCCATCTCATAGTCATTGATTTGTGCAGTTAATCGCATCTCTCTTCCGGTGTGTTTTTTATAGCTGTATAATTTGTGTACATACTTGGTCTGAGGGATAAAATTGGGTCGAGCTGCGTAGGTATTCACTAGTGCTTGGAGATTTCCTACATCCTGTGGGTTTCGTATCAACTTCAGACATGCTTTTGAAAAGGGCTCAACTCCTTCCTCTATCTAAGTTTGTGTTGGCAGCTGTGCAGGAGCATCCAGTGGTGCTTGTTCCTCGAAGTGTACTCTTTCCTAAGAGGCAAGCCCCTCTTTCGCTCCCTGGGTGACCAGCCTGCTCCATGTCATAAATTTTACACTTGGATCTGCCTTCCTCGGGTCAGTTTTAACTCTTTGTACGTTCTACGTAGGGGTGGGCTGCTTTTCCTACATATTGGCTATTAAAATTGGGCAGTCATCCACCTCATGGTCCAGCTGCCTACAATATTTTCATGATGGTTTGGTGGGATTTTGGAATTCTCTGGAAAAGTGCCCTATTTCTCCATAGTTATAACAGATTAGTTGCCCACGTCCTCACCCTGCGCTTCCTCCCCGACCTCCTCTGCCTCTGGTCGGTGATCCTCGAAAGTGCGTAGAAAGTCTCAGCGATGCAAGGTCTGATTGTACCCTATATAAGTTCCCACGATCCATTATTAAGTCATAAGTACGACATTTTTGTTCATCAAGTCCCACTGATCAGCAGAATCGACACCATTTTTGCTTTAGATCTGGGACATACGCACCTAGCCGAGGGTAATGGTTCGTATCATGTAATCTTGCTACCCGACAATCATCGCACCATAGCGCAGGTCCGTTTGAACCTGGTCGTAACAGGATGGATTCCCTACTTGCCCCTTGATCCGGATTTATGCAGGAACACAATAGAATAAACATATAACCATAAATACAGAGATGCAGCAGAAACAACACTTCATTTCATTAATATCAAAGAACTGAAATTTGCTTACAGACAAAATGGAAATAAAACTAGCTAGGGCACTGGTAGCTATCTCTGAGAAGATATGTGGCGGCTACAGGCCTCTGAACTGAGTTACAATGAGGCTCGAGGGCCTATTTATTATTTAGAAACAATGGAGAACCCTGAACATCCAAAAACCTAACCCTAGGAGATGAAGCGCCAAAACTATGGGCCCCATTTGGGTAAATTGGTGTTTCAACTTCCCAGGGACGTAACTTTGGCATACTATCTCCGTTTGACGCACATGATACATCATTAGAAAGCTTTATCCGAGGAATACAAAGTTTTCCATGAATATCATTCTGGAATAGAATTATATTCGCCCGGAACGGAATTATATTTGCTGGAAGCGCGATGCCCAAAAAACGTCGTTTAGGGCCTCAAAACGGCTCCGGAAGTTCAAGACCCGAAAAACTGCTAAAAATAGTAAGTTATGCCGAAACTGAAAAACTGAAAGAGACAATGGTGGGGGCCCAAGTGGAATAGGCGAGTGGCCACCAATATCCACCTGGATCACCCCTGGGCGTATCGGACTAGGTCCTCCTGTTTGTATGTAATCCGTCAACAGAGGGCACTGACCCTTCGTATGGGAAGACACTCAACATTGTATGCACTAGAGATCTGCGCAAATGTCCTTTCGTCGCTCTTTCTATAGGTTCTGTATCTCCATATGCATATCCCCCAGTTGTTCCTAGATTTGTTGTACCCCTACTGACTTATCCTCCCGAGGTGCAGCTTCTAGTTTCATAGCAACTTCCACAGCTTTCTCCTGTGACTCAAAATTTTGATGACTCATTGGTGTGCACAAGTGAGGTAACAAAATAGCAATGAACCATTCCGTATGATGTATATCATCATACTCAAATCCTCCTTCCCTAATTGCCTTCTTTAATCGCTGATCAGCCTCCCATACTGATTCGGTTGCACCTTTGTTTCAAAGCGTCCTTGATATCTTGAATGGATGCGCTTCCATTCTGGGCAATGTAGCGCATATACCAGTCCAGGGCCCTGTCTTCAAAGGCCAGTGACAGCTGCGCCTTTTTTATCATGTCACTTGCCACATTCTGCGCAGTCTAGACAGAGTGCAATGAACCAAAACTGGGCCATATCCTCATCTCCTACCCCCTTGAAGGTAGGCAATTTCAGGTGCGCAGCCATATCACTGTCTAGGGGGGTGGTAGTATGGGTGAATTCCTACCTTTGTGTGGCTTGGGTGGCAGTGTAGTTGGGGGATATTGCGCAGCTGATTCTTGTAACATATTATAGGCAGATCTCCCTCTGTCTAGGTTGGTTCGATAGTATTTACCGCTGCGTGTTGCGCTCCCGTCTAGATCCGAGGTCATTCAGTTAGTATGACTACACAGAATGCTCTTTCCACACATTAATTTCTTGATCAGCAACAGTAACGTTCTCATAAATTTTCCTTGAAACCATTTGAAGAATCGCCATTCGGCCTCAGAGTATGATACAAACTCATCAATGGAAAATTACGTCACAAATCCTCATAGCACACTATCCACCCAGTGATCCACCATGCGGGTGATAGTATTATCACTTTTTTCCAGCTGCTTAAGCAGCTCTGGGGTCCACTGAGTGACTTGCTCATCCTTCCAGCACTTATGGAATTCCACCAGTCTAGCCAGCCACTCTTGGAGTTCAAATGCAAAGGTCACAAAGAATATTTCATAGCTTTCAGTAAGGATGTACCTATTTTTCCATGTTTCCGCCGTTAACTTCTCACTGCGATTTTCTTTTACTGCGAACTCCTCGATCTGTATTTCGAACCAGTCTTCAATCTCTTTTCTTTCAGGCTTCCAGTATTCTCTTGTCATTAATCGATTCCTCTCTCAGAATTCTTCCGTTCCCGGCAATGGAACCATTTGTTGGCTTGAGGGGTGTTGACCCATGTTCAGTGTGCAAGGTTTGCCAACAAACACCTATACTACTGGCCCTTTCGGCAGTGACCTGCTTGCGTAGGTCAAAGTATCACCCGAAGTAGTATGGGTGGGTGCTGGAACCAGGTTTCCGCACCCTGAGAAAGGAAGGGTAAGGCAAGCAGAGCTGCACTAGATCTTGTAATTCCCAGATTACCTTGTTCTGCGCAGAGTTAATTAAGTCTCTATTTGCATTCACGTGCACTAGATCTATAGTTATATGCTTGTTACAACATCAACACAGTAGTACATAAACAGAACATAAAAGATCTATATCCAAGAACGCAGTACACAGATCTTTCGCAGCTTAAAGATAGAAAATGCACAATACAACAATTATCAGTAATTTACACAAATGTACTCAAAAATTCCATTCTCTAACAATCTTCCGCATTCATTCATTCATCAATTCTTCCTTACAATTCCCTTCCCCACCTGCGCACATAGCAGCAGGGTCCGCACACAGCTGGACTTGGATCTCCACGCACATAGCCAGTAGGAGTCCTTTTCCCAAAACCCAAACAGTTATCTTAAACTACTATTCGCAACAATAGCTCATCATTTATTATCCCTTACAATAAAAAATGCATACCTATTTATAACAATCTAGCCTCGAATTTCCTATGGTTCGCAACCCATGGTTTTCGGACCCCTAGTTTACCCTTTGACCCATTACAATGCGTTCAGGGCTTTGACTCACCCCAAAACCCCTACGCTAGACTAAATATAATAAAAAATATTCAAAATGGACCACTTCACAGCTTGTTAGGAGACCCCGTTCCAAGAAGAAATCTTAGCTTTGTGAATACTTGTTACATTTATCATGGCACTAATTGATTCACTTGGTTTCATATGTGTTGTTTACTTTATGGTTTCATAACCCTCAGTTGAGTTGGTTTGTTTCTTTTTCAAGGATGCTGGGAAGTTCCTAAACCCACAGAAAATACTTGTAATGTTTCACTAGGAATGGTACTTCACAACACACAATTCAATTCAAAGCCACTTTTTGAGCCCTATGCCTAAGCTATATCATCTAAACATGATTGTTAAATCACTGAATCAATCAAATGCAAATTTTATTTCTTTCTTTGTAACCTTTTGACATAAATTGTCTTCATTAGAAAAAAAAACGCAATCTATATATTATGCAATAGGGCCTGTGAACTGTGCACTATTACACGAAGTTAGAATAAGGAAATTTTGTATCTCTAATGAAATATTAACAGGAATAAAATCTTAAGTCTCTACCTCCACTCTAATACTTTAACCAGTTATAATATTATAAGTTAGAACTCTTACTTTCATATATGTTAAACTTTAGTAGTTGAAATGTGGAAATTCAGATCCCAGAGTAATCCATTTGAGCTTTCAGAAAGAGGACAAAGCTAGATGTTTTGGTTTTCATCCAAACCAGTGAACAAAGAAACCCAACTATATCCTACTTGGTATGTACTCAAATTCCCACAAGCACCTCAATTCAGTCATATGTATTTCAAGGAATGAAAAGAGAATATTCAAATGTGTAGATCCAAATAAGTATTTATTAGGGACTTACACTTGGGAAGGCTTATCCAACATTAAACTCTCTGACCATAAGGAATTCAATTCTTGATATTGAATCAGGATAAAGAAAATATGGACTTGTAAGAGACATAAAATGAGAAATTAACATGGATAAACATATCTTAGAGGACGACTCCAATAATTTTTTTGTAAACATTTAAAATAGATATTTGTGCCTCATTCTAGCAAACTTCATTTGGTGATCTAGAAAGGGCAAAAGTAGCAATAATTAAATATATATTATTTGTTGTCACTTAACTGGAAACCCTTATGTAGCCACAAAATCAGACTAAAAGGGGTTTCCACATTGTAATACAAATCAAATATCCAAATATCATACCAATTGATTCTCACTGATATTGATTATGACAGTCCTAGTATCAAGATATAATAACTTCTTGATTTCCACACATCATTTGAGTTAGTTTGCTGCCATCATCTTATGGGTACTTGTTTATGGGATATGTGAAGTGTGTGATGCTTGTTATTCCATGTAAACGTTTAGAACTCATTTCAATCATTTTATGCTTTTTAGGCTTAAGTTGGCACTATGGTGACACTAATTTTAAACAACTCTTCCATGAAAAAAGGATATGCATATAATTATTATTTTCCTGTAGATGCTGGAAAATCATTTTCTAGCACCTACAGGAAATAAATTTCATGCTTCCATTAAATTATTTTCTGTGGGTTCTTTGATTTCATAGGATTGATCAAAGACAAGGATCAAATTTGTGTCCAAATTCTCAGATACAACTATGATCAATGTTAATAAGGATAGATCTATTTTATCCAACCACACAGCTAAAATGAATCAGTTACTTTAGATATGGATCTCTGTGATATTTTTATTTTATTTTTTTCAATCTATGTAATTATTTTCCCCTCTTAATTATCCACTGTGTGATGCTTGTTATTCTAGGTAAACGTTTAGAACCCATTTCAATCACTTTATGATTTTTAGGCTTAAGTTGGCACTATGGTGACACTACTTTTAAACAACTCTTCCATGGAAAAACAATTTAACTAAAAATAAAAAAGATATTTTCTTTTATTTTATCACAAATCTCAAACTTTAAAGATAATCTAAATGAACCTTAATGTAGTCACTGTAATGTTTTTGTATAATTAACCAATGTTATACTAACCCAAATTTTGAAATTCTTCCAGCATTGTGAATATAAGTGCCATAATTTGATGGTATGGGACATTAACAGATTGATTGGAAGACTGCCAACCATCATGAACCAGATCCACAATGTATTATCACAGGACACCACAATATAAGATCTATGGACATAAATTACAGACCATGAAGTAGATAGGATAATTTTTGTTAAACATTGCAGATGAGATGGACTATTCATGTAGCTCGAAGGCACACGGGTGGATCAATAGGATTTTATTGATTGCAAATACTCTGCCTCATGGTTAGATCACCTAGTGAGCTTTTGTTGTTCTAGTGGATTTGTTAGATCCTTGCCTCATGTTTAGATCACCTAGTGAGCTTTTGTTGTTTTAGTGGATTTTTTAGATCCTTGTCAAGAGGGTGATTTTAATAGTGGATTTTTTAGATCCTTGTCAAAAGGGTGATTTTAAAAGTGAATTGGTTCAATGAACTAACCTAAGTGGAAGGTCAGCAAAACCTACAACATAGCCAGAACCAAATTATCTGAGTATCCCCAACTTTATCTGAATAAAATACAACTCTTCCTACCTAAATTTAGAAGTGGGTATTGCTTGAATTTCCCTCAACTAATTAGGATTTCATTCCATTTCCTATAATAATCACATTAATATAAGAAAGACATGTATGTATGTCTTCTATCTAACTACAAAAAAATATCTCTCCAGCTCGTAACTATATTCCATCCTGTTTCTGAAGGTTGATGTCAAATATTTTCCAGACATATGGTCCAGTCACGCATTGTTGATGACATACCTTGAACTCTTAGGCGTTCTTACCAAATATTATAGTGTCAGAACTATTACAAACTGTATTAGGGTTCCCAAAAGAATGTAGTTTCATCAATGGTCTCTCAATTATGGCTCTAAAGTATACATCCAACAAATACCCATGCATGTAATTCACAGAAACAAGAAATAATTGGCCCTTGCATTTAATTCACAGAAATAAGAAATAATTGAACCATGCATGTAATTCATAGAAACAAGAAACAATTTAAGTCAGTGGCAGTAACACTTTTGTGGAAATCAGCAATCTAAGTGGCAAGGGCATGAAATTTGATACATTATGAAAAACATGAACCAAGAGCATATAAGACAAACATACACAAGCTTCCAATATATTAGATTGTTTTGGGAATTTGTAATACCAAAACATAACATTAGAAGAACCATAAAATTAACATTAATAAAGGTTATAAAACTCCAATCTTCACATCTTTCAGATTTCGGCAAGATGTGCTACTTTTGCAAGAGGGGGTTGTTGTCGGCCACTGCCATCCTCACTCTTTTACCCTTTTTCTGAATTGTTTGAGATTTCTTTTCACTTTCTACTGGAAGCCCATGCTCATCTCTAGAAGACCCTTCTTCTTGCTCATCAATAATTAAAATTAGATCCTTCAGTTTGGGATTTAACTTTTCTTTCAACCCCAGCCTCAATTTGTTTGTAGGCCTTGTTCGTGGCCTCTTAGAGTATTCTGTTGCATGTTGAATTTCTGCAATTGTTTCATCTTTGTTGTTGTCTTGGACTTCTATTTGCCGCCCTCTAAGCCTGCTGGTATTTAGCCTAGGGATTTTCCTCCTGTTAGGGTTGTCAGCGGCTTTTGCAGCAGCTTGATGACTATTCTCAGCTTCTGTAGGTAAATCCCTTTCCTTCTTATGTTTTCTAGGAAGTGGCTATCTCATTACCCTCTTCCTCGACTGTTGTGCTTGCTTCTTTAATGCATGCAGGTATCGTATTTGAATGAGGCCATGGTGGTAGACATCATGGGGATATAAAATTTCCTTTTTCTTGCATAGGAAACCATTTTTATTAAGATCTGATGCAAGAAATAAGGGAGATTCATTTTATTGAACCCAACCATGTGTACCAAAAATCTCATGTGATACAGAAATACCTTAGAGAAACGGCCATCACATGTGAAATAAATTTGAATTTGTCCCATTGGTTTATCCCACTCTGGTTTTAAAATGCTAGAGTGGACCCCAACGCTCCAACAAGGGTCATGAAAATTGTCTTTTAGGAAGAAATTTAGGTTTACCCCCTGTACTGGCTTCCTTTTGAACCACCTTTCTCCCTCAGTTGGTGTGTTTGTTACTTCTGCAATTCTTTCCTCTGTTATAGGAAATAATAGCCCCTCAACCTTAGCGTTGTTACCATCAAAAGTATCAATGAAATCAGAAGAGAGTTTCATTTTATGCCCATTGAACAACTTAATTATGGGCAACCAGCCTACTTCGCTAGAAAATGGAAATTCTTCAGCACCATAAATCTCGAATGCACAAGCTCCATCCGGCTCATAACGATATAGATGCCCACTCTTTCCATCTGTCACAAAAACATGAGGAGTTATCATAAATATAGCTTAAATAATGCAACAATACAATCATAATGTGCATGAACTCTACCTGATGATGTTACATTCCAAACAAACAAACTAAAACAAATAAACACCTAACAATGTTGATTTCTGCGAAGTTTTTCTAGGCCACTATATTCAATAATGTAAATAAATAAAAGGAAACAGTGAAGTAGAGGCTAAATTGATTTGATAGTAGGGGATTAACAGTCTGAAAGCATACTTTATGTCACATCCATAAATGACAATCATATATGTTCTTGCAAGAATCAAATGTAAATTGATAAAAATACTCTAGTTAAACTAAAATACATTACACTCATATAGCTCTGGAACTGCTAAATGGTCAAAAAGAACAAGCTTACGGTCACATGCATGAGAGATTGTTTTATAAAATGTCGAGGAGAGTTTGAATTTAGTCCTCATTAGAAATATGAGGGGAAGAGGTAAGGACTTGGGAGGGGTTAGAACTTAGAAGGACAAGGTGGAAGATTTGGGTTTTTTGGACTAGGGGAAGAAAGACTTGATTCATGTGAAGTGTCACAAGATCACCCAATTGTATCTCAGTGTCTTCGGGGGAAGAAACCCAAGCAACAACACGTGTTTGCAAGGAGTGAAAAGACCAATTGGTCTTGGGTGATTTAACATCTAAACTTGAGACCATTGTCTCAATGGTATCGTGTCTTTCCACAAAAACTATCTCTACTGTATGTTGGCATGTGGACAGTGGAGCATCTAAACACATCACATTGAATAAAAATACATTCAACAAAGTTCCAAAACAAGGGGATATCATGATGGTGGAATTGGGAAATGATACCACTTGTACAGTCATTAGATTGGGATGTATCTCTTTCTGCATACCTTTAGGTGAAATTCTTGAGTTAGATGATGTCTTGTATGTTTCTGGTTCAACGAAGAGTCTTCTTTCAGTTTCTTGCATGATAGATCTACAGTGTATCACTGAGTTTGATGGTTTGTAGGTGATCACTAGAAGGAAATTGGTTGAGTTCTGGCTTAGAGGAGTTGAAATGGAAACCTTTACTAGTTACTTGTTGATCTAGTAGAGCAGGTATGGCAGGATGACATGATGGAGGAGTGCCCTTCTAGCTTTATGCTGAAAATTTCAAAACTTACCCTGGACTTTATGATTTATTCATTTTTGCAACTAATGAGAGTATTGAACAATACTTGGATAGGTTTCTTGTCAAGGATTCTCTTAGAAAGAGGGAGTTGACTCTTGCTCCAATTACCAAGGGATTCTCTCAAAGAGAGGGAGTTGATCTTGTGAAAAAATTTTCTTCAGTTACTGAAGGTTCTGAGGTGAATGGGAAAGTTAACTATGGATTCAGATTGAAGATGGCCCTCCATGGGCCAATGCATGCACTATGAGTTTTGAATTTCAGGATTGATAAGTTTTTATTCAAGTTGGGCTTCCCCGAGTTTAGTGTAGATTTTAATTCTTTATTTGATAAATATGATCCATTTATTTTGGCCTTGTATTTATCATGGCAATATGTCTTGAACAACTCATGTTGTAGTGTAAGATTATTTTGACTAGTGAAGTTGACATGAAGGAAGTTCGAGGTTGGTTGGTCAGTGATAAATATTTCTCTGTATAGGGGATTTATACATTGAAGATGATGATGATGACGCCCCTAGTAGAGGGAAGGTTCAAGATGTGTTGATAGTATCTTGCATTGGTGGAGAACCCTATCCTAGAAACGAGGGAGTGTTAAGAGTTATACCAATGTTGCTCTAAAAGTGTTCATCCTTCAGCAGTATAACAACACATTGTAGTTTCCTCTGAGAAAAGAAGCATACCCAACAGCAACCTTGGTGTGTGTGCAGGCAGGTTGAAGGCACAGTCAAGACTCGAGCAACATCAGCATGGTGCAGTAGTGATGGGGTTCACCTGTTGTCATGAAGGTGTTTATCCTTCAACAGTGCTTCAGCTAAGCAGATCCATACAGCCAACACCTTCAACTTGCAGTTTCTGTGTGAGGGTGCAACAATATTAAAAAGGGCACATCAGTTATAGGAATGTTATGGTTGATGTATACATTCATGCTTGCCTTAATTTGACATTGTTTTCCTGACATATATAGAGCTATTCTTATCATGATTTTCTAGTTTAGGATAGATGGTGGCTTCTATACAAGTAGAATTTCTTTTATTAGTTCTGTTCCAGGAATAGATCTATCCTTTTAGGAAAAGTGCATAGTAGAGACAGTTTCAATAATTAAAGCACAGTGCACTTTTCTAGGAGGCACTTTATTCCAGGCAGTTTCTTTCATGCAATTTAGGCAGATTTAGGGCTAGGGTTATGTAACCTGAGTTAGGTGTTGTGCATGGGATTGCTTTATTTTGTAAATCCCATCCAATATTCCTCTATGAAAAAGGAAAGGTGGAGGTTTTCAATCATTTTGTGAGTGTGTGTGCTTAGGACTCAGGAGTTGAGCTAATTTCATTTTATTTCTCAATGTTTAATTAATAAAACAGTGGTGCAATATTGAAAGTTCAAACTTGTGTGTACTTGTTTATACTTTTTCTAGAGGGATGTGTTATAGTTTAACATACTCAAAATCTACAGTTTTTATTGAAGTTTAGCATTTCTATTTCATAGCTTTTAGGTTGATTTTTCTGAGATGACCTAATTGCATTGTATTTCTTGTTTTTTTAATTAATAAAATTGTGATGCAATATTGACAGTTAAAAATTTAGATATGTGTACTGGTTGTTTGTACTTATTCTAGAGTGACATGTTTGTAGTTTAGTGATATGAGTATCCTCAGTTTTAATTGAAGTTTAGTATTTCTGTTTCCTAGCTGTTATGTTGATTTTTTAGTATGAATGTGTTGGGGTTCCCACGTTTTGGCCAGATTGGCAAGACCAAAATATGAGACAACATCAAAACCACTTTCAAACCTCAGGATCTAGCCCTCCTGGGTCCAGAGAGGGATCTCTCTAGTTTGAGCAGAGGTTTATGTCTATGAAGCATAAAGTTTAAGATGTTAGGCTAGTTATAGGCACGGGTTTGTTTGTTTGATTTATTTGTTTTGGTTGCTGGTTATCAGGAAAGAAGGGTTCAATTTAAGACCGAGATGAGCAAAGAGGAATAAGGCAGAGGTGAAAAATTCCAGAAGATATTCAAAACCATTGGGCAATGGAGTCATGAAAGGATTTGCTTGCTACCCAACAGGCAGGCTTTCAATTGGGCTAGTCATCTGAAACTTAGGATATTTCAAGATGATTATGTGATATGGAAAGTAGGAGGGAGGAGATAACACAGATTTTAGAACACAAAATTACAGATCAGCAATTCGTACAAGGATCCTAGTGGACAGGGCTAACTCTAATCCCCAGTGTTCCCAAATATTCCAACTAAATCTATAACAAGAAGCATCTAAGATTTGAATTCATTTAATTCATACATCAGATAGCAGGCAATAACATCCACTACACTGGTTAAACCAACTGAAAACATTCCTTAGATAATACATTGAGTAGAGAAACATGAAGGGAAAGGAGAGCAGAAACACATGGTACCTATCAAGGGTAAATCCTATGCCAATATTCTGATGCAAGCCAGTAGAAACGAAAGGAAATGAATGTAAACACAGAGATAGGAAAACATCACCGTTGCTTCAGATCAGGATCCAAAGAAATGCGCTTGTCATATTAAATAACATCACCAATCAAGTACAAAATTTCCAATAGTTGAATGCTCAGTCTGAAAACATATCCTTCAACCTATCTTACAATATTTACACAGAGACTGTGTCTCAAAAGAAACTACTCGCAGTTCTCTGATAACTGATCAAAAACCATTACAATGAGTTCTTCATGAATTTATAGCTCTAGAGGAGCAGAGGAGGTAGCTGGAGAACTAAATGCAGTATTAAAATTTTGAAAAGAAAGAGGGCCGAAGCCCATTCTGCTTTAAATCCTAGGCATTCAATTCTTGTCATTTTTAGCTAAAATGGTGGTCTTCTTCAGGCCTCTGTTTCTTCTGGATATGACTTTGATGTATTTCAGCTGCAGTACTCCGTGGTACTCCTGGTGATTTGAACAAAAATAAATAAACTGCTGAGAAGTCTGCCATTAGGGGAATTTTGAGGTCTAAAATGGGCCTCCTAAGGAAAATGTACAATCAAAATTCACTTTATGAGAACCAATCACATTTTAGGGGATGACATCATCCCTAATGGTTGAGGTGGCATTTCTTGAATTAAAGGTACTTACTTGTCACAATCTCAACGGTGGATAAAAACTCATGGCTAACCATGGTAGTGCTCTAAGTACTTTTAAATTCAAAGTAAAGTACTCATAATAAATGTCATTTCACACTTTTTGAATAAAAATGTATTATTGTCATTTCATATTTCTTGAAAGAAACAATGCATATCCCTATATATTTATTATATTATATTATTTTTATATAGTATATTAATTACATGTTATTACACAATTTAAATAATATAAATTTTAATTAATAGCATATAATATAATTAATAATTTATAAATTTATATTTATATTTTATTTTAAGTTATTTAAGTACAAAGGACAAATGCATTAGTTGTTCAATGATAATGACTTTTTCTTGAAGAACTCATTCTTATTTATAGTCACATCAAATAATTTTTTTATTAATTTTATTTTGGTACAACTTTTGAATTGAATTTAACTATGGTTACATGGATTGTGGTGCAAAAAGTGAATTGCAAATTCATAAATATTATTTTATTGGTTTAGCTATTATTTTAGTATTTCCTTAAGAGGCCCATTTTAGACCTCAAAATTCCCCTAATGCATATAAATGCTCAAGTAGTTTCGATCTGCTGTTTGGTGGAAATTTCTTCAGGGACACGGTGTTGAATAAAAACTGTATGGGCACCCTGTACCCGAAGAAGAAAAGCATTCTGCTGCAGCAAAAACCCTGATGTGAATTGATTTTTGTGTGCTGTACCTTCTGCGTGGTTTCTAGGTCTTCCATCTGATGTTTTGCTTCTCAAACCATTGCATAGGGCTCAAAACCTTCATTGGCATGCCCTAACCTCTTTGTTGTTCCATTTTAAATCTTTGTTGGAGAAAATTGGGCTTTTGATGGCCCCGGGGAAGATTGTACAGATTTCTCGGCCATGTTCTTAAATGCAGTCACGTCCATAACCTTCCTGGGCTTGGCTTTACTAATTCAATCTCTGCATCTGATCTCTTCGGCATTCTCTGTTACTGTCACAGAGACTGAGAAACTCGGCGGTTTCTGCCACTCAGAACCCTGCAGGACACGCAAATTGCTAAGGAATCATGCATGGGGGGTGACGGACACAATGAAGACGATGAGGGTGGCCATGCTGGATGATGAGATGGCGGGAGTGTGCTGGTTGGTGGCGGAAAACACAGAAAAACAATTAAATATGGTATGGGGGGACGTGCACGGATCAGAGGCAGTTTTACATGAAAAATCACGAAAAATGACCTTTGAACGAATACATATGATGGAGGTGAATATACGATTGAACACATGGAAGGGGTGATGATGTGGGTGGACCGGTCAGCAACGGGGGACGAACATACTGGACCGTCCGATCTCAAAGGAGATCGACGGTGGAAACCCGTCGGATGGTGGGCCAGAGGCGAATTTGGCTTAGGTTATACAGTGTGCAGCTTCGCGGAGCGACAGACGTTGGATGGGTGATCGCAGATCGGACAGATATTACGCATATCGCTCCGTGACTTTGGACGAACAATAGCGTGCAATGGAGGGTGGTTTTGGAACCGTACGCAGGAACACGTGGCAGAAGGTGTATGGAATCGCTGGGTCATCGGGGAAAACCACCCACCGCGCAAAGGTGGTGCGATAGAAACCGCCAAGTTTGACATAGTGCGCTGCGGGGACCACAGGGGCTGGTGTATTCCGGACCGTCGATCTGGCGGGAAATGAACGGTTAAGATGTGGTGATCAACGATGCATGGGTTTAACGGTGGTTGCTGTGGGGGCGGCGATCACCGTCCCTCTTGTTTGAATCAACGGCTAGGAATATCCCCAATATGCGTTGGAGATTAGCGCCTTCTTGTGCTGGCGGGTGGTTCTAGTGCTAGATCATGTGGAAGAAGAGGTGCAGGGGCTTAGCGAGGAAGGGGTTGGGCCAGCTATAATGTAAATAGTGGGTTCTTAAATCTTTTTAATGCATTTTGAGGTCTATAAAGGGTAACGATAGGAATGAAAGGGGTATAAAGGTTTAAACGAAGGGCGGAAATGGGATTTAAAGGGGATCTTGGGAGGTTTAGAGGGTTAATAGGGGAAAATAGGGGAACAAAAAGAAAGGGAGAAAGGATAGAATGGGGAAAAAAGCAGGGATACAAAGGGCGAGACAAAGCCTTTTGGAGCATAATTCTCTATTAGCAAGGCTTATTGGCTTAAATTAGCAAAGGGAAACAATTAAAAGGCTGCAAGGACAATGTTTTTTCAAGGGAAAAGCATTCCTTGTAGGCTTACAGAACAAACTAGCCCCTTGCTTGCTAGTCAAGAAATTTATAAGGGGATAATAGTGGCTCCACACGGGGATGGCTTCTTCTTGAAGGAGTCAAGAATTCAGAGAATAAATCTTTGGAGTAGGCCAGTGGCCTGCTGCTTTACACATCCCTTCTTTCTTTGATAAGCTGCCACAATATGAAGACATTACATCAGCAGAAAATTACTCCAACAAACTACCTACCCAAACTACAATCCTAGCATTTTTTCTTCTTCCAGGGTGCATTTGAGCTAGCAGACCCTTTACATATTTTTATTTTTGCAAACAGAAAATAAACCTATTCTAAATCTACCCTTATTGCTCCATGAGACCAGATTAGACTGTTGGTCTCATATGTTTCTCTACCTAATCTAATATCTGCTGGGATTAAATTGTCCAGCAGATTTTCTTCTCTACATTCTACAATAGAAATTGAAAAACAGTCAAGCCGGGATTAGACTGTCTGACTTGCTGTGGATCCAAGGCATAAAAACAGTTGCACATGGACAGAAACTTGCAAAAAACTGAAAACAAAACTGTGAAGGCTTGGGATCTGAACTTGAAACATCCTTCTTTCCCTTTGTGACTCAAGATTTGAGCATGTTGGAGTCACTTCTTTCTTCATCTCAGCTCTGGTTTTGGGCATGTTAGAGTTGATTCTTCTTTCTTCTTTACTGGCCCAGATTTTTGGCATGTTAAGACCAGCTATATTACTTTCTTTGGCTCAAGTTTTGAGTTTATTAGAGCCACTCTTTTGCATATCAGAGGTCCATGTTTTAAGCATGTCTGAACCTCTCCTTTTCCTCTATCTTTTGAAACATTTTCTTTTTCTTGAAAATAAAAATTTGCAATGGTATGTACAATGGAAATGAAACTGGAAATTGTGAATTAGTAGAAGTAGTGTTTGAGCATCCTGCCATTGACAGGACCCCCAAACAGCTCTATACCATCTAGTTCTTGTAAGAAAAAAGCATTGGGACCCATAGTGGCCTGGATGAGGTATGGACCTTGCCACAGACTGTCAAATTTGTTGTGCTTTCCTTTATCCTCTCTTCTCGAATTCCATTTCAAAACCTTATCTCCAACTTTGAAATCAGCAGCTTTGGTTCTTTTGTCAAACAATTTCTTTATGTTCTCCTGGACTTCACTGCTCTGTTGTAGACCTCTTCCCTTGTTTGCTGAAGATGGTTTGTCTGATTTATTCTCCTCACCATGCTGTCTTCTTCTGTTTGGATCTCCTGGACCAGTTTGATCACTGGTATCCCAAGGTTGGTAGGGAAAACTGCTTCTGTTCCATAGACAAGCTGAAATGGTGACATGCCAATGGACCTTTTTGTTGTAAGCTTGTCAGCCCACAAGGCATGTACAAGCTTATTATGCCATGATTTTTTTTTCTCTTCCAACAGCTTCTTGATGATGATCACCAGGCTCTTGTTTGATGATTCAGCCAATCCATTACCTTGAGGGTAATAGGTAGTCGAATGACCAAGTTCTATTTGGTACCTGTGACAAAAATCAACCATATTTTTGGATCCGAAAGCAGTAGCATTATCAGTGATTATTTTCCTTGGGCAGCCAAACCGAGAGAGGATGTGAATTTCTAGGAAACTAATGATGACTGAGTCAGTGGAATTCCTAGTGGAAACGGCCTCTATCCACTTAGTGAAATAATCTGTGGCTGTTAGGATCCATTTGTGTTGAGTAGAAGAAGTAGGGTGAATCTCCCCTATGAAATCTAGGCCCCATTGAAGAAAGGGACCTTCAACAGTGATGGGTTGTAGGGGTAAAGGGAGGAGTTTTCTCTTGCCCTCAAAGATTTGACATTTGTGGCAGGAAATTATCATTTTATGAACATCATTGAAGAGTGTGGGCCAATAATAGCCAGCTCTGAGTATTTTTTTTGCAATGGCTTTCCAACTCAGGTGGCCTCCACATTCTCCAGCATGGAATTCTTGTTTAACCCTCTCTGCCGCATTTTCAGGCAAACATTTAAGCAATAGGCCATTCTGATTCTTCCAGTATAAGTTTTCATTCATAACGCAATAACTTCTAGTTTTTAGCTTTAAGAATTTGACCTTGGTCTTTGATAATCCGGGAGGGGAATTGAGATGTGTAAGCACATACAGAATGTCGGAATTCCAAGGAGAGCTCTGAAATTCTTCCCTAACAGTGGGATCAGGAAATTCTTGTTGCTCATCCAAGATATTTATCATGTTGATGTCTAGGGCTTGCAAGTTTGACTCGACCATTAATTTAGCTAAGCCCTGACCTTTAATTAGTTTGGTGGGTTTTATCTCAAGGTCATACTCTAAGATCACAACTATCCATTTGCCCCTTTTCCCATCTAGGTCTTGGGACAGTATATCTTTGACTATGATGTTGGGCACATAAGCTATAGTGTGGGAATGAAATATGTACACCCTAAAATCTTTCAAGGCCTTAATCAGAGCATAGGCCTATTTCTCCATGATGTTGTATTTCAAGGGTGCATCTCTGAGTGCTTTGCTAAAGAAGGCAATTGGCTGTTCCATTCCCTCTGTGTTTTTCTGCAGCAAGACTGCAGCCACTGTATGCTCAGAGGCTAATGAAAAGATCAGGAAATCTTTGGAGAAATCTAGGCTGATTAGGATGGGAGCTTGGGTAAGTGCAAGTTTCACTGATTCAAAAGATTGTTTAGCTCCCACAGTCCATTTAACTCCTGCACCCTTCTTCAGCATGTTGGTCATGTTCCTAAGGTGTTTGGCCAAATTTCGAATAAACCTCCTAAGGAAGTTAATCTTCCCAATGAAGGACTATAATTCCTTGATGTTTCTAGGGTGTGTGATCTGTAGTATTCCCTCAACTCGTTGCGGGTCTATCCTGATCCCCTTCTCGGATATAATGTGGCCAATGATTTACCCTCTTGTAGCCCAAAGACAGTATTTTTAGGGTTCAGGGATAGACCAAACCTTCTACATTTTTCGAATAATTTTCTCAGATGTTTCAGGTGTTCTTCTTCGGTCTTGGAAAAGACTGCTATGTCATCTAAGTAGATAACAATGAAGTGCCCTATTTCATCTGAAAACGCTATGTCCATCACTCTTTTGAAGGTGGCTCCAGCATTCATCAATCCAAAAGGCATCTTCACATACATGAAGGTGCCCCATGGAGTGGTAAAAGCTGTTTTGAGTTGGTCTTCTGGGATTACTAAAACTTGGTTATATCTGGAGAAACCATCTAGCAGGGAAATCCTCCTGGAGCCTACTACCTTCTGCAAAATATGTTCCATTTTAGGAAAAGGGTAATTTTCCTTGAGTGAGGCTCTATTAAGATTCCTGAAGTCTATGCACAATCTGATTTCTTCTGTTTTCTTCCTCACAGCCACTAAGTTCGATACCCAATCAGAAAACCTCATTGGCACAATTATACCTGCTTCATACATCTTCTTGATCTCCTTCTCTACTGCAGGTGATTGTTTAGGATTGATTCTGTGAATTTTTTGCCTAAAAGGCTTCTGATTTTCATTCAAAGGTATCTTATGCTGAATGATATTTGTGTCATATTCCTTTAAGTCCTCATAGCTCCATGCAAACACATCAATGAATTCCTTGAAAAGGTCAATGCATTTCTTCTTCATGTCCGCAGGTAAAGACTTAGCCAGTTTAATAATTTTGGGCTTATCTTCAGTGCCTAAGTTGCATTCTTCCACATCAGAGTCTGCATGTTCTATAGTGGGCTTTTTTTCCACATCATCAAAGTCAAAGAGGTCCTCTAAGGGTGCCAGGCCTCTGGGTATATTCTTATCTTTGGCCTACACCACCTCTACCTCTTCACTATCTGCATTTTCATATTTGTGATCTGGGTTTCTAGTTTGTTCATCTAAAGAATTTATTTCTATGTTACAGGGTGTTTCTTCCTCGTTTGAGGACTCATCACTTAGGCAACTATGGTCAGATTTAGAGTCTGAATCGGAAAACTCAAACTCGTTTCTGCCTACCAGAAAATCTTCGATATGCTTATCACCTTCAAAGACCTGCCAGTATTTTTTGTTGTCCGGCACAGCAGGTCTAAATTTGGTCTGAATGATGATCTGTTGATCATTGGGTGTCTTGGGGTAGGAGCTGGCTAGGCAGGCTAATCCATTTGCAATGACATTTTGACTCCTAGGAATGAACACTAATTTGTATTCAACAAACGTTTTCAATAGGTCCATGGTGTCATTCCTATATGCTCTCAGCCTAGGATGTTTCATTGTGTATTCCCCGTTTACCTGTTTGATAACTAACTCTAAGTCTCCCCTTACAGTTATCCTACAGGCTCCCTTTTTCTTCAACAGATTCAAACCCAGGATTAGAGCCTCGTATTCAGCGACATTATTTGTGCATTTGAAGTGCAGGCTACAGGCGTGGCTCTCAGCATAGTTATTTTCTGTATTGTGCAACCATACCCATGCCCCTGCAGTGCTTTTAGTACAAGACCCATCAAATCTCATTTCCCATAAAGAATTATTCTCGTGATTATCATTGTTTTCTCCCTTACGGCTGGGTTCGCCATCGTGTTGTGTTATGGGGTCTGTATTAGGCTGTGGGTTGCTTTGATCTTCATGACACATAAGAGTTTCAGGGATCTGGCTTGATGGTTTTTTATGCTCTGTTTCTTGTTCAGTTGGATTTAGGTCTCCACCGCATATCCTACAGGTTTCATTGTGGTTTTCTTCTTCGTTGTCCTCTAAATCCATAGCAGCCATTATGTTAAAATCAACATCTTCTGCCTCTCTATTTTTATTTATGTCTTGGGACTCTGACCCTTCTAAAGATCCATCATTACAAAAGATGAAGGAGTCAAGGTCTGTGTGTACAGAATAGACAGGCGAATTTTCTGGTTTTTTTGGGCTACTGACTAGGAATTTCATCTGTGTCTCCCTATACAGTTTTCTAAGTTGGCCAAAGATTGGGATCATGGCATATGAGCCATCCATCCGCATTGTACCCTGCAGCTTGGCTCCCCATGATCTTGATAATAACATGCCATACTTATGTGGCACATCTGCCACCACAACATCCATGACCATGCATTTAGTTGGGATTTGAGTTAAGCTCACACACAAGTCTTTGATCAGGCCTAGGCATTTTACTCTACTAGAGTCGAAAGAGTATAAATATTTGTAAGGTCCGGTTATCTCTAGACCTAGCCTTTCCATAACTACCTTAGGCATTAGGTTGTGGGATGCTCCATAATCATGCATTGCATTGTGCAGGATCTTGTCATGAATGTTGAGACTGATATAGAAAGGCAGAACTACCCCTTCCTGAAACTTCCCCTCCATCTTAGGTCCAAATAAGAGGGCAGGTTGATCATCATTAAAATTGACAGAGTCGCCATTCTAACCTAAGTTCAAAGCTCTCAAAATCTGGCCTTTATATACATCTTGGGTGGCCAGCTCAGAAAGTGGGACAGAGATTTTAATTCTTGCAATCTCACTTTCCAGATTGAAAGTGGACTGACCTTTTGGGATACTCATCTCCGTTCTATTTGCTACTGCCTTAGTGGCTGAATCGGTGGGCCGATTCTCATTATGTACAGTGTTTGTGACAGTTTTATCAGGAGCACTAACTGCAGTACTAGTGCTGCTAGCTGGTTTACCTTGTGCATTAGCGTCTTGGTTGTCTCTTTCTCTATTCTTTCCAGAACTCTCAGCTGTTGGTTTACTACTTTCAGCAGTTGCTTTAGAAGATTTCTCAGGTCTCTTTTTGATGGTAGTCTCGGAAGCTGTGGATTTGGCAGTTTATTGACTCTTTTTTCTTCTAAGTTCATACTGTTCTCTGACCTGCATCATGGCATTTTCAAATCCTAATCTGTAATCTTAAGATTCCAACCATTCCTCCTCCCAACTAGAGGGTGAAGGTTGGTCTTCTTCTGAATAACAGTTATGGATTGAATCTTCTGTTTCAAACATATTAATTGTGTTTCCCTCAGACTCTTCTATGATCCCCTCGTCTTCATCAAGAAAATTCTCTTTGAATGGGGGAACAACATGTTGATCTGATTCTCTTTGTTTGTTGGGAGTGTTATTGTTTCTTCTAAAGTTCTGGTTCTGGTGTTGGTTTCTATTCTGGTTACTGACTACGACAACCATTTTTTCCATCATTTTTTGTAACCTTTCCACATTTTTAGACAGCTTATCATAATTTTGGTCAGATGTGGAGGCTATGTTATCATCTCTATATGTTACCCTTCTCTCAGATTTCAGTCTCGCTCGTTTCTCAATCAAGTTGGCCTCTATGTTTACTGATCCTTTCTGCATGTCCTCCAATGTGTTGTATTCCTTGTCCCTAAGCTCATAGGCCATGTCAGCATCAAATCCTTTGGGGTATTTTGCTAGGGCCATGCGTTGTGGAGGTTTCATATGTGGAGGGAGAGCATTATAGATGCTGTTGAACCTTGTTGTGTAATCGTGAACACTATCTCCTATGTTTCTCTTAAGGGTCATGTATTCTGCCAGGAGCTGGCGAGGATTCGCCCTAGTTTCCCATTTGTTTATGAAAGTTTGATATAAACCTGGAAGATCATTGATGCTACCTGGAGGCAGGCCCTTAAACCATTTCTTCACATCACCCCCTAAGCTTTGGGCAAAGATCCTCATTTTGACTATATCATCATCAATTTCCATGTAGTCAAAAGAATCTTCCATTTTATCTACATGTTGTTGGGCTATGATGGACTCCTTGTAGTGAAGTGTGAAATCTTAGACTGATAATCGTTTGGTAAGGGTACTAGAGGTGCATACCAAGCTGCCATGATGATGTTTTGATGAGGTAAAGGGTTGACTTGGGCAACTGGTATTTGGATGGTAGGGATATTATGACCAACAGAGAACTGATGAGCAGACCTAGGGTGACTAAGCCCCAACTTTTGTATGAAATATAAATCAGGAGGTGTAGATGGAGGGGTCTATCTATTTCCAAGGTATCCACCACCTTGCGGTGGTGAATCAGGAAGCTCAGGGTCTGGCTGGTCTAAGCCACTGAATGACCTAGTTCTAGATAAGCTGTTAGGCAGGTATAGGTCAAGGTGAAAATGTGATAGAGCTGTAAGATCTTCTGGTGCAGAATTAGCTCTATGGATGTGTTTGGGAATAGTTGATCTTTTAAGTGTAGGAGTTCCCTTGAGGATGGTCTCTGGGTTATCAACTATTTCAGGTGGGTCTGGGTCAGGGTAAGCTCTTGTGTGAATGTTTCTAGAAGCCAGAATGTTGTTTTCGACCAAGAAGCTTAACCCTAATCGTTACTTCTACTGTGGTTGATGTTTTTATGAGGGTTGGTGTCCCAGTGGAGTCTAAAGTGAACCAAGATAATCAGCAGGCCTACTGATCACCAGTGGAGTCTTTGAAACATTTATGGAATAATGGAGTCGCCAGGTGGAAGGTTTAAGATGTTTTTCGGAGGGTACACTATCCACCACAGTGCTTATGAGATGTCCTCTTTCAAGGATATCTCCCAAACACAACAAACTCTAACCAGAGATTGAATGGGAGGGCATTTACCAGATATGTCACCTCGGAAAGAGTGCGAGATCCGGAGGCTACCTGGCCCTTTCCAGACTCTGTCGAAGAGTATGGGAAAACACAAAAAATGGTGTAGAGGTTGATGTGAGAATAGGAGTGTGTAACTGCCAACCTAACTAGATATTGTAGGTCTTTGGATGCTCAAGAACATTTACAGTATGATGCACTCAGTTCCCCAATGGAGTCGCCATTATGTTGGGGTTCCCATGTTTTGGCCAGATTGGCAAGAAAAAAATATGAGACAACATCAAAACCGCTTTCAGACCTTAGGATCTAGCCCTCTTGGGTCCAGAGAGGGATCTCTCTAGTTTGAACAGAGGTTTATGTCTATGAAGCTCAAAGTTTAAGATGTTAGGCTAGTTATAGGCACGGGTTTGTTTGTTTGATTTGTTTGTTTTGGTTGCTGGTTATCAGGAAAGAAGGGTTCAATGTAAGACCAGGATGAGAAAAGAGGAATAAGGTAGAGGTGAAAAATTCCAGAAGATATTCAAAACCATTTGGAAATGGATTCAGGAAAGGATTTTCTTGCTACCCAACAGGCAGGCTTTCAATTGGGCTAGTCATCTGAAACTTAGGATTGTATAAATTTGAATAATAGCTGAATTATTCATCGCGATTATCCTGATTACACACTATTTAAGCTTCATGCATAATACATAACCTCTTGTACAATTTATCATCAATATGTGGAAATAGAAGCAGTCGCATGCGCACATTAAAACATAATCAAGCACACATATAACACAGTATGTAATGGGGAAAGCATACAGCTGAAAACCCCCAACTATCTGTATATTATAATGATAGAGAACATGTAACAATCATAGTACAATACTCCTCACAAGTACTCAGTACTATCTCTAATAGTTACACACAAAACTAGCTTAGATCTGAACAAGTCACAGGTTCAAATCTCCTCCACAAGTCTGCCTGCCTCTACTACGCAATCCAAGATGAATAATGATAAGATCCAAGTTAGAATCCCACTAGCTTCAACTACGCAATCCTCATTGGAAATCTCAATCAATGTGTGTGCAAATCTCATGCACAACCATAGTCACAACTGATAGTAGACTCACCCTTTCACCCACCTCTAACACTGGTCTCCACTGAACTGTCCATGCATTGCAGTTAACTGATGTGTTCTTTAGTTGATTTATAAGTTAATAATTAGTGAATTAATTAATAATTAATTCACACCACTCATCACTAGTGTATTTATCAGTTAGACTAAATACAACTAGTTCAACTAAGTTAAACCGAACACAACTCCACCAACTGTCTCATCAACTCCACCAAACTCTGCCACATAAGTTCTAACTGAAGTCAACCATGCAATAGCTCAACTAACCTTTAGGAAAAGCGTATTTCCTTCTGTCAGCTGCATGTGCCACATCCAAGCATCAAACTGAAGTGCTCCAAGAGGAAAAGATAATGTTTATAGT
Organism: Pinus albicaulis; assembly: GCA_034641835.2. Lineage (NCBI taxonomy): Eukaryota > Viridiplantae > Streptophyta > Pinopsida > Pinales > Pinaceae > Pinus > Pinus albicaulis. The sequence goes on from CM076575.1 coordinate 958,319,758, forward strand.
CTAAATATTATTAAGGGTTAATAATATTTGACTGTTCTATTTTTAGCTCGGTAGTCTAAAAATAGAATCCACCCCAATGTCTAAAATAGAGGTCCATCTATTTTTACCAACTCGACCAATCATCCATAAATAGCATCCTGCAACTCATAGACCATGATCCATATGTCTAAAATTAGACATAGTCTAAAAATAAACTTTGCGTCAAAAATAGCCTGCGGGCCCACTTAGTGAAGGCGACTTCTTTTCACTAAGCTCCATCATCTTGTTGCATTTTCAACACTCCCTCTCAACAAGATATGGATTATTTGCAACCCCTATCCTGCCTCTGTGGTATTCGAATTTTCTCCTGGTGAGCGCCTTCGTCAAGATATCAGCATCCTGATCCTCCGTGGGAATGTATGAAAGTAACATGATTCTCCGCCGCACACAATCTCTGATATGATGGTACCTGATGTCGATGTGTTTGGATCTATCATGAAATACTGGATTAGCCGAGAGTTTAATGCAACTCTGGTTATCACAATAAATCACAGTAGGCTCCAAGTGTGACCCGAACAACCCGACCAAGATCTTCCTCATCCATATAGCCTCGCATGCGCCAAACTCGCTGCCATATACTTGGCCTCTGCTGAACTGAGTGCCACGAATCTCTGCTTCCTGTTGTACCAAGAAATTGTTGTCGACCCGATACTGAAGATCCCTCCATATGTGCTCTTTCTGTCCGTTGGGCTCCCTGCCCAATCTGCATCCATGAAGCCACATAGCTTCACCTCATCCTCCTGTCTGTACCACAAGCCATATCCCGATGTGCCTCTAAGATAACGCAATACATGCTTGCCTGCCTTCCAGAAGAGCTTGGTAGGCTTAACCATAGCTTGCGAAAGCTGGTTAACATCATAGCATATATCGGGTCGTGTATTGACCAGATACATAAGCGACCCCACCAACTGTCGATAAACAGTGGCATCCACTACCTCCACCGAAGTAGCATCCTCCTTCCTCCAACCTCCAGGAAGAGGAGTATCAACAGGCTTGCAGCCATGCATGTTGAACTTCTCCAGTATCTCCCAGGCATACTTACCCCGAGAAACAAACAGTCCATCACTGCGCTGCCAAATTTCCAATCCCAGGAAATAATGAAGGAGGCCCAAGTCCTTCATCTCAAACTCTCTAGCAAGATCCTCCTTGCATGAAAGTATCAACATCTCATCACCTATCAGAATCAAATCATCTACATAAAGTACAATGATCAACAACTTACCCTCCACCACAATCTGGTATAGGTTAGGATCCGCCTCACTCTTGGAGAATCCAAGTCTAGTGAAATAACTGTCTATCCGTGTGTACCAAGCACGAGGTGCTTGTTTCAACCCATACAGTGCTCTCTTGAGTCTGCAGACATGCGACTCACTGCTGAAGATCTAGAAACCTTCGGGCTACTCTATGTACACCTCCTCCTCAATGACTATGTTGAGGAATGCAGTCTTCACATCCATCTGATGAATGTGCCACCCCATCTGCGTTGAGAGAGCTAGGATCATCCGTATGGAAGAAAACCTTGCGACAGGTGCAAAGGTCTCCTCATAATCGATCCCCTATATCTGTGAGAAGCCTCGGGAAACAAATCTTGCCTTGTACTTCTCCACACTCCCCTTTGTAGATCCATCTCAAACCCACCACTGATTTCCCCTCCGGTCTTGGGACAATCTCCCATGGACTGTTTCTGACAATCGAATCATACTCTTCCACCATGGCATCTACCCATGCGGGGTCCTCCATAGCTTCCTCAAAAGAGGATGGCTCTGTCACAACACATTTGCTCACAAGAGCCATGTATCCAGTGTACCGGTCCGGTGATTGTCTCTGTCTGCGCTGTGTTGTAGGTGGTCCTACAACCTTCTCTGCATCTTGAGCAAGTCGCTCAGCTTTTGTAGTGCGCTTGCACCCTCTGATGGTTGGCGCTGCATGAGTGGTCTCTTCCACTCCATGAACCTCATCTTGTGGCTGATCCACATCCTGAGACTCATCCTTAGGAACTAATAGCTCCTCATCTGCATGCAAGTGTGGCTCCCTCTCAAGCGAACACTTCATGGCTTTCTCCCCCCCCCCCCCCCCCCCCTGGAAATTTGATATCCTCGCACAACCGCCCCGCGACTATCCGGCAAATACACACGATAGTTGTGGGGCACGTTGTACCCCACAAATATCCCAACCTCTCGTGCTCGCTCCGGCTCTTTCTCCCCGGCATCCTTCGTCACATGCATGTAGATAGGTGAACCAAAAATCCTCAAATGGGAAATATCAGCCCTCTTGCCAGAAAATGCCTCCTCCGGTGTACTCATGCCAAGTATCTTGTGAGGACAATGGTTCTGCACATATACTGAAGTATTGCATGCCTCCGCCCACAAGTGAAGGGGTAGGCCCTGATCATGCAACATCGCCCGTGCAGCACCCACGATCGTTCTATTCTTCCGCTCAGCAACCCCGTTCTGCTGTGGGTTATGAGCAGGAGCCTTCGACTCCTCAAGGCCGCAAAGTCTTTGAATTCGCCAGAGATGAATTCACCACCATTGTCGCTCCTAAGAGCCTTCACATGCTTCCCCGATTCCTTCTCAACCAGCACCTTGAACTCACAGAACTTTGAGTATGTCTCGGTCTTCTTCTGCATGAAGAAGATCCAGTCTTCCGAGAATAATCATCAACAAATATCAAATAGTACCTGTGCTTTGCTGTCGAAGCTACTGAGAAAGGTCCACACACGTCTGTGTGAATTCTCTCAAGGATCATCATGGCGCGACTATCCTTCTTGTGAAAGGTGGCTTTCACAAATTTTCCCAAGATACACCCCTTGCACTAATCTGACTGCACAAGAGTGCCCTTAGGAAGCCTAGTAGAAATCTGATGCAGTATCTTCAAGGCTCCATGGTGAAGGTGGCCCAATCTCCGGTGCCACAACTCGCCATCATCCTGGCTCACCACTCCTTCTGCCTTGCATACCACTCCTTCTGCCTTGCATGCCATTGTTGTGCAGCCATCTACTTGCAATTGATAAAGGTTCTTGACTCGAACCCCTATCTTCTGGATTTCTCCAGTTGTCTTACTACGCAGGAAAGCCTTTCCTTTGCTGAAGACAACATCGTACCACTGTCTTCTAACATCGCCACAAAGATCAGATTCTTCTTTAATTTTGGAACATGCATCGCTTCCTTCAATATGAAGGGTTTAATAGACTCCCTCTCAAAGGAAATGGTACCGATACCGGTCGCACTGTATCTACCATCATCGCCCATCTCGATGTGCACTCCAAGATCTTTCTCATCCAGATCTGAAAACAAATCTCGATCTCCATTCATGTGAAAAGACGCACCACTGTCCAAAAACCATACTGATCCCATCACACTTGAGACCAAGCATGCGATTAGTGAAAAATCCAGCTCAAATTGCGAGGCTAAGGCCTCTCCAGCTGCAGATCCAACAGCCTGCTTATTTTTCTTTTTCTGCGGACAATTTGTGGCATAATGTCCGTGCTGGTGACAGTGAAAACACTTCACCTTGGACATGTCCTGCTTCTTGCCTTTAGCACCGGAATGAGAAGCTTTCTTGCTCTTCCCCTTCTTTTCTTTGGTAGCCAAAGCGCAATTTTCTTCATCAGATGCTTTTGATGAAGATCCGTCCCCGGTACTCCACCTTATCTCCTCTTGCACAAGATCCGACCAAAGTCGCTCCCATCCTGGCAATTTCTCCCGACCATTGACAGAATCCTGATAGGCATGCCAACTCTTCAGAAGACCAAGGAGAGCCAAGCTCACAAATTTCTCATCATCTACAGCCACCCCCACACTTCCCAGCTCATCCTTGCATTGGATGAACTTCGTGAGGTACTTGGGCATACTGTCGCCTTTCTCCATCTTTATGTGTCTGAGTTTATCCTTGAGTGCCAACTTCCTCTGGTCGCTCTTGCTTTGGAATAAATCTGTCAACACTTTCCACATCAAATATGGAGAATATTTTCCATGCATGCTGGATACAATGTGATCCTTCACGCCCTCCAACAGAATCCTTCGACACTTTGCCATCTTCTTTTGCCAAGCCTCAACTTGAGCAACATCAGTAGGCTTTGGGACCTCAGCTTCTATGAAATCCTTCAGCCCGTTATCAACTAATACCGCCTCCATTCTGTCCTTCCATGCAACATAATTCGAGCTGCCCTCAAGGGCATACTCTAGTCGCAATCCGTTGAAATACATTTTGACTTTGACACCAAGAAAACTGCTGCAAATTCGAATTCCAAATTCTGCTGCAAATTTGAATTCCACCAGCTCAAAACTCAACCGCTTCTGATCTGTGAGAACAAATTATTTCTAGCACAGAGATCGACTGTAGGGGAATTTACTAGATATATCACCTTTCAGAGAAAGGATGGATCCAGAGGCTACCTGGCCCGCTTACAGACTCTGTCTACCGAAATAAATTGTAATCACTGTAATAGATCCGATGATCAATTTTCGCTCCGATACCATGTAGAAATTTGAATAATTTGCTGAATTATTCACCAAGATTATCCTGATTACACACTATTTAAGCTTCATGCATAATACATAACCTCTTCTACAATTGATCATCAATATGCGGAAATAGAAGCAGTCGCATGCGCACATTAAAACATAATCAAGCACACATATAACACAATATGTAATGGGGAAAGCATACAGCTGAAAACCCCCAACTATCTGTATATTATAATGATAGATAACATGTAAAAATACATAGCACAAAGCTCCTCACAGCTCTCAGCACTATCTCACATGCTACACACAAACTAGCACGGAAGATGAACAAGTCACAGGTTCAAATCTCCTCCACAAGTCCGCCTGCCTCTACTGCGCAATCCAAGATGAATAATGATGAGATCCAAGTTCGAATCCCATTGGCTTGTACTGCGCAATCCTCATTGGCAATCTCAATCAATGTGTGTGCAAATCTCATGCACAGCCATAGTCACAACTGATAGTAGACTCACCCTTTCACCCACCTCTAACACTAGTCTCCACTGAACTGTCCATGCATTGCAGTTAACTGATGTGTTCTTTAGTTTATTTATGAGTTAATAATTAGTGAATTAATTAATAATTAATTCACACCACTCATCACTAGTGTATTTATCACTTAGACTAAATACAACTAGTTCAACTAAGTTAAACCGAACACAACTCCACCAACTGTCTCATCAACTCCACCAAACTCTGCCACATGAGTTCTAACTGAAGTCAACCATGCAATAGCTCAACTAACCCTTAGGAAAATCATATTTCCTTCTGTCATCTGCATGTGCCACATCCAAGCATCAAAATGAAGTGCTCCAAGAGGAAAAGATAATGTTTATAGTCAAAATATTATTAAGGGGTAATAATATTTGACTGTTCTATTTTTAGCCCGGCAGTCTAAAAATAGAATCCGCCCAATGTCTAAAAATAGAGGTCCATCTATTTTTACCAACTCGACCAATCATCCATAAATAGCATCCTGCAACTCATAGACCATGATCCATATGTCTAAAAATAGACATAGTCTAAAAATAGACTTTGCGCCAAAAATAGCCTGCGGGCCCACTTAGTGAAGGCGATTTCTTTTCACTAAGCTCCATCATCTTGTTGCATTTTCAACAAGGATCTTTAAAGATGATTATGTGATATGGAAAGTAGGAGGGAGAAGATAACACAGATTTTAGAACACAAAATTACAGATCAGCAGGTCGTACAAGGATCCTAGTGGACAGGGCTAACTCTAATCCCCAGTGTTCCCAAATCTTCCAACTAAATCTATAACAAGAAGCATATAAGATTTGAATTCATTTAATTCATACATTAGAGAGCAGGCAATAACATCCACTACACTGGTTAAACCAACTGAAAACATTCCTTAGATAATACATTCAGTAGAGAAACATGAAGGGCAAGGAGAGCAGAAACATAGGGTACCTATCAAGGGTAAATCCTATGCCAATATTCTGATGCAAGCCAGTAGAAACGAAAGGAAATGAATGTAAACATAGAGATAGTAAAATATCACTGCTGCTTCAGATCAGGATCCAAAGAAATGCGTTTGTCATATTAAATAACAACACCAATCAAGTACAAAATTGCCAATAGCTGAATGCTCAGTCTGAAAACATATCCTTCAACCTATCTTACAATATTTACACAGAGACTGTGTCTCAAAAGAAACTACTCGCAATTCTTTGATAGCTGATCAACAACCATTACAATGAGTTCTTCATGAATTTATAGCTCCGGAGGAGCAGAGGAGGTAGGTGGAGAACTAAATGCAGTATTAAACTTTTGAAAAGAAAGAGGGCCGAAGCCCATTCTGCTTTAAATCCTAGGCATTCAATTCCTGTCATTTTTGGCTGAAATGGTGGTCTTCTTCAGGCCTATGCTTCTTCTGGATATGACTTTGATGTATTTTGGCTGCAGTACTCCATGGTACTCCTGGTGATTTGAACAAAAATAAAATAAACTGCTGAGAATTCTGCCATATAAATGCTCAGGTAGTTTCGATCTCCTGTCTGGTGGAAATTTCTTCAGGGACACGGTGTTGAATAAAAACTGTATGGGCACCCTGTACCCGATGAAGAAAAACATTCTGCTGCAGTGAAAACCCTGATGTGCATTGATTTCCGTGTGTTGTTCCTTCTGCGTGGTTTCTGGGTCTTCCATCTGATGTTTTTCTTCTCAAACCACTACATAGGGCTCAAAACCTTCATTGGCGTGCCCTAACCTCTTTGTTGTTCCATTTTAAATCTCTGTTGGAGAAAACTGCGCTTTTGATGGCCCCGGGGAAGATTGTACAGATTTCTCGGCCATGTTCTTAAATGCAGTCACGTCCATAACCTTCCCGGGCTTGGCTTTACTGATTCAATCTCTGCATCTGATCTCTTCGGAAATCTCTGTTATTGTCACAGAGACTGAGAAACTCAGCGGTTTCTTCCGCTCAGAACCCTGCAGGACACGCAAACTGCTAAGGAATCATGCATGGGGGGTGAGGGACATAATGAAGACGATGAGGGTGGCCATGCTGGATGATGAGACGGAGGGAGTGTGCAGGTTGGTGGCAGAAAACACAGCGAAACAATGAAATATGGTCTGGGGGGACGTGCACGAAGCAGAGGCAGTTTTACATGAAAAATCACGAAAAATGACCTTTGAACAAATACATATGACGGAGGTGAATATACGACTGAACACGTGGAAGGGGTGATGACGTGGGTGGACCGGTCAGCGACGGGGGACGAACATACTAGACCGTCCGATCTCAAAGGAGATCGACGGTGGAAATGCGTCGAACAGTGGGCCAGAGGCGAATTTGGCTTAGGTTATATAGTGTGCAGCTTCGCGAAGTGACAAACGTTGGATGGGCAATCGCAGATCGGACAGATATTACGCATATCGCTCCGTGACTTTGGACGAACAATAGCACGCAATGGAGGGCGATTTTGGAACCGTACGCGGGGACACGCGACAGAAGGTGTATGGAATCGTTGGGTCATCGGGGAAAACCGCCCACCGCGCAAAGGCGATGCGATAGAAACCGCCAAGTTTGACATAGTGCGTTATGGGGACCACAGGGGCTGGTGTATTCCGGACCATCGATCTGGTGGGAAATGAATGGTTAAGATGTGGTGATCGACTATGCATGGGTTTAACGGTGGTTTCTGTGGGGGCGGCGATCACCGTCCCTCCTGTTTGAATCAACGGCTAGGAATATCCCCGATATGCATTGGAGATTAGCGCCTTCTTGTGCTGGCAGGTGGTTCTAGCGCTGGATCACGTGGAAGAAGAGGTGCAGGGGCTTAGCGAGGAAGGGACTGGGCCTACTATAATGTAAACAATGGGTTCTTAAATCTTTTTAATGCATTTTGAGGCCTATAAAGGGTAACGATATGAAGGAAAGGGGTATAAAGGTTTAAACGAAGGGCGGAAATGGGATTTAAAGGGGATCTTGGGAGGTTTAGAGGGTTAATAGGGGAAAAGAGGGGAGAAAAAAGAAAGGGAGAAAGGATAGAATGGGGAAAAAATCAGGGATACAAAGGGCGAGACAAAGCCTTTTGGAGCATAACTCTCTATTAGCAAGGCTTATTGGATTAAATCAGCAGAGGGAAACAGTTAAAAGGCTGCAAGGACAATGTGCTTTCAAGGGAAAAGCATTCCATGCAGGCTTACAGAACAAACTAGCCCCTTGCTTGCTAGTCAAGAAATTTATAAGGGGCTAACAGAATGAATCGGGAAATCAGGTGTATTTTAAATTTTACTCTATATTCATTGACTTCTAAAATTATGGATTTTTCACTGTATTGTTCAATCCTATTAGTTCGTAAATAATTCTCTGGTACAGTCTGCCCCAATGTTGAAATGTATAAAAGCGGCAATGATTGGTAAGTACATTAGATGCACTTTGTGGAAAACCACATATGGTGCAAAACAATATTTACATAATAGATTTGGAGTCCCTTTATCAGACTATATACCACATGGTGATTCTCCAAAGATACAAAATAAAGTGTCCCGAGGCCATCTTTAGATTACAATAAACTTCTACTCTGTCCTTCTCATATATCACAGAGTAATGTCCTACAGACCGTCACATGTAACAATAAGATCCAACTTAACTCAGAAGCATATGTTTTTAAACTAGAAGATGACATTCGTGAATTTCATGCACAACCTTTCATTGGATATGTTGTGATTTGGATCAAGGATCATTAATACAACTTCAAACCAGATAAAAACTTGGAACAACTCAGATCATCAACCACAGGAATATTGGTCAAGAATTATCTTCCTTCAAACTTCGTACTTCTTGATATAGTAAACTCCTTCTTTCAAATTGGATCTTGAATAGCTAAGATGAAGGGAAAGGCAGATTGAAGGTCGCATCTTGTTGGCTTATCTGAAGATATATATATATATATATCTAGAAAAGAATACTAAAATGGAGCAAAGGCATCTAGAGACAATAGTCAAGGACTAAGACATCCAAAAATTCTCTCTATGGTAGACATCCGAGTTCAGTAAAGCCTTAACCAAAATCTGTAGCATGATTCAAAATCTGAGCACTTGTTCAAGGAGGCCCGAAACTTATATTCTGTGATCCAAATTACTATCATTATATTATTTTTTAAATCTGAGCTCAGGAAAAGGTGTGTTTAGTCTTATTTCTTATGGTATGAAAAGAATATTTGTTTTGTAAGAATCATGTAGAAGAGAATCTATTGAAGCACAACAACACATTTTCTTATGGGAAATGTAACAGGTCTGTAGTAGCTTTTCTTCTGTTGCATTTGAGTTATGAAAATATGTTTTCTTTATGGAAAAGTTTTATGATATTACTCTGTTACCCGTGGTAGTTTTTGGAAACATTCTGATTCAGTTGTGATAATTAAACAATATTCAAAACTTGTGAAGCAATCCAAAAATTTGATTGTAGCTTGATACAAAATCAGTGACATCTCTTTGAACATTTTTGTATAAAGTGTGAATTGTGGTAGAAGTAATCCAAGGTGTGCAGTAGTTCCAAGAACAAACATCATTATAAAGTGTGTAACTACAACAAAAATAATTATGACAACCAATGATCAAATTTTTAACTAGACGAAACTCATTCCTGTGGAAGAGACCAAAGCTATGTAAATCATCTTTGGGAGTTCGGTGGAAGAATTATATGTAAGTTATCTATGAAAAATTCTGACGCATAATTATCTATAAGTAAATATGAAATCTAAGGCATAAGAAAATTGTGAAATTTATGAAGCTATACTTCAGTGAAATAAGTACGAAGTTCTGAAGTGAAATAATGCAAATTTATGAAGCTCTAAGACACGAAATTATGTGACCTATGCGAAGCTCTAGGGATGAGGTGCCAAAAACATGGTCATCCTAGAGACCTACTTTTGGATAGTTTGAAATCCATGTAATCTTACAAGAAGACAGAGTTTGGAGACAAGTCATATGCATACAAATCTATACCAATAATTCTCAAAACAATAATGTGACAAGGGTCTGAACCTGTGATAAATATGAACCTTGGTGGCATCCATAACTTCTATGGCACTATATTTTACAAAAATTCTCTATAGCAACATGTGTGTAGACCTAGGGGACGTTACCTCAATATTTGACAGTAAAGTTAACAATAAAAACAGAAGTGTGTCATGAATATTTAAGGCTCCTTATGGATAAATTTTTTAGTTGCCATTAAAAGGTTGCCTATAGACATTCACATGGTTTTTTTGCATCCTCCATGGTTCTATGCATGGAAATCCATATTCTTGTTTGGAAATCATAATTAATGAGGTCCATGGGTGCATATATTGGTGTGGATGCAAGTTGCAACATTAAAGAGAAACAAAGGAGAAATGTTGACACAAATTTCAATTTATTCAACAAGGATAATTCACAGTTGTGTCCTTTTGGATATTTATTATACATTTGGTTAGATGTACCTAACTTGTTTAACGAAATATATAAATTTTATTGAGTTCCAATATGATTCTCACTAAAAAGAGACAGATAAATCTGATGCAACCTTCCACCAAAACGATGTAACATTTTAATTTATAACAACAGCACTGGTCCACAGTAAAAAAGTATGAGTATCACTGAAATTGACCCTATCGTTGTTTGTTAGCAGATTATGACAAAGCAGAGAGAATTTGGCAACTCCTAATGTAGTTTTCTGAGGCTTTGTCAAACCTAGAGAAAGAAATAGAGTATGAACTTGCAGCTCTTCCTATGAAATGAAATATAGCATACCACATGCACAAATAAATCCCTTATTGAGGTGGTGTAAAACATCGACAGTTTGGAGTGGAGTTCCCAAAGAGGAATTGACATGGACCTCAATAAGAACCAGTCCCACCCACGTGGACAAAAAATGATCACCGTGGACAAGAACCGGTCCCATCCACATATTTTCCTATGAAGTCTAATAATTTGGATTTTTTAACCTTATGGTTATAATCTCAAGGAAAACTTATGGCTGCCTTCAATACTTAGGGTTTGTAGGTAGACTTGACAGATTCAAAGTCAAATTCTGAATTATAAGTTTTAATGGACAAAGCTTCATACTATTTATGTTTGGTAAGTAAGAAATCAAATTAGTCATTAATCACACACTGTATATGTGTTTATGCAACATATCTTTTATATGTACTCACTATTGCATAGACGATATCTTATATAAACTTTGAGCTTAATGTATTCACAAGAGTATCTTATAGATAGATACACTTGATAGGATCCTTAGAGTATTTAAGGATTTTAATTTTTTCAAGGGCTTGTTGGCCTTGGTTTAATTGTGACAAATATGCTTTGGTCCTTATCAACAATATTCTCAATTCTTGACAAGTAAGGTTTTAACAACACAAACATTTGAGAATATTATTCCATAACATAAATGTAGTTTCAACCACTTTCTTGACATAATATCGGTCTCCTTCATAGGACTGACCGAAGGCACATACAAGCCTCCCCTTCTTGTCCTTAGCTAGTCCACCTTTAGTGGTTTAGTCATGCCACTGTAATATCATGAGAGTAAGTTGGAGACTCAGACTACTCTACTTATCAAACTAGTAGAAGTACAAATAAACTATTGTCATATGGCAAGGAAGATCTACCACTATCATGCTATAGAATTTCAGACCATTCCACATATGTTCTAAAAGGAAGTTCAGGTTTTGCTCCCAAAGAGGCTAGAATTAGATCATAAAAGGCTTAAATAGGTTCACATAAAATTTCAAAGAACTCAGTCCTTACCACAAAATATATGCTTGGTATGCTTCAAGATAAACATTGAAACTCAAACCTCTATCACCATTCCTATTACTTCGGTTTCCTGTGAATTGCTTCTGATATTAAATTACATTTATCCTTGACAGAAGTCACAGAAAAACCTTTTGAAAACACATATAAGATTCTTTATTGTAGACTGTAATATGAATAAGAATGTGGATTTATGAGGCCAACTAATTTGTTTATCTGATACTTATTCAACAAGTCGTATGGTATGAATTTTGAGATTTTATAATCAAGACAATAAATCTCATTGTATAAGTTTGTATATATTTTAACAAAAAAACATGAATGTGCATATGTGTAATCTAATTTATTTCCTACCTCTATTGTGGAAACAAAGAAGAGAGAGGAGAAGAATAAAATATGCATCCTATGGAGGTCGAAGGAAATAAGTTCCAAATATCCCTTCCTCATGCATCACTATTTCTAATGCACTCCACTTATGGTTTTTATACTTTCCTTTGTTGAACACCAAAGGCTATACAAGGTCAAGTGTATTACACCCAGACTATTTATGAGGATGACCTTGATGCCTCTGGTAGCTCACCAAATTTCACCCAAATGGCAGGTGATCTTAGTATTAGAAAGCTTCATCCAATATAAAAGGAACTGAAGAAAAATATAAAATCTTCTATATAGCTAGCGACAGTCACAAAACTGTTCCATCATTTATCATAATTCATGTTGAAAGAGAAAACAAAACAGTATTTAATATATAGTTTTGTGAAAACAAAGGTAGAGTAAAATAGCATCTATCAGTTTTTCAAGTGTATTTATCACCCATAGCATAGATGGGAAATAAATTGTTAGATTAGGTTCAAAACATATGAGCATGGATAAAATTTATATATGATTAAAATAGGTCATGGATAGAATTTATATATGATTAAAATAGGTCATGGATAGAATTTATATATGATTAAAATAGGTAGACTTCTTCAAAGAAGTGATACAGGTATTGCATTTCAATTCAATGACAAATGTCTTTGATTTATTAATCCTTCCTAGAAAAATAATTGGAAATTGAGATTACAGAAAACCATGAAACTAAACTAAATTTTACACAAAACTTTAAGTACACTATTTTCAAGAAGAAATATATTGGTATTGCACAAACTTTAAATACACTCTCAATGGAAACTTTCGAAGTTGTGTGTTTTTCATATTTTTTTCAGCCATGGGAAGGGAAAAGATTTAGAGTTAAAAAATTGTTTTAGGGAACGTTCTTGTTTTGCCTCATCATCAATTGATTTAGTTGAAGTCCTTTATGCTAAAATAATAATCTAAAACAAATGGATCTATGTGTCTTAGACTATCTGAACTCTTGCCTATGAAACCTTCGTTCATATGTAGCATTGGAATTCACAAATTTTGGAAGTAAATTCATAGTTATTGTTGCTCCAACAAGCATGCACATAATTAAGAGAAACATCGAATCACTACCAATAGTAGTCATCATAAAGTGACCTTACTTCTTGTCAAATGTGTTCCTTCATATAACCACTTAGGCTAGTGACAAGATTCATCGTGTTGTCATTGTTAGCCTAGATTCATAAAAACCAATATTAGCTATAGGGGATATTTCATTTGTGAGATTGTAATATTTATTTAATTTTTGTCTTGTGCTTCGTTGTCATAAATGTTTGTTTTAAAGTGTTTCTCTTGTTTTCAATGATTTTTTCATATTGAGACTGTTACACAGCAATTTGTCACTATCCTTACAATCCCTCGCCCCGCATATTGGAGGGTCTTTCTCGTGACCTGTGAGCAGTTTCATCCTCTGCAAGCACCTTCCCTACATCCTTCTATACAAGAACATCATTTCTCCTACAGAAGACTTTCTCAAAAAGCCCATAAAAACCCATGTTTTGGCATTGGCGCGGGTAGCCAGTTCACCCCTCATGCCAATGTGGAGAAAGTACACTAGAGGCCGCGCCAACTGGCGCTCCGTCCCTTTTTTGTACCCACGCCAGCCTTTTTGGGAATGTTTTTTAAAAAACTAGAGGAGGAAGTTTCCTTCAACCACCTCTAGGATGAGTCACGGTAAGTGGTTAACTGGTTGAAGCATGGATCTCCCTCTTTAGGTAGTGGTTTCGTCCTCTTATGGGACATTCCTAGAAGATAGGTCTCCCTTCCATGATTATAGGGATCCTAACCTCTCCCTCTCCCCCTATATAAATGAGATTTCCCGATCATGAAATCTAGCTGAACAAAGAGGATTATGCAGTTGAAATGCTGAACTTGGAGAACTAATCCATAGTTGAATAACTGAGAAGGTAGATCAAGAAGGAATTCCATCGAGAGGTCCCTTATCCCATCCGAATTCCCCAATGAACTTTGAGACGTGCTTCTCCTGAGCCCTTCTGGAGGAGACCGCAGCGTCAGAGCATGGTTGTATCTCTTCTTTCTACCTATTAATATAAGTGACTATTGTCTGGTTCCCGTGTTGTGTTTTGTCTGTATCAAATGCAATATGCTAGTATTCTCTGACTAATTAGTAGATTTTGAATGGAATTAGTATATGGTATGTGGTTGCCATTTTCTAATCTTTGTGCAGGTGTCCAAGCACGATAGGAAGAAGGGTTGTGCATTCGATCAGGAGCGAGCGATTCTCATCATCACTACAGGCATAAATGATAACTTTGGACCACATGTAGGCCATATTATTGCATCCTTTTTCATTCAAGTATCTAGGAACCTACACTCTAGTATGATTCCTTCTTTCTAGACCCACCCTAGGGCTAGTGGGATCGCCTCTATCCGTAGAGGGGATTTACCTGAGTAAAAATTTGGCAACTCCGCTAGGGATTAGTGCGAGTTTGTCTTTCATATATTAGATCTTCTTCTTGGTCTTTGCTTGCTTAGCTTACCTTTTCTGGTTTTTTTGCTGAGTCTTAGACCCCTGTTCAGCCCCAGAGGATCAGATCTGACCTCTGTTTTTCCAAAATTTGCATCTTTCCAAGGTTGGCTTGATTGGTGTGGTTTCTAGCCTGACAGTCGTGCCCACTGGTGCGTGTTGCCAGTTTATCACCCATGCCATCCCCTGTCTGGTGCAGATTACAGCCAGATAGTTGCGCCAATTCCTGTGGGTGCTAGGGTTTTCCTTGTTTTGGATTTTTTGGTCCATCATGGTGTCTCTGGGTGTTTTATTGGCTTGATTTGAATGCTTGGGTTTTCTTGTGACTGTGATCAACCTTCTTCCTTCGATTGTTTGTCCATTTCTTTCAGCATCACAGCTTTAGGGCTTTCTAGTGCTTTCATATGATGAGCCTCCTGTAGGAGTTTAGGTCTCTTATTTTGTGGTCACCTTCGTTATTTTCTTGATTGCATTCAGCTCCCTGGATCCGTTTTGAGTGGTTTATTTTGGTGAAATGAGTCTTGAGTGAGTCTTGTCTCTTTCATTCAGTTTTGCTTCTTGTCACTCCAGCATAGATCACATTGCTTGTATGGGTCCGTTTTAACATCTTTCTTCAATTTGAGAGATTGTGACATTGGTTTGAGTCTTTTTTTTGTTTGCTTGTGAGTTGATTGAATTGTTTCACTTCAAATATTGCATTAGCATTCTTGAACTAGTGTGGAGATTCATTTTTCATGTTATTTAGTGAACTGTTTGCTCTATTACATTGAAAAAATCAAAAACATATTTTGTGTTTGCATCTTTTTTTGCATTGTGGAATTGAAAAATATTTCGCATAACTAGCATTCGATATTCTAGGAAAGATTTCTCGTTCTCATTAGTTTGCATTAGGTTCTGTAGTGAATGCTTCTGTGTGTTCTCATTATTTTCTATCGCTTGGAAATTCCTAACCTTCTCGTAGATAGCTCTTCATTGAATGAAATGGTATTTTATAGCATGTAGCTTGCATTCAGGAATTTGTGAGATCCAACATTCGGTAGGACTTTGGAATTGAAACATAGATACAAGATCAACTTAAAATTTATTCAATTAACCTAAGAAAACATTGAAACTTCACGAAACATTTAGTGGTCTAAGTTATAGACGTGTTCCGACATCTCAAAACCTAGCAGCTTTCGCTAGCCATCTGGCTTCAGACAGCGCTAGTACGGACTTGTGCTCCCCGTATCATCGAGTATATAAAGGGAGACCCCTATAGGTTGCAATCCTTTTATCCGTAGGAAGCCGAGTCTGCCGCCTTGTAACCATGATACACCAAACACAGCATTCGGGGAGACTACCTGCACTTACGTCAAGTCCTTGGTTGATTCTTCTTTCATTTTATAACCAAGGTGTAGATGGAAGTTCACGGGAACCTGGTACACCCTTTTACCTAGACTACCTGAGCTGTCATTTTCCATCTTTACTGACTCCATAAACTTGAAAAGATCATCAAGCAATTTTCCTTTCGCACTCGCTTAAAACTGAAAGAGACTAGAGTCATCTTTGACTATTTCTTGACTCTTAAAACATGAAACAACAAACTTTTGGTTTCAATGTGGTAAAATAAACTACCTACGATTACACGGCCATTAAAGATTGATTACTTGGCCTATCTTTGTTTGCCTTGGTTTTGATCCAAGTGTCTTCGTTTTCGAATTTTTTCCCTTTTTTGGTGTGCTATAGTCACACTGGCAGTCCTTTTTCAGACGATTCTTCCAAAACTTCTCAGATCTCTAGGTCTTTTGAGCTTCAACAGCCTGTAACCCCATAAAAGTACCCATTTGGAGAACCAGTTGAGTTCAATTGGCCTCTTTCAAATGTTTGGTTTGGATTTCGGGTTGGGGAACATTTTCCCCCTCTTACATTGGGATCACCGTTTTCGGTTGCTATCATACATCCTAGCCCCCGTACTATTTTGCAAGATCTTACGATGGATTCAGACATGGATTCGTCTGGTCCTAATGGTAGTGAGGGTATTCCAGTTTCTGATGAACAATACCAACTTTTCCCGGAAGACATCCAACAAGAGCCTGCTCAATCTTCACCATCGGTGTCGTTTCCAGTAGGATATAGGTCTTTGGGTCAAATTATGGCTGGTATTACCTCCATGGCAACATCAACTCTATCAAGGGGTCCAGTTATCCCATCATTAGGTATGTCGCTGACGACACCTGTTTTGTCGTAGACTCCTTTTGTTATGTCTATTCCCACCTGGCCTGCTATCTGTGTGGCTGCTTCGGCATCGGTTGTCACTGCTCAGTTGTCAGGAGTTTCAACTTCGGTAGAAACCTCGATTTCCATGGCGATCCCTAACGACCTTTCTTTTGAGAAGTATCAGCTGGTTGTTCAGCAGCAGAGCTCCCAGACTTATCAGTCCCCTCAGGATCCTTATAGGTCATATTTTCCTCATTATGGAGCAAACGGTACCCCGATTAATTCACTTCCGTTTCGATATGAAGAGCAAGGCAACCCTATCTACTTCCCTGCTCCTGAGGCTTATCAGTTTCTTTTCGGTTTTATACCTACCTTTCCTGGGCAACCCTCTAACCAAAAAGGACAACCCTTTCAGGGAAAACCTTCGGTTCAGCAGGGGTATGCTCATGACCCACAAGGACAACCCTTTCAGGGACAACCTTCGATGCAACAATGGTATGCGTATGACCCACAAGGGAAACCCTTACAAGGAAAAACTTTAGTCCAGCAAGGATTTTTTTACGACCCGCAAGGACAGCCTTACAATCCTCAAGGTCAACCTTTACAAGCTCAGCCTGTGATCCAACCAGGGCAACCTCAAGGACCAGTTGGGCAGCTGGTATATCAACTCGGACCTTCATACGGTCCTGGGGGGTAGATTCATCCATCTCAACCTTTGGTGCAACGTCAACAACCATATCTCCCAATTGGTCCAAATGTTGTTATGGTCCTGCTCCAGGTCAACCTGCTTATCAGGTACAACCTGGCCCACCGCAGCCATCAGGCCAACCCGCTCCGTCGGGACAACCTGGTGGCCCTCATCAGCCAGGTCAACCTGCTCAGCCGGGCCAACCTGCATAGCCTATTTACCCTACTCAGCCACCGCTCTACTCTATGCTACAGCCAAATCAACTATTGCGCTCAACGTATCCAGCTCAGCAGGGCCCCACTTATCAGCAGCCTGTTCGACCCCAAGGTAGTTATTTTCCTCAAGGTCAATATCGACTGATTTACAACCTGCCTCAAGGTCCTGCTTATCACCCTTAACTACCAGGCTACACTTATAATCCGCAGCAGAATCCTTATGCTGCCCAATCAGGACCTTCATATACTCAGAATCAGTATCCCGGTTTTCAACCCTTGTATCCTGGTCCTCAGCTGCCATATCAACCGAATTATTCGGCTTATACCCCTTATGGTCCAAATCCTCCAGGACATAAACAATGGGGACAAATTTATACTCAACCAGGATGGAGTATGGGTATGGGTCCTTATCGAGGACCTACTATGCCTTTTAACCCTCAATTACCTTTTCTCGCTACGTTGGAGTTACCATATGTGTCCAAATTGACAAATGATCCCATTCTTCATAATCTCTTTTGGCCCTCAGTTCCAACGAAGGTTCCTGGTGATTGTCCCAAGTTTGAGGGCAAGTCTGGAGAAGACCCCAAAGCTCACGTCATGACATACCATTTATGGTGTTCTTCCAATTCTTAGGTGGACGATTTTTTTCAACTCCGTCTCTTCCAACGCACTCTTACCGGAGCTGCTACTAAGTGGTATATCAAACTGCCTCATGGAATCTTTCAAGATTTCAATACTCTTGCTATGGAATTCCTTACTCATTTCCAGTTTCTGATTCATTATGAAGCCGAGACGCATCTCCTCACATCCTTGAAACAGGACCGAGTTACCCATATCTCAGACCACATTCATGAATGGAGATGGCGCCGTAGTCTGATCAAGTTTGAAATTCCTTATCAGCTTCTTACTCATTAGTTCACTACCTCTTTTGTCAATCAGATTACGAAATACATCGCCATGGGGGCATGTGTAACTAAGGAACAAACCATCACTCCTGCCCAGTACCTTGATTTAGTGTACTCTCAATCAGGCATTTTGTACGACATCTTGACTGAGGCTCCACGTCCTAGAGCCTCTAAAGCGCCGGCTACCCCATCAGTCGACAACATTATTGGTTTCGTGTCTCATAATTCATGCAAGTCTTCCAATGGGAAGTAGAAATCAAATTCTTCCAATAATTATGCTCCTCAGGCTACCCCAGATTCTGGTAAAACCTTGGAGGTCAATGCCATTCGGGCCAATCATGCAGAAAAGACTTCCAAAGGGAAAAAGAAGGGCAAATGCAAGGCCAAATCCAATGCCCCAAAACCAGAATTGTCTAAACCTAGACCCGGGACGCATCTCCTCACATCCTTGAAACAGGACCGAGCTACCCATATCTTAGACCACATTCATGAATGGAGATGGCGTTGTGGTCTGATCAAGTTTGAAATTCCTTATCATTTTCTTACTCATTGTTTCACTACCTCTTTTTTCAATCAGATTGCTAAAGACATTGCCATGGGGGCATGTGTAACTAAGGAACAAACCATCACTCGTGCCCAGTACCTTGATTTAGTGTACTCTCACTCAGGCATTTTGTACGACATCTTGACTGAGGCTCCATGTCCTGGAGCCTCTAAAGCGCCGGCTACCCCATCAGTCGACGATGTTATTGGTTTCGTGTCTCAAACTTCATGCAAGTCTTCCAATGGGAAGCAGAAATCAAATTCTTTCAATAATTCTGCTCCTCAGGCTACCCCAGATTCTGGTAAAACCTTGGAGGTCAACGCCGTTCGGGAAAATCATGCAGACAAGACTTCCAAAGGGAAAAATAAGGGCAAATGCAAGGTCAAATCCAATGCCCCAAAACCATAATTGTCTAAACCTAGTGCTGATGATGGTTCACAGCAAAAGCCGGAGTATCCATGTATGATTTGTGATGAGGACCACTACACCAAGGATTGTCCTAGATGATCCAAGGTTAGTCAACTACTCAAAGGCGCTAAGGGAAATCCAGCGGTCCTTAAAGAACCTTTCCCATCTCAGCAGACCCAGATGGTCGAGCAACCTCCGCCATCTGCGTCGCTTGGCTCTCAAGTTTTCATGATGAATGGTTCTGCACCCATTTCCATCACTACTCGATCAAAGGATTATGCTGGATCACGTCAGGTAGTCAGGAAAGAGGTCATTGATGTTCCTCCTCCCCCACCTGCCTCTGGTCCCCTTGAAATTGAAAGGCCCAGTGATGAACCCGTTGTGCGGCCACCTTCTAAAGGTGTTCTCCGAAAATATTCTTATAATCCTAACGCTCGTGTTGCTCAGCATTACAGTATTTTTGAGGATTTAGCACAGGCGCCTTCTGCGATTTCCACGTCAGAAGTGCTCCAGAGTTGTCTGTCTCAACGGAAAGTGTTATTATATGCGATCGATGGGATTGACCCTGCTGATTCTAGCCTTCTCCCTTTCGACTTAGAAAATTTTGTCCCCCAACTTCCGCACCAGATTGCGCTTGTTATACAAGTCGGTATCAATGGTCTCAACATCCATAGGGCCATAGTGGATGAAGGTGAATCTACCTGCGTCATGTCATCTGCTTGCTGGAAGGCTATTGGCTCTCCAGCCCTGACTTCGTCACCCAATGCCCTTAGATCATTCTATGGAAGGGAATCAAAACCCTTGGGTGTTCTCGCTAGCTTGCCGATCACGTTTCAAGGAAAGACGGTCAACGTTGAAGTAGAAGTCGTTGATTCCAAACTCAATTACAATCTTCTACTCGGTCACAATTGGACTCACACTATGATGTGTGTTTCGTCCACCCTCTTTCTACTTCTGAAGTTTCCACATGAGGAAAAAATCATCACTGTTGATCAGTTGTCATTCTTTACCTCGTCTTCTAAGAACAACGTACCATACGTGGATCAGATTCCAAATCCCCCTAACATTATAGGGCCAGGTCTTTTCAAATATCCCGCTCTCATGGGTATTTTTCCCCTTCCGCCACCGAATACCATTCAAGTCAATTTGGTCTCTCAGTCAGATGACCCATGGATCATCCCTTTACCTGAACAGGTTGATTCGTTTGGAGATTCAATGCCGCTTAGTCCAATTAAGATCAATTATTGTGAGCTTACAGCTGCATCTAATTCTCCCCCTCCTGAAGTTGCTCCTTTGAGCATGTCTCTCGATGTGTATTCTCAATCCCTTTAGCACGACGATGCGGATTCGCCCGATCCTTTGAAAGAAGTGTTTCCATCCGACGAGGCTATCATGGAAACCATGTCTCTCGAAGATCTACCGTGGAGTGATGGGCGTCATCGTTCCTCATTTATGCCTTGCCTCGGGGTAATGTCTAACTGTCTTGAGCGCTTCGAATCTCAAGTTCCTTCTCTGCCACTTCAAGCATCTATTTTAACTCATGAAGTCTTTGCGAAAGGTAACTTGGGTAAAATTACTCAAACGATGCCTATCGACATTTCCGTCAAACTAGGGATTGTTGAGAACATCCATGTGGGAGTCACTTGCTCTTTCAAGGAAGTCCAAGTGTACACTAGTCTCTTTCATGAATTCCATGATGTTTTCGCCTAGTCTTATGAAGAGATGCCTGGGATCGACCCCAATATTGTGGTGCACGAGATTCCCACCTACCTAGGTGCGAAGCCTGTTCACCAGCGTCTTTGTCTCGTGCATCCTTGGAAAGCCACTGCTATCAAAGCTGAAGTTGAAAAACTTCTTAAAGCGGGTTTCATTTATCCAATTCCCCTAAATGAATGGGTTTCTAATATTGTTCCTGTGGATAAGAAGCAAGGCGCCATTCGTGTTTGTGTTGATTATCGCAATATCAATCGGGCTTGTCCTAAGGATAACTATCCCACCCCGTTTATCAATCAGATCATTGAAGATTGTGCGGGGAGTGAAATATTATCCCTTATGGATGGCTTTTTTGGCTATAACCAGATTAACATTCTCCCATTGGATCAACACAAGACCTATTTTATTTTTCCATGGGGAATGTTCGCATATAAGAAACTCCCTTTCGGCTTGAAGAATGTTGGGGCTACATTCCTGCACGTGATGTCCTATGCCTTTCATGATATTCGGCATATTTTCCAACCATACTTGGATGACCTTCTGGCTCATTCAGCTGCGCAGAAAGACCACCTGGAACATCTCCGCCAAATCTTTCTTCGTTGTAGACACTACAACATTAGGCTCAATCCGCATAAATGCGTCTTCTGCGTTGACTCCAGTAGACTTTTATGGTTTATCGTATCTAAAGATGGAATTCACCTTGAACCTCTTAAGGTTGAGGTTATTTTCAATCTCCCCTTCCCATCCTCGTTACACCAACTCCAAAGTTTCCAAGGGAAAGCCAATTTCCTTCGTCGTTTCATCCCAAACTACGCCGAAGTAGCCAAAGGATTTACATGACTTTTAAAGCAGGATGTCCCTCTCTATTGGGATAAGATTTCTCAGCAGTCTTTTAATACACTTAAGAAGTTTCTTGTCAATGCTTCTCTATTACGTCCTCCGGATTAGCATCGTGATTTCACCCTCTACCTAGCTGCCGCCTTCAGTACAATCTCCATGGTATTGGTTCAAGATGATGATAACGGTAATGAACATGTCATTTACTACTTGTCTCGGAACCTTCCCGACCCTGAAACACACTACGCACATGTCGAGAAGTTAGCATTGGCTGCGGTCCAGGCCGTCCAACGTTTTCGTCATTACATTATTTTACGCACGGTGACCGTGATTTATAATTGTAACCCCATGACTTATATTCTGTCTGGGTAGTTACTGGGGGGAAAATACTCGAAGTGGATCATTATCCTCCAAGAGTTTGATTTGGAGTTCACTACCGCCAAATCGAAGAAATCACTTGTTTTCACTGATTTGATTTGTTCTCTCCCCACTGACTCTGCTCCTTCTTCCTTCGAAGATCATATTCCGGACGAAACTCTCTTCCTAATCAGCACGCTCGATCCGTAGTATGGTGATATCATCGTGTACCTCCAAATGTCTACTTTCAAGTCTGAGCTAACGAAAGATGCTCGATGCTACATTCGGCATCAATCACAACCTTTTCATATTGTTGGAGATACCCTTTATTGTGTCGAAGTTGATTCTTTACTCCGCCAATGTCTAACCCTCAAGGAAGCAGAGAAGGTTTTAAATGACTGCCACAGTGGTGCCTGTGGTGGTCACATGTTTGGTTATGCCACTGCACAGAAGATCCTTCGTGCTGGCTATTTTTGGCCATCCATTTTTAAAGATTGCATTGTCGCAGTATGTAAATGCCATCCGTGCCAGATTTATCAATGCAAGATGCATGTGCCTCCTATTCCTTTACATCCTATCATTACCGTTGGCCCCTTTTCCAAATGGGGCATAGATTTTATGACGTGTAACCCTCGTTTGGCTAGGGAGCATGCCTATATTATCGTTGTCGTCGATTATTTTATGAAATGGGTTGAAGCAATGCCTACACTGGCTGTGGACGGTAAGACAGTGGCACAATTCATATTCAATCACGTTATTCCTCAGTTTGGTGTCCCTCAAGCCATTCTCATCGACCATGGTTCTCATTTTCAAGATTATATGATGGTAGAGCTGACGTCTAAGTTGGGTCTGCGTCACAATATATCAACGCCTTACTATCCTCAAGCTAATGGCCAAGTTGAAGCTGTAAACAAGGTCCTTGTTACAATGCTTCAATGAAAAATTTGGATCCATAAATCAAACTGGCATCTCATGTTGTTTTCAGCTCTATGGGCTTACCAAACATCGATCAAGAATGCAACCGGATTTACCCCATTTCAGTTGGTATATGGTTTGGAAGCTATGCTTCCGATTGAATATGAAATCCCTTCACTTAAATAAGCTGTGGAATTACTGCCTGATACTTCACCTGAAGAAGAACGTCTCCTCTACTTAGAGAGATTGGATGAAACTCGTCACTTAGCTGCCTTGGTCATCGAAGCACAGAAGAAGCGAGTCAAAGCCCATTTTGACCAAACAGTTTCTCCTCGTTCTTTCATATAAGGTGATCTCGTTCTTTTATACGATCAAGCTCATGACAAGTTGGGGATAGGAAAATTCCAACCCATGTGCCATGGGCCCTACATTGTCAAATGTGTGTTACAGAATGGGGCGTATGAGCTTATTGACTATGAAGGTTGCCCTTTATCACAGCCCAGAAATGGGTTGTATCTAAAAAAATATTATTCTTGAGTCATTCATGCATGATATGTGTACATTGGTGACTATTTTCATTTTGTGTGCATGTTTTGGCTTGATGTGCTTTGTGAGCTTTTTTCTGCTTATTCGGTCTTGTTTTCTATGCAGATGTCTATTTCCCCTTATGTCAGTTTCGTGGATGGTGCTTCCCGCAGTACAAGGAACTTGTCTTCGGCAGCCTAGGTAATTTATGATCCTGTTGGTGAGTTGATTAACTTACAAGGTATTTTTCTGGGACTAGCTACAAACAATGTCGCTGAATATAGTGCAGTTTTGGAACTATTAACCGAGGTAGTCAACCTCGGCATATGCACATTGCTTGTAAAGTTGGATTCACAACTTGTTGTTCTTCAACTGAACGGTCATTATTCAGTTTGAAACCCATGCATTTTGTGATTGTATTTTCATATTCATTTACTTGAAAGACATTTTGATTTCATTACATATCAACATATACCAAGACGAATGCATACATTAACAGATGCAATAGCTAACATTGTGCTAGATAGACATTTGCGCAATTTATAAAACATCATCATATGTACATAGACCCATGAAGAAAATAGATGTATATATAAATATATTGTTGTTTGCAACATGTTCATCATAAAACCCATAAAAAATGATATATGTTCATTTCAGTTACATCGTGAGACAACATGTATCTCAAAAATGTGCGGAAATAAAGCCTAAGTGCCTAATCGACATGGTGCTCATGATAGCACGTCACCGCCTATACAAATTTCCTTAGCAAGCAGTGGATACGAATTAGCACCCCTATAGTATGCCTCTGATAGGCCCAAGGCACATCATCCAAGTGAGCATAGTATGGGATCCCACGGGCAATCCCCTCCATATTCTGCACTATCTCCTCCTTGCCACCCTCACCATGAGGATCGAAATTGCAAGGAATCCGCCTTGCTACCGGCGACATGCCTGCAGGACACTCTAGGCTAACATCTGCACACTTATAAGAATAGCTGTCAGAACATGCATATATATCAAAAAAATTATAAATTCATGAAAATAAAAAAATGAGTCTTACCAAGTTCTTCATCCCAATCCTCTCCCTCCGAGAGTGGGAGGTCTAGGTCTCCGGTGAAGTCTGCGCCGGCGTAGGGCCAATCCTCCACGACAATCATTTGTCGTTGAAGCCAATAAAAAAACTCTAGCCTCCAGGACATATATTTGCCACCCCCTGCTCTAGGCATCAGTGCCTCCCATCGGGCCATCCGTGGCTTGTTGGGTGGTGGCTCCGAGACTATAACCTCCTGATGCTGAAATATGGGTAATCGTTCCAAGAAGAACGATACCAGAATTGACCCATATCCAAACTGCTTGAGTTTGGTCTTCTTACACTTGGTGAGTTGTCATTTGATGTTTACAGTCACGGCCTTGGCCTAGTTGAACAGAGTTGGGTTCATACACTCGGAAGCAAGAAGATGTTGTGTCTTCGTGGCCTCATGTGGTTTTTGTGATCTTGCAGCCCACGTGATAGTGTGCAGCACAACCCTCAGTGCCAAATCAGGGACGGTATGGATATCCACTTTGCCATGCTTTCTCTAGAATGTCAGGTGTCGGTTAAGGTAGGGACTGCACCCCTACGTGAAAACCCAGTGATGAAATACACATCGGAAACTTCAAGTTCAAGCTTTGATCCCAAAGTACGAACTTTTCCTGATCTTCATCCGAAATTCTTATTAGATACTGAAGCAATTCAGGCTGAGCCCGAAGACATGTTGTCATGAAGAACTTCTTGAGCCAACAATTCTTGAGGGCATTCATGCATTGTTCATTTTCCATTGCTTTTTCATCCTCTTCACTGTGTTCTCTCTCCTTCCACTTGATTACCATCTTTTTGCACTTTGTGCCTACATGAATTGATCATAGGAACATTAGAAGCTCCCTTGGGTATTAAAATTTGCAGTCTACTGGTTGCATTTTCTTAAATTTAAAGTGGATTTTGGTTTGCGCAGTTGGTGCAGTTGTTTGGCTAATAATCGCGCCACCTAGTGCGACCCCTGTGTAAAAAAGGGTCGATTGGCGCGGGTCCGTGTCCGAAACCCGCGCCAACTGCGATGCCCTACAATTTGCAAATTCTCCCCCTAGGGGATCCCAAATGACAACTAAATGCAGTAAAATATATCTTAAAAGATGGAAAATGGAGTCAGCTCTTACCTGAAACAGACGAAATCCGGATTGGTCCACTGGATTTTTCACAATCGTCGCCTGAAGATCGCAAGGGAAACGGGTCACTGTTGCTCTGCAAAGAGGTAAAAGTGAAAAGTAAATATTTTTTACCACTTATGGTCTTTTATAGCTTTTAAAAGTCCTAAAATAGGTTTTAAAACATATTTTTCAATATATTTTCATATTATTTTCGAGGAATACGTTTTACACGCGTTTTTTTGTGCAGCATCAGGTTTTTCACATGGATATGACAAAGAAACAAGTTGTATTTTATACATTTTTCAGACTCGGTAAAAACACAAAAAAGTCACTACTGGAGTCACCTTTCAGCTCTTTTCTGACTCTCTAAAACTAAAAAGATCATCGAGTCGCTTGTCATTTTGAACTCGTTAATTTGGCTGTGAAACGATATCTACCCAGAATATGTTTACCCCTTTTTCGGGCTGGAATAGATTATTTATGAAAAAGGAATACCTTAGCCGATCGCGACTAAGAGGTTCTCTCAAACACAGTTTTCTACCTTTTCGGATCTGTGAGACTATTTATGAAAAGGGACAGCTGGAGTTTTCTTTTCCGCCTTCTTTTAAAACTCTCTAAATATGAAAAGATGCCGAGTTCTCCCTTTGTCAAACTCGTTTAAACCTGATAACATCGAATTCTGTTGTCATGACGTTACTCGAGTTCCTCCTTACTAGGGCTCATAAAATGTACTAGGTTGGATTTGTCTGAAGGAAAAACTTACATCGCAAGCACATGCTATCCCCTTCAAGCTTGTTTTCAAAAATAATTGGGGTACTCACCAGAAATGGTGGGGGAAAATGGAACCAGATTGTAGTCATGTTGGCAAAATGTCGCTCTTGAACATGGCACTTGTCTGCATTTATGTCGGGTTGGGAACATCTCATCTCGTTATTTGTTTACCTCCATGGGTTTGGGTAATCTCTTTTGACCGCTCATCTGCTCTTTGCCACGTCACCAACAATGTTACCGATCAAATAGGTAACCGCAATGTTACCTACTTTTTTTTGGTAGCATATAAAGCACCCGATTTTGAAAAGTGGTGATGCAGAATCACCCCCTTTTTTTTGTGCACATTTTTGACACTCTAATATTTTTATTTATGAAGTATGAATATTTGTTTTAAAATGTTAGTGATTTTCATGCTAATTTTGAAATGTATTGATGCAGCATCAACATTTTTTTTTTAGAACGGTGATTTTCATGCTAATTTTGAAACGTATTGATGCAGCATCAACCTTTTTTTTTTAGAGCTGTGATTTTCATATTGGTAATAAAACACAAAACTTAGATAAAAAAATATATATAAAAACAATAAAAAAAACCAATAAAAATGTTAAAAAAATAAAAATTAACTCGTAAAAATAAAAAATTTAAATAAAAATAAATTTAAAAAAAATAAAAATATTCGAAAATTATATCAAAAGAAATGACAAAATTTGAAAAAAAAACACATAATTTAAAGAAAAAAAACAAAAATTAACCAAAAAAATAAATAAAAAAACATCAAAAACATTTTTTTCTAAGTCATTAAAAAAAATTAAAATAGAAAATTTAAAAATAATTAAAATTACAAAATTAAAATTTAGATAAAAAATAAAATCCAAAGAAGAAAAAATTAAATTTAAAAATTTAAATTAAAAAAATAATAATAAGAAGAAAAAAAAAATTTAAAAAAATTACAAAATTAAAATTTAGATAAAAAAATAAAATACAAAGAAGGAAAAATTTAAATTAAAAAAATAATAATAATAAGAAAAAAAAATACAAATTTTAAAATTAACAAAAAAAAACAAATTAAAAAATATATATAAAAATTAAAAAAAAAAAAAAAAAAAAAAAAACTGGCATTAAAAAACAAAAAAATTGAAAAAAACCGTGAAATAGAGGAATGCTCTCTCTTGTCTCCAAAATAAACGATTTTGTTAGGGAGGCCGATTCTCGGAATCAGAATCGGCCTCCCGCCCAAGACTATCCATCATTCTTCGTGGTGTTTAAGCCACGTAGTCTACATCATGTTACGAGGAGAACTGTGACGAATGTTGGAGGAGCATCGTGCGTATATAAAATTGTAGTTAAGAGTCCTGCAAACGTAAATATAAGCGTGGAGCTGAGGCCGCTCGCATTCGAAAATAAAAATGAGAAGG
Source organism: Pinus albicaulis (assembly GCA_034641835.2). Lineage (NCBI taxonomy): Eukaryota > Viridiplantae > Streptophyta > Pinopsida > Pinales > Pinaceae > Pinus > Pinus albicaulis. The sequence goes on from CM076575.1 coordinate 958,348,140, forward strand.
TGACTTACACAATGACATTTGCAAGCAAAATTGCAGTTGACAAACCTAAACGACGCCAATCCTTCGGTCAAGCATTGTGGAAATGCGTGAAGGGTGGAAAGAAAGTTGTTCGCAGTCCAACACTTTGTTTTGTTTATGTCGGCACAAGGACACGAGTGGGTCTTCCAACTTACAATAATAACCTCCTTCCATTTTCTTACGATGTCTTGGAATCTCTACTATGAGTAAAAATAAAATATATAGTTCCTCGTAAAATTAAAATGTGATAGAGGAGGTATTTTAAAAGTTGTTATACACCATTTTACTATATATATTTCACTTGATGCCAATCTGAAAAATAATTCACTTAATGCAAAAATTATAGTTCAAAAGCTTAAGCTCGACACCACTTCTATCGGTATATGTCTATATATTGTTTCCCCTAATCTTCTCCTAAAGGTCAGAGTTTAAACTACCTCTCTTTCTATGTGTGGTTTTCAACCAATTTTTGATTTTTGATTTTTTAAGCTAAATTCTAATTAAAATTAAAATTCATGCAAATCGACTTTCATTTTTTATTTTTAATTAATTTTTCATTTTTTTACTTTTAATTTAAATAATGTTTTTTTTTTTAATTTTTTTTTTTAAGTTTTAAATTTATTAAAATTTAATATATTTGTTTAAATTTAAATTTTTATTTTAAAATTTAAATTTTTTTTTTTAATTTAATAAACATTTTCTTTTTCTTTTTTAAATTTAATTTCTATATTTTATTTTTTATAATTTCTTTCTTTTTTTAACTTGTTTTTTGTTTATTAATTTAATATTTTTATTTTTTTATTTATATATATTTTGAAATTTTAATCTTTAAATTTTTTTTCTATTTGTATTTTTTTTTTCCTTAAATTTTAGGTTTTTTTTAATGTTTGAATCAAAATTTTTATTTTTTTATTCCTATATATTTTTAAATTTTAAGCTTTAAATGTTTTTATTTTTTAAATTTATTTTTTTCTTAGATTTTAGGTTTTTTTTAATGTTTGAATTTTAAAAATTAAAAAATGTTATTTCTATTTTTAAAAATGTAAAAAATATGACACAATGTTTTTTTTTGTTATTCCAGCATCAACTGGTTTTGTTTTGAGGGTTTTTTTTCAATCTTTTTTCAAGAAACAATTTTTTTTTTAGCATAATTTTATAAAATGTTGAAATTTGACCTTCAAAAAAAACCAAGTGCGTTCTGGAATACACTTTTTTTGTTTTTGAGGTGTTTTTTCATGTTTTTTGAGTCTTTTTGGGCTAGAGTTCCCATTTCGAGGTCAGGTTACCTATTTCATCGGTAACAGTGTTCACCATGACCTCAGATCCCTTGATGTCAAATACTGCCAAATCCAGTGTCGTGTCGCCAATATGTTCAAGATAAGTTTGCCTCTATAGTTTTCAACCTCCCTCTGATTCTCTATTGGTCTTGATTCACAAACATCATATTCCTTTGTCTCGTGTCGATGATGTGGGAAACATTATGGCCCACCTTTGATCAAGGTCACTTCCTGTCGACTTCAGCTCATTATCCAGGAAGTTGATCTAGATACTCCCTTAAGGTACCTTGGAGCCTGCATGCCTTAATGGTAGGTTCTTTGCATTCGACGCAAGGTCCACATCATTGGCCTTTGATCGACTGACTCTGTTCGACGTCAGATCACTGTTCACATTCCGTGGATTGTACCTTTCGTACCTTGAGAGCCATTGTCATTATTGGTGGTTTCTCTCGCGTCTGTTAACAACTTTCATCATTGGCTGGTAATCAGATGATGTCCTTTCATGTTCGAATTCAACTCACATATTCGCATGCTCGAATTTGTACTATGTTCGGGTCGAGATGGAGTGCAAGACCTTGGGTTTTTTCTGATGAAATCCAGGTTGCGGGTTCTTTTTGGATTATTATGAATCATTATATGACTCTTTTGATTGGATGGTTGCGACCATACCTGAGTCTATTTGTTGATCCTTACTGCTGGATGGCTATGTCCATACCACATGTCGTATATCAGATGTATCAGTTGTATTTGTACTTGCAGGTTTTCCGACAGTAGTGTTTGGGTCAAACGCATTCTCATAAATCATATCACCTCTTCCTCTCTCTCAGACCTCATGCTTTAGGGGGCATCTGTTACACATAAATTTGTCACTGTCCCTGCAATCCCTCGCCCCGCATATTGGAGGGTCTTTCCCGTGACCTGTGAGTAGTGTCATCCTCTGCAAGCACCTTCTCTACATCCTTCTATACAAGAACATCATTTCTCCTGCAGAAGACTTTCTCAAAAAGCCCATAAAAACCCATGTTTTGGCATTGGCGCGAGTAGCCAGTTCACCCCTCGCACCAATGTGGAGAAAGTACACTAGAGGTCATGCAAATTGGTGCTCTATCCCTTTTTTGTACCTGTGCCAGCCTTTTTGGGAATGTTTTTTAACAAAATAGAGGCGGAATTTTCCTTCAACCACCTCTAGGATGAGTCACAGGAAGTGGTTAACTAGTTGAACCATGGATCTCCCTCTTCAGGTAGTGGTTTCCTCCTCTTATGGGACTCTCCCAGAAGATAGGTCTCCCTTCCATGATTATAGGGATCCTAACCTCTCCCTCTCCCCCTATATAAATGAGCTTTCCCCCATCATGAAAGCTAGCTGAACAAAGAGGATTATGTAGCTGAAATGCTAAACTTGGAGAACTAAGCCATAGTCGAATAGCTGAGAAGGTAGATCAAGAAGGAAGTCCATCGAGAGGTCCCTTATCCCGTTTGAATTCCCCGACGAGCTTTGAGACGTGCTTCGCCCAAACCCCGCTGGAGGAGACCGCAGCGTCAGAGCATGGTTGTATCTCTTCTTTCTACCTATTAATATAAGTGACTATTTTCTAGTTCCCGTCTTGTGTTTTGTCTATATCAAATGCAATATGCTAGTTTTCTCTGACTGATTAGTAGATTTTGAATGGAATTAGTATATGGTATGTGGTTGTTGTTTTACAATCTTTATGCAAGTTTCCAAGCAAGATAGGTGGAAGGGTTGTGACTTGTCTTCGAATAGGAGCGAGCAACTCTCATCATCACTACAGGCATCGACGATAACTTTGGACCACAAGTAGGCCATCTTATCACATCCTTTTTCATTCAAGTATCTAGGAACATTAGGGGAATTTTGAGGTCTAAAATGGGCCTCCTAAGAAAAATGTACAACAAAAATAAACTTTATAACAACCAATAGGATTCAAGATGATGATGTCAACCATGGGGGATGATTTACCATTTTTTAAATAAAAGGGTAAAAATATTAAAAAATAATAAATTAATAAAACTACTTTTTCAACTCGTATTTTCAACTTATCTCCCACAATTTTCACTCAAATTTCGAGTGGGAGTACTTGTTGGATGCAAAATTTAATTCCTCATCCAAGGAGTACCCATGTTGCATACTTTCAATGAACCCTGCTACATGAAAAATGGGAAATACATAAAAAAAACATGATTACAATCACGTTTTTTATGTATTTCTCATTTTTCGTGTAGTAGGACCCATCGAAAGTATGCAACATGGGTACTCCTTGGATGAGGAATTAAATTTCGCATCCAACAAGTACTCCTGCTCGAAATTTGAGTACAAACTTTGGGAGATATGTTGAAAATATGAGTTGAAAAAGTAGTTTTTTCATTTTTCCCTCTAAAATTTGATGATGTCATCAAATCTTATTTGATTTTTTCCACTATTATTTTATAATTTCCTTAGGAGGCCCATTTTAGACCTCAAAATTCCCCTAATGCCTACACTCTAGCATGATTCCTTGTTTCTAGACCCACTCTAGGGCTAGTGGGATTGCCTCTGTCCGCAGAGGGGATTTACCTGAGTAATAGAGACCCATGCAGAGTTTTAGCTAAGATTGAATAAAGTTTAGTTTTATCAATGTTGTATTTAAAGTAGAGAAGTTCTTTTTGTATCAATTGTCATCGAACAGAAATGCACATAAGGTTCCAAAAATACTTACTTTGGGATTAGTAATGACTGAAAGTGTAGTTAGGATTTACTATATACTAGTTTGGGATTAGTGATGACTCAAAGTGCAGTAAAGATTTACTATATAATTGAAGGGTTCATTTATGACAGCAATTCTATCCAATTTTTTGATCAACAAAAGCCTCTCATACCTTAGGAATTGTGCATTTATCTATTATCATTTGTTATTTCTTTGGATGAGAAAATATGATGCCCACTACTTGGTGTAGTTTTTTAGATATCTATAACTTCTGCAAGTATTAACAACTGAGTTTCCTAGAATGGGGATACAAAAGACAAAACAGGGCTAACAAAAATTTTTAAAAACTGAAAAGTAGTATGTGTTTAATAGTTTTGTAAATGCATCTTTCTATATTTTCTCCTCCAACACTCACAGAATAAGGTCAACAACCATCATGATGAAAAGAAGGAAGGCCTGGTCTTAATCTGATCATTGTGTCACATGGATTGACCGCCAGAGTATTTCTTATCATTGTTAAAGTGAACTGCCAGAGTCATTTAGTTTTGGGTTGTAGCTCTAAATTTCAGTAAGTAAATTTCTTATGGAATTTAGTTAGTTGATAAGAGAATGACGCAACTGTTGAACAATAAGTCACACTATTTTTTGATGAAAACCATATTGTACAATAGATGAATGCAAACATATAAACTATTCATAGTTGATTGCACTAGTTGCCCTAGTCTTCCCTAGATTAAGCCTGCTACACAAAATTTAAAATTCTTTATACATTTTTTTTGGTCATAAAACAACATAAAATTCAAATCTTCAGAGCTCCAAAACACATTAAATTCACATTACCTTTTTACTCAGTAGCTTTTCCCTTTTTAATCAATAGCTTTCACCTTTTCCATAACTATTGATTGTGCTGGAAAATGATTTCTAGTGCTCCTCTAGGGCTGGAAAATGATTTTCCAGCACCTTGGAAACTGATTTTCCAGCACGTATAGGAGTACTAGAAATAATTTTCCACTACATAATTTCATGGAGATGCAATTACTATATTTCCTATTGTATAAGTACAAATCACCTTCACATTATTTCCAGCTCCCTAATATGTTTTCACATTTTTTTTGCAGACAATCATCTAGCATGGCAAAGAAATGGAAGTCATTCATGGCTCTTGTTGGAGAGGTAAATCCCCTCTACGGACAGAGGCGATCCCTAATAGCCCAGATCGGGTCTAGCAACAATCAGTCACACAGTGACGCAGGTCTCTAGTTACAAAAACGACAAAACATAACGAGTTGCCTACCTCAGGTCCTACGAAATGGTCGTCGAAGAAAGGATGACGCTTCCCGTCCTTCACTTTGGCAGATCACGATCCTTCCACTTAACGTGTCTGAACACCTAAACACATGTGAAGAAACACAACGATACACAACATAGAATCTAAACCTTGTAACCATACATCAGTCAGAGAGGATGTAATTCATTGCATCAAAGACAAAGACACATGAATGAAACCATAATCAAAGTCGCTTATCATTAAAATAACAAAGGAAAGATACAACCCAAAGCTATGATGCTGGATCTTCCTTTGGCGGGGTTGAAAGGGAAGCACGTCTCAATGAAGCTCACTGGAAATGGGACAAAGCTCTCTCTCTTTGGCTTGGCTCTCAAACGATGTCTGGCGATAGTCTCCTTGCTACAGATTTAGCTCTTGCTTCTAGCTTGCTAAGGGAAAAGGCAAGCTTATATAGATGGTGGAAGGGGAGTTGGGATCCCTACAATTGTGGGATTGGCCCTATCTTCAAGGAAGATTCCATGATAGGTGGAAAACCACCTCCCATACATGGAGATCCGGAGCCAAACCTCCCAACTCATTTTAGAGACTCGTTCAGGAGTTTGTTGGAATCAAACTTCCACCATTTATTTTTAAAAAACAATCCTTATTAAGCTTGGCGCGAGTAAGACACTGGGACAGAGCACCAGTTGGCGCGTCCTCTATGGTGGATTTTTCCCATTGGCGTGAGGGATGAACTGGCTAGTCACGCCAAGGCTAAAAGATCAGTTTTTAGGGTTTTTCAAGGGAAAATTTCTTCAGAGGAATGATTGTCCTCGTAAAGGGGGATTCCATGAAAGTGGTTTTAGGTTATGTCACTGCTCACAGGTCATGGAAAAGGCTCTCCAATGTGCAGGATGGGGATTGCAGGGACAGTGACAAATTACTGTGTAACAGATTCCCCCTAAAGCATGAGGCTCGAGAGAGAGAGAGGGGTGAAATTCTTTATGAGAACGTGCCCAACTGAAAGCACTGTCGTCGGAAAACCTACGCAGACAAGTACAACTGATATCTAAAATACATGATGTGTAGTATGGGCGCAGCCATCCATAATAGAGTATACGATAATCAGGATCCAAGGCATGGACGCAGCCATCCAGAAAGGATCAGTAAATAGACTCAGGTATGGTCACAGCCATCCAATCAATGAGTCAAGTAATTAATCATGACAATCCACAAAATCCATCCCCTAGATTCCATCAGAAAAAACCCAGGGTCTTGCGCTCCGTCTCGACCCGAACAGAGTACAAGTCCTAGCATGTGAATAAGTGAGTTGACGTCGAACATGCAAGAACATAGTCTGATTACCAGCCAATGATGAAAGCCATTAACAGACGCGAGAGGAACCACCAATAATGACAATGGCCCTCAAGGTACTAGAGATACAATCCACGGAGTGTGAACAGTGAGCTGGCGTCGAACACCTACAGAATCATTATATCGAAGGCCAATGATGAAAACCTTGCGTTGAATGCGAAGAACCTGCCATTGAGGCATGCAGGCTTCAAGGTACCGGAGGGGAGTCTCTAGATCAACTTCCTGGATAATGAGCTGAAGTCGACAGGAAGTGAACTTGATCGAAGGTGGGCCATAATTTTTCCCACATCATCGATGCGAGATAGAGGAACATAATGTTTGTGAATAAGGATCAGATGAGAATCAGAGGAGGGTTGAAAACTGCAGAGGTCAACTTCTTTTGAGCATATCGGCGGCACGACACTGGATTTGGCAGTAGTTGACATCAAAGGATCTAAGGTCATGATGATGTGGCAAAGAACAGATGAGCGGTAAAAAGAGATTACCCAAACCCATGGAGGCAAGCAGATAACGAGATGAGATGTCCCCAACCCGACATGAATGCAGACAAGTGCCATGTTCAAGAGTGACATACTGCCGACATGATGGTGATACTGGTTCCATTTTCCCCCACCATTTCTGGCGAGTACCTCTTTATTTTTACACAAGCTTGAAGAGGATACCATAAGCTTGTCATATAAATTTGTCCTTCGGACAAATCCAACCTAGTACATTTAACGAGCCCTAGGAAGGAGGAACTCGAGTAACGTCATTATGACGAAGTCCGATGTCATCAAGTTTTAACGAGTCTGAAAAAGGAAGAACTTGGCGTCTTTTCATGTTTAGAGGGTTTGAAAAGACAACGGAAAAGTAAACTCTAACAATCCCTTTTCATAGATAGTCCCACAAATCCGAAAAGGTAGAGAACTATGTATGAGAGAACCTCCTAGTCGCGATAGGCTAAGGTATTCCTTTTTCGTAAATAAACTATACCATCCTGAAAAAGGGGTAAACGTATACTGGGTAGATGTCATTTTGCAGTCAATTTAACGAGTTCAAAACGACAAGTGTCTCGGAAATATTTTCGGTTTTAGAGAATCAGAAAAGAGCTGAAAGATGACTCCTCCTGGAGGAACGAGTGGTATTAAGGGTAGCTACTGGTTCAGGTAATGGTGGAACTACTCAAAACAAGTAAAGGTTAAGAGACTGGCTAACAAGACCACTCATTGCAGCAGTTCCTCAGGAATGGATAAAACAATCAAGTGAAGGCGTATGATTGACCAAGAAGATGGGGACGATGGAATGAGAGAACCAAGGTTCATCTGGAAAAAATAGGCTTATAAAATAACAATCACGAGAGGTAAAATGGGAAAGGTTTCATTTTTACACAAGCTTGAAATCAGGGAAGTCTGCTTAAAGTTGGTTTCATTTTTACACAAGCTTGAAACAAAGATAAACTGTGCTTGAAACCAGTTTCATTTTTACACAAGCTTGAAACGGAAAAAAACTATGCTTGAAAAATTTAAGCATGCCCCCAGCATGGTGACTCAATTCAAGGTATATGCCCCCCAAGCTTCAGTCCACATGAAAGGCAGATGGAGTGAAGGTTAAAAGCATGAGATCTGAGAAAGACTCCACTAGGATTTTACGAGATCTAATCAAAGACTCGAATTGAACAGGAAAGTGTTTCATTGTTTTAATGAGGTTGAAACATTAAAAGAACTATCCTCAGGACACCTTGTTTCATGTTTTAAGGAGCTTGACACAAGAAAATGAACCTTGCTCTGGCAACCTTGTTTCATTTTTTAATGAGCTTGACACAAGAAAACGAACTTTGCTCTAACAGACCTCATCATAATGAATAATAATTCATGGCTTCCAAGAGTTTCCCGTTCGATGGAAGGAAAACATCTTGGAATTCTAGACCTAATGCCCCCAGCACCTGATGCACAATGACACTATCATTGAATACGAGCACACGACAAGCAGCCACATAATTGACATGCGGCAAGGATGATATAACCGGCGGATAAATATCCGGCAGAGATGATGGCAGACTAGCTGCCATATTAGGACCAAAGAATGCAAGTTGATCGATGGTCACGATCCGACCTTGGTGCGGAAAACACATCACACGAAAGAAGGAGGAGACAAGCACTCCCATGGCATAAGTATAATCGCGGCCCAAGAGTAAATTAAAGTCCAAAGGGCCAGGAACAACCATCACATCCATATGGATAGTTTTCCCTCCCAAAGTAACAGGCAACTTCGGAAGGATCCCTAACGGTTGACTAGTTCTTCTGTTAAACACCAACAGATTCTGCGTAACAGGCACAAGCGGTGGCGAACCGAAAGCTTGCCAAGTAGTCGAGGATAAAATACTAACAGATGCGCCTTCATCTATAATGGTGCCGGGTACGACTAGATGGGAGGCCTGTATCGTGACCTCAAAGGGCCATAAGAAGGAAGGCGATAGACTGCGAATCAACTCCAATCAAAGGAACCGACCAAACTACTTGGAGGGGCTACCATTGAACTGAGGTGGTCTTCCCCTGGTGTTATGGTAGAAGAAGGAGCATCCTCCACGACCTCCATCACAGAGTGAGGATGAATATCCTCCGGGACCTCCATCACAGGAGGCGGAGGAATGGCTTCTTGAGGTATAGGGACAAGAGAATCTTTCTCCAAATTCGAGGAATTTGAAGAAACAAGAAGAACACGAGGGATGTGAGATCCACTCTCAACGGAAAATACCTGGTGCACCGCAGACGGGGCTAGCTCAACCGATCCTACGACCAATGGTTGGTCGAGAACGGATTCCTGAATTTGAATTTCCGGGGGAGTGGGATCGACCAAGGATGAATCTTGACCAATAATTGAATCAACTGGTGAAGGACTCAAAGAAAGCTGTTTGTAACCAGCCGAAAGGCATGATGCAGAAACAGTCAAGTTGTCCAAAACTCTCTTGGCTTCATCCATATATGGACAAAGGTGAATGGCATGGTGCCCTTCACATAACTTACAGGGATTGGAAAGCTTACCCTACTTCTTAAGAGCTTTACCAGCACTAGCTAAAGACGTGCCCCTAACCTGACTCCCGAAATCCAAAGGAAACTGCGGACGACCGTTGGACCATACTTCGAGCACCTTGGGAATGCCAGGGCAATCTCGAAGAAGATGGTTTCCCTGGCACAACATGCAAGGGAACTTAACTTTCCGCGGAGGGTTGGAAGGTTTATCGATGGATGTTTTCTTAGGCCCAATAGTTGCAGAGCTAGCATCTTCTTTATCTGACTTCTTCTTCTTTGTCTTCTTCTTCTTCTTCTTAGCCACCTGGTTACTAGAATCCATAATTTCACCAGGCGAAGTAGAAAAGGACGACATAAAAACAGGCGAAGAAGGGGAGAGGTCCACCTTGGAATCAACATGATGTTGTTCAGGCGGAGGAGACGGTTGAACAGTAGCCAGGACATTCAGGACCATAGAGGTTGAAAACAACCAAACAGGCAACCCAACAGGTAACCCAGGAAGGGACAACATTTCCATATAAGCAGCACCAACATTTCCAAAAGGAGGAAAAGGACCAAGATTCCCTTCGGAGGGGATTCCTTGGTTGGTGAACTCTGGAAAAATCGCCATCGGAGACAACTCAAAACAACACCCTAAGGAAACTAACTTTAACCAAGAATATTTCGTGGGCAGTTAATTTTAAAACACTGAAACCAGACTCTACTGTTTCATATTTTAAGAGTCAAAAAACAAGTAAAAGGTGACTCTATCGCTTTCAGTTTGGAAACAAGCACGAAAGGACAAGTGCTTGACGATATTTTCAAATTTAGGGAGTAAGTAAAGATCAAACTGACTACTCTGGTAATCTAGCTAAGAGGTGTACCAAGTTTCTGTGAACTGCAATATACACCTTGGTGATCAAATGAAAGAGAAATGACCAAGGAATTTCCGTACGTGCAGGTAGTCTCCCCGAATGCTGTGTTCAGTGTATCATGGTTACAAGGTGGCAGACTCAACTTCCTATGGATAACAGGATTGCAACCTAGTGGGGTCTCCCATTATATACTCGATGGTACATCGAGCACGAGTCCGTATTAGTGCTGTCTAAAGCCAAAAGGCGAACGACGACTACTAGGTTTAACGACACCGGAACACGTCACTAGCCTAGACCTCTAGATATTTCTTTAATGTTTCAATGTTGCCTTAAGATAAATTGAATAAATTTTAGAGTTAATCTTCAATTATATTTCAATTTCAGGCCCTATCGAATGTTATGTCTCAAAAATCCTCTAAATGCACACTACATGCCACAATATATCACTTTGTTCGATGAAACGCTAACTACGGGAAGGTTGAGAGCTTTTCAAACAATAACAAAATGATCATAAAACATCCACTAATGTCTCTAATGCACGCCAATGAAACTAAAAACTTTTCCTTTAGAGTTATATAACACTAATAAAGCATAAAAGCTTTCAATTCACACTAACTAATCAAAAGCAAAGAGATTTTATTTGTATTTTCAATGTTTTAGAGAAAAATGCACCAAATGAAATGAAAAACTAATAAAGAGACCAATTTGAGAAATGATAGCAAAAGAGTAGAAACAAGCAATTTCACTCAATGCAGAACACACAATCAGAACTCAAATTGATAGAGAAATCCCTCAAATCGAAGAAGAATCTCAAAAGACTCATACAAATCGTGTGATCTAGGCTCGAAATGAGACAAAGAGAAACTCGAATGAAAGAGAGAGCAATCACTTGAATAACGCAATGATACAGTGAGAACCAACCAAACAAATGCAAGGAAGCAAAAACGAAGTTGACTGAACAAGAAAAAACCAAAAACTCCCACGGGAGGTTCAGCACACAATAGCACCTAGATGCCCTAGGGCTAGAATGTAAAACTGATGGTAGAGAGCAAAAAACCAGAGGATAGAGGTCAAACACAGTCAACAAGGACTTCAAGGCACTCAGACAGTCGGAAAAAAAAACACCAAAACCAAAAATCAGACTCAGAGGGCTCAAAAACAAGTAAACCCTAGCACCAAACAGGGTTGGCGCGACTGTTTGGTTGTATCTTGCGCCAAAATAGGGTTGGCGCGGGGGCATAAATAGCAACAAGCACCATCTGGTGCGACTGTCAGGCTTAAAAGCGCGCCAATCGAGTTTACTAAGGACAGAAATAAAAAAAGAGCAAGCAAAGAGTAGATCAGGTATGGTGGGGGCTGAACAGAGGTTTTATACCAGAAGGAGACAAACCAGAAGAGTGAATCAAGTAGACACAAGCCAAAAACAACCGAAAGAGACAAAAAAAACTCCAATCAATTCCCCTGTGGATTCACCAATTTTTTGGAGAGGTAAATCCCCTCTGCAGACAGAGGCGATCCCTACTAGCCCAGATCGGGTCTAGCAACAATCAGTCATGCAGTGAAGCAGGTCTCTAGTTACAAAAACGAAAAAACATAACGAGTTGCCTACCTTAGGTCGGTCATCGAAGAAAGGATGACACTTCCCGTCCTTCGCTTTGGCAGATCACGATCCTTCCACTTAACGTGTCCGAACACCTGAACACATGTGAAGAAACACAACGATACACAACATAGAATCTAAACCTTGTAACCATACATCAGTCAGAGAGGATGTAATTCATTGCATCAAAGACAAAGACACATGAATGAAACCATAATCAAAGTCACTTATCATTAAAATAACAAAGTAAAGATACAACCCAAAGCTCTGACACTGAATCTTCCTTTGGCGGGGTTGACAGTGGAGCACGTCTCAATGAAGCTCGTCGGAAATGGGACAAAGCTTTCTCTCTTCATCTTGGCTCTTAAAGGTTGTCTGGCGATGGTCTCCTTGCTACAGATTCAACTCTTGCTTCTAGCTTGCTAAGGGAAAAGGCAAGCTTATATAGATGGTGAAAGGGGAGTTTGGATCCCTACAATTGTGGGATTGGCCCTATCCTCAAGGAAGCTTCCATGATAGGTGGAAAACCACCTCCCATACATGGAGATCCGGAGCCAAACCTCCCAACTCATTTTAGAGACTCGTTCAGGAGTTTGTTGGAATCAAACTGCTGCCATTTATTTTTAGAAAACAATCCTTATTAAGCTTGGCATGAGAAAGACACTAGGACAGAGCACCATTTGGTGCGCCCTCTATGGTGGATTTTCCCCATTGGCGCGAGGGCTGAACTGGCTAGTCACGCCAAGGCTAAAAGATCAATTTTTAGGGTTTTTCAAGGGAAATTTTCTTCAGAGGAATGATTGTCCTTGTAAAGGGGGATGCCATGAAAGTGGTTTCAGGTTATGTTACTGCTCACAGGTCATGGAAAAGGCCCTCCAATGTGCGGGATGGGGGATTTCAGGGACAGTGACAAATTACTGTGTAACAGCTCTTGAGGTGCAAGACCCAAAAGACAAACTCATTTTTTCTAGTAAATATTTAGTTTGGGCTGAAATCTACAAAGAAGACATGAATATTTACCATGTTGCAAAAATTCCCAAAGAAAGAGTTGATGATTTTAAAAATGGAGAGGAATCAAATCCAGATGCTCCATGTTCCTTCGTGTGTCTACAAAGAAAATGCCCAAGCGCAAGAGCCTTACAGTATGAGCTGTAAGTATTTTAGAAATACATTGTTTAGATGTTGATATTAAATATGCTTTATATTTACCAGATTTGGTGACATTTCGTAATTTATTTTGTAGTTATCGTTTCTCATATGGTCCAGCTGACAGGAGAGAAGAATGGAAAAGCAAATCAAGGAAGTCATATGCCAAAAAGAGGGGATGTCAATTCCATTTAATTGTAAAGATTATGGTTCAGGATCCCAACATAACAGTAATAGCATACAATCAGTATGATCACGAAGATGGGCAAGGAAGGCCTTGTCATGGAAAAGACAACACTTTAACTGATGATGTTACTCAGAGAAAGCCAAGACTTTCGAAGGACATGATTTCTTATTTAGAAAGTTGTTATTTTCTTCAATTTCCAATTGACTCTATTTGTAAAATACATATAAAGAAATATCTTGACATAGATGTTACATCCAGAGATAGGGATTTTTTCTTACACAGAAAATAAGTTGTAAACATCTATAATCGTTTGATGAAATAAAGTTATCAATTGCATACCAAATATGAAATGAGTGTGAATCTTTGGTATCAAAGAAACCAGAATGATTTCTTCTTCTACTAGAAGCCCAATGGTGCAGACATCCCTTTTATAGCTAGAATACAAACAAAATGGATGTTGGAAACTATGGTCAAGTTATCCTACAATAACTTGATAGCCATGGACTCAACATTCAGTACAAACAAATACGGGGTGAGTTTTTTTCAAATGATTGTTTTAATAAAATCATTTATGTTAAAATTAACTTCATTTCATTTAATAAGACAGTATCAGTTGTACACACTTGCGGTGTTTGATGAGCAACAAAATGGGGTACCAGTTGCCTAGGTGGTGATTTCACGTAATACATCACAAGATATAGCAGTATGGCTGGAGAGCCTCATGCTTAGGTGTTTTCAGGTTCGTCCTGATTGGAGGGTCAATGCCTTCATGGTTGACGATGCTATGGCTGAAATCATTGCTTTGAGGTAACATCAATATTCTTATTTGACATTTCGAATTGCATTCATTTTAAAAATTTCTCATTTAAAATTAATTAAATGTCGTAAGAGAATCACGAAGTGTGAAGTGATCTTCTGTGTTTGGCACGTAAGGAGGGCATGGCTTAAGAATTTTAATCGGTTGGTTAGTAGCTCAGAGAAATAAAAATATATGTTCAATGAATTTGGCCATATCATGAAATATTATTGTACTGATGAAGTGGATGATGCAATCAATGCTTTTTTCACCAAATATGCAACTGAGCAGAATTTTTTGGACTATTTCTACAAGACTTGGGTTTTCGGTGACAAGATTCGTAATTTTTTCATAATATTCCTTCTGTGTTGTATGTTTTTTGTTTATGTTGGACAACTTATATTTACTAATTAATTATTTCCATGTAGGGATGTGGGTTAAAGGCTGCAGAGATTTTCCTCACGCAAACAAGGAGACAAATAATGTTGTGGAATCATACCATGGTTATTTGAAGACAACATTTCTATGTGATAAATGAAAGAAATGTTCTTGTAGAATGGATTGGCTATTCTACACTCTCCTAAAAAAAATTGAGCCATGTTATCGATTCAAGGAAATTTTGAAAAAAAAATGATATTATAACAACCAGAAGAAAGAGATGCAACTTGAATCATCAATGGAAAAGGCTAGAAGAATTCCAGACAGTGATTGCAGGCCTCATGAGAGCATATCTCATGCTTATTGTGTAAGGAGCCAAAGAAAAGCCGATCAATAATATCTTATCATTTTTCATCGCAAAAATGTTATAACTTGTGATTTCCCATGGTATATTCAAGGGAACATTTGCAAGTATTCTATAAAGGTAGATTGGTTTCATTCATCCTTGATGGATTTAGACCCTTTATTGGATCTTCATACCACACCCAATGCATTGAATGCCAGGCTTTTGAGATAAGTACAAATGCACCAAACCTTCATGCAGATACTATCACAACCAAATATTGAAGATGAAAATGTTGAATAACTTTGTGTGTTGAGAGAGGAGTTGTTTGGCGATCTATACCTGTTTCGGAATAGTCCTACTTCTACTGTGAGCAAGACAAAAGAGTTGATTGATCTGGCTAAAAAAATTGTGGATGATTCTAATAATATTAATATTATGGATTATGACTTCACCCTTGGTTTGGGTGCTTATGAGTCATCCTTGAAGAGGAATAAGAGTTTTCTTAGTCCAAAAAAAAGAAAAATACAAGGAAAAGGAATGTCACCTTGAATATTGATTTGAATGTCTCTGCATCAGAAGATGAACCATTTCAGTTTCCACGCCTCAACAAGCATGGTCGTACTCCCTCTAGAAATGCATCCTCTACTATTCCAAATAAGTTCTATAGGGAGAGGATATCAGTATGTTTAGATCAAATTGATGATCTTCCAAGTTTGTTGCTATGTTTAGATCGCTTTGTCGATTTTTCAAGTTTGTTGCAATGTCTTTGATATTTGCTATTTCTTTTAGCTTAATGTAGTGTTGTAACAATTGCAGGGCCATGACATCCAACTAATGTGATTACAGATGAAGGATGTACACACACCCACAATCAACCTTTTGATCACGAGTCAAGGTACATTTGACGATATTCTTGATTGATCTACTATGTATTTTGATGCATCTATTACTTGACATGTTATTTTTTTCTCTGATGGAAATTGTGTTTTCATCTTACAAACGCAGTTGGTTCGTCATTGGTTCCCCTTGACCAGAACAAGATTCGACCACTGACATCACGGAAATTTGTGAATTTCCATGTTTGTTTGCATTGTCTTCACTCCTAACGTTTACCACTGGTTGTTGTTTATGTTGTTAATGTAGCATTGGAATGTTTGTAGGGCTGCGACATCCAATTAATGTGTTTACAAATGAGAGATGTACACAGACCCACCATCAACCTTTTGATCACATGAGTCAAGGTACATTTGACGAGATTCCTTATTGATCTACTATGTCTTCTGATGCATCTATTACTTGACATGTTATTTTTTTCTCTGATGGAAACTATGTTGTCATCTTACAAACATAGTTGGTTCATCAATGGGTCCCCCTCGACCAGAACAAGATTGGGGCACTGACACCATGGAAATTGGTGAATTTCTATGTTTGTTGCATTTTCTTTGCTCTTAAATTTTAGCACTGGTTGTTTTTCATGTTTTTAATGTAGTGCTGGAATGTTTGCAGGGATGGAGCATCCAATTAATGTGATTTCATATGAAGGATGTACAAAGACACACTATAAAAAAATTTATCAAATGAGTCAAGGTGCTTAGGATGAAACTTTTAATTGATCTACTCTATATTCTGATGCATGTATTACTTCACATATTATTATTTTCTCTGATGAAAAATGCATTGTCATGTTATAGACACAACAACTTGTTCAATGGGTCCCTCTCTATTCGAAGATGATTGGGTCACTGGCATCATAGAACTTGGAGACAACACACAAATTGGCTTCAGAAAAAAGTTGTGAGAGAAACTCCATCTTGTTGTTTATTTTCCGACATACCGACATTCATGCGATTAATGCCATTCCAGTTGTGATGCTATGTTGGTGAGGATTCATGGTGGAGTGGCCAGCTTTGGTTACATGTGATTCCTAGCGTGGAGGACTTTGTTGTTAGGGTTATATTGGTTTCCCTAGCTAGGGTTAGGAGAGCTTAAAATTATTCCATCTTCTGATAAACTGCAAGTATGTACATGTACTTCATCTTTTCTATATAAATGAAGTGCTTCAACAGTCCAATAATTGAGTACTTGGAGATTTTAGTCGAATAATTGATTACTTGAGTAATGCGATATTTCTTAGCGCATAAAACTTCTATTGTCACTATGGTGTATTATTTCCCAATTCAGTAGCAGGGTGTATAATCATTCTGACTATAGACTGTCAAACTTGTTTTTAAGTTTTATTTTTACTATTTTGAAAAATATCCATGTTAATCTATCATGTATTAGATCCCACGGAAGTAAAAACAAAAAAAATATATATATGCACAGAAATAATGGTGTACTGCCTACATGGTCATTATGATAAAATTGCATAATATAATGCCTAATGGAAAATATTTGTCAATTAAACAACAATAATCAATTGGGGGTTGAAAAGGTTCATGATACATGGCAAAATAACACAACATAAAATAATTATACCCTAAAAAAGATTCATCTATTATATTGTGAACCATCTATAAATTACAATGGGTTCTTCTCTAGTGAAATAACCATGCCATCATAGCCCCAAGGAAAATGATAAGAATAACACATTCACATATTTGAGAGTTATCATGATGATGATTGATGACTTCACTTGCAATAACCCATGAACCGGTGTCATCTCTGACACCTACATCTACACTTGACATTCTTGCCACCAGTATATCAGTGGACATCCTATGAATGTCTACAAGCCTTTGTATGCTGAAATATTTAAACTGAGAGCTCCACATTATTGCTTTCTTGTATAGGGTTTTTAAATTAGCTTTTCAAACTTCAAAGATGCCATTGAGCTTATTGCAGATGAGTTGCGAGTTCATGTAAACTGCAATATCATTGACAACATTGTTTTTTTCCTCTTTTAAGCCCTCAAAAAGGGCAATATAGTAGGCTTCATTATTAGTTGTCCTCCCATGTAGATATATATTTCTGTGCATGAAATTATTTCGCGCCGAATTATAAAGCACATATTAACTATGGCTTGTCTAGGATTTGGACGACAGGAAACTTTGATACACAATGTCCACTTTTCCACCATTGTCCACACTTGAAAAACCTACAGCATAAAAAAACAATAAATTAATATTAGACATGTAGGCATTTATATAAGATTCAATCTATAAAATCAAGGCACCTTGCACACATGAAATCACTTCCTAACTTTACCAAAGTTGCAGAGCACCTCACTTCCTTGAATACAATCAAAATTAGGTTTGTTAAAATGTCCAATCAGGGTTTGGAGAAGACATGTTTGTTCAAAAAATAAAAGCATGAGATATTTGGAATGATGCACAATCAAAATTTAGAGCAGATGAGATCAAAATTTTGAGTAGAGGATTGCATATGTCATTTCATTTGTTCTTCCTTTTCATTCTAGCCATTCCAACCATTCATTTCAAGTGTTCCTATGTTTTGTTCTTAGAACTGAGATGAGATGTTCTGTTTTCTGTTCTGGTCAACTCGTATGAAATTTTCCTCCTTAACAACAGCCTTTTGTAGCTAAACATCATGCAAGTCTTATTCTAAGAATGTTTCTATCTCTACAAGTATTTTTCTCCCCCCCTATTCTGCACCTATAGCATGCAATCATTTGACAATGTTCCTTGAATCAATGTCAGGAATATTCAACTTGAAGGAAAGGAAGATGGGAAGGTTGCAGAATGTCTAATCTTCAAAGTAGACACTCGATGCAAAGGACCTAAACATATATATTGTGATAATGTGCACAATGGATGTCTACTATCAAAGAAATAAGAAATAATTGGTTATGAGCATAAATCCTATCCAACTTAGTTTGAACTAAGTCAGAAGCTCTTTCCCTATTGGACAAGTAAACCCTCTACCATAATCTAGGTATTTTCTATACTGGCCATGTGCTTGCCACTTAACCTACTCGAATAAGTGAATCATTTTGCTGACAAACCTTTGAAATTGTTGTCTGCCCACATGCTCCCACGTGATCGAACTATCCCATTGAAGTTTACAATGTTTGACTTTTCTGGTGCAGCACATTCCATGGGCCATCTCTTGGCTGTAGAAATGAGAAAATCCTGTATTTTCGTATGTGCAAAGTGGGAAGAAAAGAACCCCAGCTTCAAAAATGTTGTGCTACAGAGACAGTTTTATCAAATCTAATTTTCATTTTAATTATTTTAACATAGAAGGTTTATTTTCATTTTGATCATTTTAAAATAGAATGTGGATGGGATGCTAAAAAATTTAACTATATTGAACAAGAAAATCACCTTTTTCACAAATAATTTTCCTGTCAATTCCATCCCTACTCATAAAGAGAGACCTGTTCCCATAGATTTCACTGAGGTGAACATCGTGATCAGAGCTCCATATCATAAATTTGAGGACTAAACACCAGATAGGCACATCATGATCACTGTGTGAGACATAGAATTGAAGCCATCAAACTTTTATGGATTTAATGTAATTGCGCTTATTTCTAGGGAACTTCCATGTTCATGGTTCACTCTTCATAACTGTAAAAACCCATCACATTAATGTTTACATATAAATCAAAACACTGACATGGATACGGCTAGCTCCTTACTCTGTACTCTCAAACCCTCAAATAGTTCCACACTTCTAGTGGGCAGAGGGCAAAGGTTATACACCATGTTTCACTCTGCACAAGACATGTCAGAGTTTTTCACTTGGAAAACCTAAGCACCATATAAAGATATTATGGTGATTTCGTCTATATTTGTTTGAATTTATGAGAAATGGAATGAGGACCATCAAAATTTTAAGACATGTCAGACTTTCACACTAGAAAAAAACTAAGCACCCTATAAATATGTTATGATGGTTGTGTATAGATTCTTTGGCTTTATAAGAAATGTGATGAGAAACATAAAATTTTTAAGACATTTCAGAGTTCTTGGACCAACATTCTTGAGCAAGAAACTATCAAATATCCAGTTACTAGAATCTAATTACATTTAAACAAAAATTAGAAAGATCTAGCAAGAACCACAGACCAATCCTTAAAGATAGAAAGACAAGATGAGGGCACTCGAAGCTTTTTGAATAGATAAAGACTAGGTTACACACTGTCAAAACAAGTATGAAAAGTACCATAAAATCTCGTGCATTCATATAAATTCACCACCTAACAGAAGCCCTAAATTAAGGGTTGGGAGAAACTCAACAAGTATAACATACACTCATCTCGATCTCCACTATCAAAAACCCTAAATAGAGGATTCTGGTAACTGGATATTTGATATGCATATAATTTTTTTTCCTGTAGGTGCTGGAATATGATAAAAGAAGCCCTAAATAGAGGGTTGGGAGAAACTCAACAAGTATAACATACACTCATCTCTATCTCCACTATCAAAAACCCTAAATAGAGGATTCTGGTAATTGGACATTTGATATGCATATAATTTTTTTTTCCTGTAGGCGCTGGAAAAAAAAATTAAATGCATATCAAATATCTAGTTACCAGAATCCAATTACATTTAAACAAAAATTAGAAAGATCTCACAAGAACCACTGACCAATCCTTAAAGATAGAAAGACAAGATGAGGGCACTCCAAGCTTTTTGAATAGATAACGACTAGGTTACACACTATCAAAACAAGTATGAAAAGAACCAGAAAATTTCGTGTGTTCATATAAATTCACCACCTAATAGAAGACCTAAATAGAGGGTTGGGAGAAATTCAACAATTATAACATACACTCATCTCCATATCCACTATCAAAAACCATAAATAAAGGATTCTCGTAACTGTATATTTGATATGCATATAATTTTTTTTCCTATAGGCATTGGAAAATGATTTTCCAGCACCTACAGGGACAAAAATTGAAATGCATATCAAATATCCAAGTACCATAATCCAATTACATTTAAACAACAATTAGAAAGATCTGACAAGAACCACTGACCAATCCTTAAAGATAGAAAGACAAGATGAGGGCACTCCAAGCTTTTTGAATAGATAAAGACCAGGTTACACACTATCAAAACAAGCATGAAAAGTACCAGAAAATCTCGTGCATTCATATAAATTCACCACCTAACAGAAGCCCTAAATAGATGGTTTGGAGAAACTCAAAAAGTATAACATACATTCATCTCCATCTCCAATATCAAAAACCCTAAATAGAGGATTCTGGTAACTGGATATTTGATATGCATATAAATTTTTTTTCCTCTAGGCGTTGGAAAATGATTTTTCAGCGCCTACAGGGAAAAAAAATTACATGCATATCAAATATCCAGGTATGAAAATCCAATTACATTTAAACAAAAATTAGAAAGATCTGGCAAGAACCACTGACCAATCCTTAAAGATAGAAAGACAAGATGAGGGCGCTCCAAGCTTTTTGAATAAATAAAGACTAGGTTACACACTATCAAAACAAGAATGAAAAGTACCAGAAAATCTTGTGCATTCATATAAATTCACCACCTAATAGAAGCCCTTAATAGAGGGTTGGGAGAAACTCAACAAGTATAACATACACTCATCTCCATCTCCACTATCAAAAACCCTAAATAGAGGATTTTGGTAACTGGATTTTTGATATGCATATAATTTTTTTTTCCTGTAGGCGCTGGAAAATGATTTTCCAGCGCCTACAGGAAAAAAATTTGCATATCAAATATCCAGTTACCAAAGATTAATGCACAAATATATTCTATTATTGAGAACATAAGTATATTTTGTTTTAAAACACCAAGGTACTCTGATTTTGAGAGAAGGAAGGTCTCTAAGATTGATAAAAATAGTGCTCTGTTTTTAAGGAATTGATAAAAACAGAGCACTGTTACCTTTGTTTGGCAAGTGCTTTCTCATAAATTCTATGTGATAAGAAGCAATGCTTAGTGGTTTAAACATTCAAGGGGTGAACCAATCTGGACCAATTGGTTTTGATAACATCGGGAAGAATATTTTTACCAAAAAAATCTAGATTGTTCCTAATATAAATGATAATAATCACATAAAGGCTCAAATCTTAAGGAATGGATATTCGTGGCAAATGTTTATACTTGGATAATGGTAAAACCTTGGAAAATTTTGTGTCAAGGTAGAAATAAGAAATAGATATATATATATGATGTAATGAATACCGGGAAACATTTTCATCACTGTAATGTTCATGAAGGTACCATAGATCTCCAATTAGGTTCTCATTTTAGAATATGCATACACTAGTGGGATAGAGTGGAGGATCTCTTCAGTAAGTTAATTCTTATAAGTTGCTCAGCCAGGTCATTGGTGCTTTTACAAACATTTAGGATCTCTTCAGTTTTCTTTTTATTTTGGTTGCAGCAGTCTCTTTGTAGAAGTTACAATCCTCAAAAACATAATATGGGTGTGGAATCTGAGGTGTTGGGCGTCTTGAATGTGAAAGTAATAGGCTCTGGAAAGTGTAGTGTACTGCTTGCATATCGATTTGGAGCAAACCAATCGTTATGGAAATATATTCTTCCATACCTAGTCCCTCATTATAAGGTCGTAGTATTCGATATGGTATTCTCTCAAAATGTGGATCCTAACCATTTCAACTTCAATCAATATACTTCGCTTTCTGCTTATGCAGCTGACCTTATCTCCATTTTGGATGAGCTCGAAGTTGAGAAATGCTTCTATGTTGGGCATTCTGTCTCTGGAATAGTGTGTTGTCTTGCATCCATTGAAAGACCAGAATTTTTTGAAACATTAATCTTGCTCTGCGCTTCGCCTAGGTACGAAATTCCTCTATATTTCTCTGAATCTGTGGTTTACCTAATGACGGCTTTATCTGATATGTTGTCTCTTATTTTTTGCAGGTATCTGAATGATGAATCCTACCATGGAGGCTTCGATGTATTCACTTAAATAATTGGGTTTTATACTTACATAGGTAGATTTCAGATTATTATTTAGCATCAACCATTTAGTACAGAAACAACATTAGCAATTTAAAATTCAAGTTTCAACAGACAGTATAAACTGTGACAAATAACATCAATCATGAAATGGAATCAGGCATCCCATTATGGAATCAGACATGAAATGGAATCAGGCATAACATTACAAGCTACAAAATCCCCAATAGTTTCATAGACATATTTACCGGTGTTTCGTTAAATCCTTTGGCATGACTCTGCTTCTCCCTAGACTGTTGAATCACTGACAGGTTGAGCACTTTCCCTTGACTGATCAATTTTGGACAGGCTGAGCACTTTCGGAGGTGTGAATGAACTAGAATGATAGGTTGAGCACTGTTATTACTGGTGTGAATACTCTCCGTTCAAATTTCAAATCGCTAAGTGTGCAAGAGTTGTGGCGTCGTGGGGGTGGCGGATGGGAGAGGAGCGGTGCGGAGGGAGAGAAGTGGCGGAGGCAGGGGCACGGGGTCCACCGGAGGAGTTGCTACCGTCGTCGTCCGCCGAGAGGTCTTGTTGTCGACATCATGGGCGAGGTCCACCTGAAGGCCAGAGAAGTGCAGGGGTCGCTAGAGTGGGTAGTCCGGGAGCTGTCTCATCAACCTTCGATTCATCGAACAAAAGACACTTCCTTTCAGAAATCCATGGAATCCGTCTATCCTCTCATTGGTCTTCCCCAAAACTAAAGTTGAATTTTGAAATATGCGTACATTTCCACTTTGGAGTGAACTCACTGTCTATATATGTTTGACAATAACTTGTTTGAGATAGTGAGAGGCTTAGGTTTTCTCATTGATTTATTCATTGTTGCTTCTCTTGTAGCAATTCAACACTTAATCCCTCATATTTAATTTACTTTCAGGGTTTTCATAGTAACTTCCTATTCCATGAGGGAGTTTAGCGGAGCCGCCTGGTTTCCAGAAAAGGCATGGGTTTCCTCTCTGAGGGGTCTAGTGGCCGCCTCGCCGCTACGGCCCCCTCAACCTTCTTTGCGGCTTCTACTGCGAGCTTTGTGTATACATTCTCGCTATGGAAGGCAATGTTTATAATGGTGCGGAGGACTGTTATTTGCTGTGGCCGTGGGTGGACTAGTTTTTTTTGGGTTTTCTTTGCGAGAGTTTGGCAGCTATATGGCGGCCATAGATGGTGGGTTGTTTCTCACTGCGGCTGTTGGTGGACCGGCTCCTATTTTGTAGTGAGTTTCCTCAATGTTGTGGTCTCTCTTCTTTCTTGCGGCCCTGACTTACCTATTTTGCAGTGGGTTTGCGGCCCCTCTTCTTTAGAGGGGCTTTTATTGTGGATGCAGTTGATGGGTCATGCACACGCTGTCGATGCCCACTTGTTGCCACTAGTTTCGTTTGTTTGCTGATATGCTTGTCGTTCACTGACATTGACATGTGGGATTCGAAGCTATGCTTGCGGTTCACTGACACTGGGTTTTGTGGCTGCCGATGTCTCCATCCATCTGGTTCCTGGTTTTGTGCCTTTGCCCCTCTTTTTTGGGGTGGTTGTTGACCTGCCTTGCATGGTTTTGTCTGTTCTTGGGGTTTATGTTTTGATCCCTTATGGGTTTTTTGTGGACCTACATGCTTGGTTTATATCGGCTTTATGTTTTTATCCCTTATGGGTTTTTTGTGGGCCCGCATGGCTCGTTTATATTGGCTTATTTTCAGTGATTGTGAAGATGTATGTGCCCACAGGGTTTGGGTTATACATTGTAAGACTGTAAACGTCTTTTTATCTAATAGAAAGTTTTTTTTCTTTTGAAAAAATATGTAGAAAAATGTCACTGGGTAGCAACCATTACTTTATTCAATATATTTCATAATAAAAACACACGAATCAAATACAAAACATTCGAGTAGTCTTTAGTGCGACTTTTTGAAGGCTTTTCTGGTAGATTTTTCCGATCTAATTTCTCTAAAATCCGGCAGATATTAGTTGAAAACAAAAGTTTGATAGATAACCTTGCACAATAGAAGTATCCTAGGAATTTTTTAGGGTGCTGAATCCATATATATAGTCAAAATATCAATTTAAATAACATAAATCAAAATTTTACCTTAATTTTTTTCACTAATTCCGACACCAAAAACTCCAAAAAATCACACTAAAACAACTCCCAAAACATTATCTACAACATTCATTCAAGTGCATCAGCAATTTACTTTAATCATTAAATAAAAACACACGAATCAAATACAAAACGTTATCTACAACATTAGTTCAAGTGCATGAGCAATTTACTTTAATCATTAAATAAAAACACACGAATCAAATACAAAACATTATCTATCAAGTGCATGAGCAATTTACTTTAATCATTAAAGTTTGAATATGTAATCCGCGTTGCCTGCCGTGTCACCGTCAACCCCACCGTATGGGATAAACCAAGCAACTGCCCAGTGCCCCTCCTGTAAACCCAGAACCAGCAGACACGTTTCCATTCGCCGCACACAGAAAAAAAGGCGCCATCTATTTGTGGAGCCGCCTTTAAATTACGAGGGAAACTCTTCAGAGTGTGCATTTCCTTTTTCAGCGCATCAGCAATTTACTTTAATTATTAAAGTTCGAAAATTATTAATCCACGTTTCCTGCCGTGTCACCTTCAGGCTTCGACCCATCGGATGCTGTAAACCAATTTCCTTTCCGGTAAAGCCAAAACCAGCAGACATGTTTCCATCCGCCGCACATAGAGGAAAAGGGCGACATCTATCTGTGGAAGCGCCTATAAATTACGGGGAAACTCGTCAGAGTCTCCATCAATTCGAGAAGCTTGGAATGTACTAACAGCGTTTCAGTAGCAATATAGCAGGAATTTGCGAGTGTTGTGAGTGGGGATATTAAATATTCACTCTCTTCTGTTTTGTATTCCGGAAAAAAAATGTCAATTGTGGCACTAATTTGGTGTGAAGAGATGCAGAAGCTGCGTGACCGCACCTCACAAAAGGAGGAGCAGAGGCAGGGACTTTCGAGTACTGAGGAACCGGCGGCGTTAATGGGAGGAATGCAAAATAATAGTAACAAGAATTTTGTTGCTGCGAAATTCGAAAAATGGTTGTCTCGAACTGTTTTGTCGCCCTCTTCTTCGGCCATCTATAACATGATGGAATGCTTTCAATGTTGATGGCTGTAGGAAGTACATATATGTTTATGTGTTAATGGGATGGGAGAGCAATGTGATGTTTGTAAGTGGGATGGGAGAGCGATCCTATATTTGTATTGAATCATCACGATTTTGTAATATTGTTTCAGGAGATTTATTTTTGTATAAAGTAAATTTTATAATGCAATAACCACGGAATGTGATTTAACCATAGAAGTCTGACAGACTTAATATGATTCTGGTTTCTATGAGGACAAACTTTCATTTTTCATGTACACTGGTTTCTCATTATCTACAAAATCGTCTGGAATGGGAGGAATCTGTAAAATGAGCCATTGTTTTTCCCAGGCTAGCATTTCACTTTCTGGTTCGGTAACAATTGAGGAATAAGGTCACGGGGAGGCACTCTTTCCTGAGGAATGAAGTAAATTAATGATCGTAGTTTCTTCGTGTTCAAATAAATAGGGAATTGGAATGCAATTTTCAAAATCACTTAATATATCCAAATCATCCATAATTTTAGTATATTATGATAAATAAGGTCATTGGATCTTGTTTTGGGAGTTGTAACATTACATATTACATCATATAGACGTATGAAAGACATTTTCGAAATGGAGAAACCATGTAATAACAAACATGGCTTCCGTCTAAACAACACTATGAAATACGTCAACATCATGATGAATACACCGTGCATAATTGTTCAATACATAGCATCATAAGCAGAATAAAATATAGCATCGAAAGATGTATAAACTATAAGCATTCATACAAAAGAACAACTCATAAAATAGCATATTCAATCCATGGACCCGAGATATAAAACAGCCAGATAGGAGATGTGATACATCAGCGCATTATAGGATCATAATACAGGCTCGCTTGATATATACGAAGAACCAGCTCCAGTTGAAAAAAGTCCTGCATATACATATTCAAATGGTAGAAAAAACAAAAAAGTAGATAGTCCCAGGCTTGCTTGATTTATTTGTTGGAGTTTTGGGAAATTCCAAACATACAGTGATGGAGAGAATAATCTCCCCTCTACAACACAGAGAAGTTTAAAAAACAAAATTTGACTTGCAGACAGAGATGGCATGAAAATGCTTTCTATTTCATTAACAGAACAAAAAAAATTATTACAAATTTCTTCCATCAAGACTGCTACACACACAGTGTTTCAAAATAAAACTTCTCTCTGTCTCTCAAGAATGCACAAACAGTGCTTTGTTCTTCTTACTATGTTTTCTTGCCTGCGGGCTCTCACACAACGATTACAGCAAAATGCATTACACACTTTTGGCTCTCGGGCCTTTTTCTGCTTTTATATGCCGCGGCGGGAACAATATACATAAAACCTATATAAAACTTAAAACAAGGAAATAAACTAATTTACAAAGGAAACCTTTGTTGAACATAAAATTTAACATAGGCGCGACGTACGAGTGGGGACCACATCGCAGTCGGCCATTTTGCGATGTGTGATATTGGCGGAGCAAACAAAAATGTGATGATGCGTTAGCGGAAAAACAAATGAACTTGCGATTGTGCGATCGTGCGATGGCGCGACGATCGCACGTTGCAAACTTCAACCGGCGGTAATGAATATGACATGTGATTTTGCAATCGTGCGATGGCGCAATCATATAATATGACGTCGCGTGATCCTGTGGACCCACGAGCCTTGCTGCTGTTGGGGGGGGGGGTGATTTTGCGACATTGCGATGTTGCGATCGTGCGATGGCGCGACGATCGCACATCGCAAATAATCCACATCAACAAGACACTCGACTTTCAAAAACTGCGATCTGTGATTTACGCTCAAGTGGTAGGGACCACTTGTCCTGCCTTTTCAATATTTGAAGTCCTCCGCCTATTTTAAAGCAATTCCATTCATTTTGGTTGTTGAGGGCTTTAAATCCCGAAATGACTATTTTAATTAAACTTTTGTTCCTCCGTAGTTCAGATCTACAGGAAATCTTCATTCCTCTACAAAAATGACTTCGTCTATATCAAAATTAATTCTCCTGCAATACTCGGTTGCGGCCCATCATCATTTAATTCTTCTCCTTACAGTTCTCCATTCCTCTTAAATATAGAGTACTGTGCACTCAAATCTTTGCTGCTACCTCTGTGTACTCCTTCTTCTGCTCAAAGGTACGGCAGGTGAATTTAATATTTCAACACTCCCCCTTAAAGTCAGCTGTTGGGTTATCAAACATACCCAAACATTTTCTTAAAAATTCAAAATATCTGCATATTGTTCCTCTGTTTTACAATGCTGTAAAACAATTTCTCCATTGTTTACCAATTCTCTGATATAATGAAACTTTGTATCTATGTGTTTTGTTCTTTTATGAAACACAGAATTCTTTGATAATGCAATAGCTGAGCTATTGTCACAATAAATCACTGTCCCTTTTACCTGTTCTTGGCGTAAGCTTGTCAACATTCTTCTCATCCAAACTGCTTGACACGCTGCTGCTGTAGCTGCCACATATTCTACTTCTGTTGTAGATAATGCTACAATTGGTTGTTTCTTAGAAGCCTATGAAATGGCTCCTAAACCCATATGAAAAATATAACCGGAAGTGCTCTTCCGATCATCTACACTTCCAGCCCAATCACTGTTAGTGTATCCAACTAACTCTGAATTTTCTGAAGCAGTGTATAAAATACCAAATCTTTTAGTTCCTTTCACATACCTCAGAATTCTTTTTGCTGCTTGCCAATGTGCTTCTTTTAGCTTCTCCATAAATCTGGAAATTTAACTAACAGCATACATAATATCCGGCCTAGTTGCAGTCAAATACATGAGGCTGCCAACTATGCTTTTATACATACTTGGATCAAAATCCTTGCTGCTGTCATCTTTACTCAACTTCAATCCCATTACTGTGGGAGTAATTATAGCTTTGCACTTCTGCATATTAAATCTTTCTAAAACTTGATTCACATACTTTGTTTGAGAAATAAAAAATCCATTTTTCACTTTGCTCTACTTCTATTCCTAAGAAGTATCTCAACAAACCCATGTCAGTCATTTCAAGTTCATCTTTCATGACTGTTTTAAAATTCTCAATAAGGTAATCATCATTACCTGTAAAAATTAGATCATCAACATATAAAACAACAATGAGCATCTTACCATCATTTTCTTTGATGTAGAGGGTGGGTTCTCCCTCACACTTTTCAAATCCATTTTCCAGTAGATAGGAATCTATCCTACTGTACCATGCTCTTGGTGCTGTTTCAGCCCATAAAGAGATTTCTTCAATTTGCAGACCTTATGCTCTTGGCCTTTCTTCTCATATCCTACAGGTTGTTCCACATATACCTCTACCATTAAAACTCCATTTAAAAATGCAGATTTTACATCCATCTAGTATACTTTCCATTTGTTTTGTGCTGCTATGGACAACATTGCTCTTACTGTCTCCATTCTTGCAACTGGTGCAAAAGTTTCTTCATAATAAATCCCTTGCTTCTGCTTATATCCTTTGACAACAAGTCTGGCCTTGTGTCTTTCTATTTTTCCTTCAACATTGCTCTTGGTCTTATAGACCCATTTAACTCCAATGACTTCTTTACCTTCTGGGAGATCAACCAGCTCCCATGTTTTGTTCTTCTCTATGGCATTAATTTCATCATCCATAGCTTCTATCCATTTTCTATCTTTAACTGCATCTTCAAAATGAATAGGATCATCAACTTGACAATACAAAGAAAATAAGGAATTCATACCTTCATTTGCTGCTCCCTGCTCATAGATTTCTCTAATACTTCTGAACCTTGTTCCACTTTCACTTAGTGTATTCGTGCTTGAAGAAGCACTCGAGTCTGCTCCATGTGGTGTGCTTGGAGATGCACTCCCACTTCTTCTCAAGGGTGTCCTTGCTGCCGCTTGAGGCGTCCCTTGCTGTCCTTGCGTTGGTGGAGGTTGTGCTACGGATGAGTTGTTAATTTCAACTACATCTTCCTCATCTTCATCATGAGATAAACAGCTTTTAACATTGATTGTTTTCTCAATACTTCCATCCCATGCTTCCTCTTCAATGAATTGCACATCTCTTCTTATCGTAAACTTCTTTGTGGATGGGTTATACAATTTGTATCCTTTGGAATCTTCACAATATCCAAGGAAAATGCACTTCTCTCCCTTACTATTCAAGTTCTTCCTTAACTTGTCTGGAATATGTGCATATGCCACACATCCAAAAAATCTCATGTGGGTGACTCCCTGTTTTCTGCCACTCCACGCTTCTTCTGGAAATTTTTTCATCACAGCTTTTGTAGGGCATCTATTTAAAATATATACAGCACATTTTGCTGCTTCTACCCAATACACATTCGGCAAGTGTTTTTCCTTTAGCATACTTCTCACCATTTCCATTATGGTTCGATTCTTCCTTTCAGCAACTCCATTCTGTTGCGGTGTGTACCTTGTGGTAAATTTCTTGTGTATGCCGTTCTCTCTACAAAAACGCAGAAATTCCTTTGATATATATTCTCCTCCTCTATCAGTGCTGAGAACTTTAATATACAGCCCACTTTGCTTTTCTACAAGAGCTTTAAAGTGGCAAAATTTCTGAAAGACTTCACTCTTATATTTCATAAAATAAACCCACACTTTTCTTGTGAAATCATCTATGAAGGTCAGCATGTAGTTGCTGCCTGAAACTGATGCTGTTTGCATCGGCCCACATAAATCTGAGTGAATGATTTCTAAGGGTGCTTTCGCCTTTATGCTTTTCCCTGATGGAAAATTTTCTCTGTGTTGCTTTCCCAAGATGCAAACTTCACATAGGCTGTCAGGCTTCTCAATCAATGGCAAACCTCTTACCATTCCTTTTCTGTGCAGCAAATTTAATCCTCCGAAATTGAGATGTCCAAATCTCAGGTGCCATAACCAATTTTCATCTTTTTCTTCCTTCTGGAAGTCTTCTTGTGTTACAGCTGCTATATTCTTTCCTTTTCCCTTCAAGTCAATGTTGAGCTTGAGTGGAAACATTCTATTGTTGGTCATTTGTATTTCAGCAATAATTTTCTTTCTTGGAGGTATATCTTTTATTGTGCACACATCATCTTTGAATATTACATTGTAACCTTTATTTATGAGCTGCCCAATGCTCAAAATATTACACTTCAGACCTGGAACATAATATACATCAGGGACAAATTTATGTTCCCCATTTCTAGCTCGAATACTAACTCTGCCTTTCCCTTTGACAGAGATCTTAGTATCAGTCTCTGTGGTTACTTCAGATTTAATCTCTTCATCTAGATTGGAAAACATTGCTCTGTTTCCAGTCATGTGATTACTACATCCTGAATCTAAGAACCAAACATTATCTTCTCTATCTTGTGCTACATTACAAGCTAATAGCACATTACTTGGGTTCTTTTCTTCTTTTGCTATATTAGCATTCTGCCTATTTTTCATGTCATTTTGCTTCTTTCTACATTCATTGGCATAGTGCCCATATTTCTTTCAATAATGACATTGGACATTGGATTTGTCATACCTCTGTCCATGAGCATGTTGGTGTTGATGTCCACCTTGCTGGCTGTTGCATTGGCTGTGACTCTGACTCTAACTGTTGCTCCTTCCATGTGAATGTGAAGGGTTGTTCCTTCCACCTCTATTTTGGCTTCTGCCTCTTCCTCTTCCTTTACCTTGACCTCTTCCTCTTCCTGAAGGCATCTGGGTCTTGAAGGCATGCTCAAGAGATGAGGTTTCATCTCTACTCAATATCTGTTCATGAGTTATTAGTGAGGCATGAAGTTCATCCACTGTGAACGATGAAAGATCTTTGGTCTCTTCTATGGTGGTAACAATAACATCAAACTTTGAGGGTAAGTATCTCAAAATTTTCTCCACAATCCTTCTTTCTTCAAGAGTTTCTCCATGGGATCTTATCTGATTTACAATCTCAATCACGTGTGTAAAAAATGTGTCCACATTATCTGACTTTTTCATGCAAAGAGTTTCAAAATCTCTTCTCAGCAACTGAAGTTTTGCTGTCTTAACTTTCTCCATACCTTGATAGGCTACTTTCAGAGTTTCCCATGCTTCCTTGGATCTCTTAGCTGCTGCTATCCTTGGAAACACACTCTCATTTACTTCTTGATACAAATAGAAGAGGGTCTTAGCATCCTTCTTTCTATTTTTCTTCAATAAATCCTTCTCTGCTTGAGTTAAGGCATTAAAAGCCTGCTCATTAGCTGGTTCAACAAAACCATCTTCTACAAATTCCCATAAGTCTTGTGAGACAAACAGGGCTCTCATGGTAATGGCCCAATAATCATAGTTCTTTCCATTAAATTGTGGAAGCTAAACATTTCCAATGCTCATTCCTGTACTTGGTCCAGCCATTGCTCTTAAACTGAACTTTGAACTTAAACAAACTGTCCTTCCTTCTCTAAAAGAACAAACTCTTTTAAAACAAAACAACAGCTCTGTTATCTTTGAGAAATACCTGAACTTTTGACTTCTGTTGAGCTTTCACACTGCTGGAGAAAAGGCTGCAACAAGTCTTCTTCTTCTTCAGCTTCTTTGAAACCTTCAAAGAGCCTGGACTAGCTCTGATACCATGTTGGAGTTTTGGGAAATTCCAAACATACAGTGATGGAGAGAATAATCTCCCCTCTACAACACAGAGAAGTTAAAAAAAAAAAAATTGACTTGCAGACAGAGATGGCATGAAAATGCTTTCTATTTCATTAACAGAACAAAAAAAAATTATTACAAATTTCTTCCTCAATGGAGGGATTCACCAAATACTATGAAGACTGCTACACACGCAGTGCTTCAAAATAAAACTTCTCTCTGTCTCTCAAGAACACACAAACAGTGCTTTGTTCTTCTTACTGTGTTTTCTTGCCTGCGGGCTCTCACACAGCGATTACAGCAAAATGCATTACACACTTTTGGCTCTCGGGCCTTTTTCTGCTTTTATATGGCGCGGCGGGAACAATATACATAAAACCTATATAAAACTTAAAACAAGGAAATAAACTAATTTACAAAGGAAACCTTTGCTGAACATAAAATTTAATATAGGCGCGATGTACAAGTGGGGACCACATCGCAGTCGGCCATTTTGCGATGTGCGATATTGGCGGAGCAAACAAAAATGCGATGGTGCGTTAGCGGAAAAACAAATGAACTTGTGATTGTGCGATCGTGCGATGGCGCGAAGATCGCACATCGCAAACTTCAACCGGCGGTAATGAATATGACATGTGATTTTGCAATCGCACGATGGCGCGATCATATAATATGACGCCGCGTGATCCTGTGGACCCACGGGCCTCGCTGCTGTGGGGGTGGGGGGGGGGGGGGGGGGATTTTGCGACATTGCGATGGCGTGACGATCGCACATCGCAAATAATCCACATCAACAAGACACTCGACTTTCAAAAACTGCGATCTGCGATTTGCGCTCAAGTGGTAGGGACCACTTGTCCTGCCTTTTCAATATTTGAAGTCCTCCGCCTGTTTTAAAGCAATTTCATTCATTTTGGTTGTTGAGGGCTTTAAAGCCCGAAATGACTGTTTTAATTAAACTTTTGTTCCTCCGTAGTTCAGATCTACGGGAAATCTTCATTCCTCTGCAAAAATGACTTCGTCTATATAAAAATTAATTCTCCTGCAATACTTGGCTGCGGCCCATCATCATTTAATTCTTCTCCTTACAGTTCTCCATTCCTCTTAAATACAGAGTGTTGTGCACTCAAATCTTTGTTGCTGCCTCTGTGTACTCTTTCTTCTGCTCAAAGGTACAGTAGGTGACTTTAATATTTCAACATTATCGAGACAAGCTCGCTTGCAAAATAAATAAGAGGGATACTCTGGCGCTTGATATATTGAGACAGGCTAGCTTGCAGAAAGGGACAAACAACAACTGGATAATAAAATGCAGGCACGCTGGTAGGAGAGTGATAGTATATAGAAACTAAGGCAGAGGCATGACAAAAGAGTCTACTAGGGCATTTTTCCTAAATTGTGATATATGAATAGAACTGAATTGTGCTTGAAGGTTTTTTTTCAAGAGTAAATCAGCTCGTGTATTATTCTCCCGATAGATGTGCTCTATAGAAAATGTATGGAATTTTGAGAGGATATAACAAATGCTGCCAAACCACACACAAAGCAGCAAATCCTGAAATCAATTCTTTCTTGTAATCCCATTAATGGTCTTTGAGTCACCATAAATGTGAATATGCAGAATATTAAGATGATATGCGACCCTAATCCCACATCATAGAGCCATGATCTCTGTTAAATTGTTGGAACCAGGACCAACATTCCAATATATGTGATATCTCTCCTCGGCTGATAGCTTGATCCAAGCCCCAAAGCCACATGCATCCTCCTTATGTGCCCCATCAAAATAAATAGCCGAGAGATTAATGTGATGGGGCCATCCTCCTACAGAAATGTCAACCACTGAAGATACAAGATGAGGGCATGCTCCTAGCCATCTCATAACGCTATTCTGAATCCTATTTATGTCAATGGGAATGTCTTGAAAAATGAACTGATTCCTTGCTCCCTAAATCTCTCAGAAAACATAAAAAAGAAGAGATTTTTGTGTACCTTTAGAGGCACCCCACATTTGTATGGTCTGCATACAATCATTGGGTCTCCAATGCGGATCATCCAATAGATCATTGAATAACTGCCATATCAAAAGGCTTATTTTACAGAAGAAGAAAAGATGGTCAATTGTTTCCTCGTGTTCACGACAAAAGGGGCATCTCCCCGGGCCATGATACCCATGTTTAATAAGGCAATCCCAAGTGAGGATTTTTCTTTTCCATAATAACCAAACGAAAAGCAGTATCTTGGTAGGAATGTGCCACTTCTATACCTTAAAATATGGAGACACTGAAAGATCCATTGCCTCTCCATTAATAGATGCATATATAATTCCTTGACCTGTATGCTTCCATCCACCTCAATGCCGCTACATACAATTTTGTCACCCTCACGCCTATAAGAAAAACCTGATTTTTGTAGACTCCGCCTGTAGCTGTCCCATGAACCTGCATCTGCAT
This sequence comes from Pinus albicaulis, assembly GCA_034641835.2. Lineage (NCBI taxonomy): Eukaryota > Viridiplantae > Streptophyta > Pinopsida > Pinales > Pinaceae > Pinus > Pinus albicaulis. The sequence goes on from CM076575.1 coordinate 958,383,208, forward strand.
CATTTAAACCCATCATATGTCCCGATTTCCATATCGACGCACCCAGTTCCCATTGTGAGATGACATTTGAAACATAAAAGATGTCTCTTTCGTGTAAGCAGTGAAGAAGGAACATATCCATCTTATTTGTCCCAAATATACCAGATAATCGATCAATTCCAAGAAGAATCCGTTGCCCATTTCCAAAGCACCATTTCAATCGACTTCCCAAGATATTAGTGACTTTTGTGAGGCTTCTCCAAATTTGTGAAGATCTATTGGTTGGTCACTAGACTCCATAATACAGACATTGAAAAGGATCTTCCTTAATGTATTTGAAATATAAAATCTTGGACCATGCCCCATTTCCATTTAATACTCTCCACAATGATTTAGTAAGAAGTGCATTTGAGAAGCAACAAAGGTCTAATATACCCCATCCACCAAAAATCTTTTGTTTGGAAATATGAGAGAATTTACATAAATGTATTTTCTTGCAATCCGAACTGCCAGCGGCGAGAAAGATAGACCGTCAAAAAAACCTGTGTTTTTTGCCATCTTTAGTATGTTGCTGAAACCATCCATAACGAAGATAAATATAAGCAGTGACAAGGCACATCCCTGCCTTAGTCCACGACCAGCCATGAAAAAATCTATTGGAAGTCCATTTATGAGAAAAACATACCGAATCGAGCAAATGCAAGCCATAATCCACCTAATTGACACCATAGATAAACCCACCTTTAATAGCAAAATCCAGATAAAGGACCAATCAACAAATTCATATGCTTTGTGCAGGTCAATATTCATAATAATGGCCTCTAATTTGTGATCATGAATCGTGTGCATTTCCTCTTATGAAATAGCCATAGCGTCATGAATCGATCTCCCTTTGAGAAACCCATATTGCTCAGTTGCTATAGAATTTGATAAAACCCCTCTCATACGATTTTCAATGATTTTTGATGAAATATTGTATAATACATTACATAAAGAAATAGGCCTAAATTCATCAAAAGATATGGGATCGGAATATTTCATAATCAAAGACAGAAAGGTTGAATTCATGTTCCCAGGTACAAAGCCACTCACCCAAACCTGTTCAATCACAATATGTAGTTCCTCCTTCATAAGGTCAAATAAATAGACGAAAAACTCTACTGGCCAGCCATCGGGCCCCAGACTTTTTTCATGGGCGAAATATTTTAGTACTTCCTCAATCTCCACAATTGATATAGGTTTCTACATATTGTCATTTGAAGATTGATAAAAATTTCGAGGCATATGGTCCAGAATCCACTTCTGACATTGAGAGTCAATCTCTATATCCTGCTTATAAAAATCAGAGAAACACTTGTTTGCCTCCTCTTGAATTTCTTTAGTGGAATGTTTAATTGTTCCGTCAGCAGCCTTAATCTTCCATATAGCATTTTTGCTCTTGTGTCCATTTGCACATTTGTGGAAAAAACTAGTGTTCAAATCACCCTCCCTCAGCCACTGGATCTTGCTTTTTAATTTCCATGTGGTCTCCTGGATTTTTAGGATACCCGTTTTATGTGCTTCAAGTACTTCCAGAGAGTTATATACATGAGAATCCGGAGGACGTAAAATCATTCCATTATATATTTTAGATATGTTTTCTTCAATTAATCAGTATTCCATTTTTAAAGAAAATTTCTTCCTTTATTCCCATTGTTTTACCTTCAACTTCAGTCTTTTCTGCTTGTATGACAGATCATCCCATCCACTAAAACTCATCACCACATTATTCCTTTTCCAGAACTCACTTACCAACTGATTGAAATCCGGGTCCTTAAGCCAGATTCAGTTAAATTTGAAAGGTAACCCAATAGCCTTAGGTTCATGGCACCAAGAGAGAGATATGGCCATGTGGTCAGATAGAATTGTTTGAATCACCCTTGACCGAGTGTTACCCATAATCCGAAGAAAAGAAGAAGAGACCACAGAGCGATCCAGCCTTTTGGCGATATATTGAGGGCCTTTGCATCTATTATACCATGTTAGCATAATCGAAACAGGTTTAATATCTATCATTCCATTATCATTAAACACTTCCCAATCCTCTCAGCAAGTGGGTCACATCTGGTCTTCGGTCCTCATAATTCATCCAAAGCTAAAGTTGAATTAAAATCATCCATAATCAAGAGATTTTTTATGGAATAAATCCCTGATTGATCCAATCGATCCCAAAATGCCGCCTTGTTGAGGCAGGGGGCATATAGATTTATCATAGAAACCTGTTCGGAGATTCCCCTGAAGGATCCGTATATAATAATCCCACCAAATAATTTAAAAGCAATAAAAATTTCCATTTGTGGGTTCCATTTAACCAACATCCCACCATCCCTTCCTGTTTCATTAATCCCAACCGCCTTCTATCCTAGGAAAATACTGATCATACTATTTATAGCAGATGATCTAGTACAAAGATTTTGTTGTAGAAAAAATATTTTAGGATGAAATTAAGAGATAATATCATGGAGGCGAAGATGTTTATTAGGGTCGCCCATCCCTCGAATGTTTAATGAGATGATAGAATTCATTTAGAACCATCACATGGGTTATTTTCTCTAAGGGCCCAACAATCGTCAACATTAGAAATAGGTACATCACGAAGGTCAAAAAGCTCCCCCTTAATAAGATATTTGGTTTTGTTCCTACCATGGAAGTGTCGGGAACTCGATTGGAAGTCTGCCAAACAGTGATGTTAGAAGCAGAAACAGGTGATATGGTGGGTTGGGGTTCATGAGTATGCTTATCGAATACAGTCAAGGAAACTATATCAAGCCTCGGGTTTTGTAGAATCGAGTCTAAATCACTCCTGACTAAATTCTTAGGAGAATCCAGAATGTTTTCCATTTCAGGTTCATTCGAGGACAGAGGAGATGCCCATTCGAGCGGAGGCATCGATGGGGAGGCTACTAGAGGATCAATTGGTTGAGGACTGGTAGGATGAGATTCGGGTTTTTCAGAAATACATTGACCTTGTGGATCGTCAATAAGCCCATATTCATGATTTATCATAGATTTATAAGGAGGAGGGGTAACCGCATCCACATTGCTATGTGGAGCACTAGTGGAAAGGTCATCATTAGGCAGGCGTGATAGAGAAAAATATATATTGTTATGACATGGCTCAGAATAATCACTGTCAAAAGAGGACGGAGCTGACTTACCTGGACCATCATCATCCGAAGTGAATAATGGAGCCTTTGCTCGCCAATGTTGAGTGGATAATTTGTCTTTTTTTCGTCGCTTCTTGTGTTGAAAAAGACATGATCGTTGCATATGCACAGTCTGGTGACAAATGAGGCATCTGAATGGCACCTCCCAAAAATCAATTCGTTGCCGATGACGTCGCAGTCCCCATACCAAGTCGATTTCTCCTGGCAAGCCACCTTGAAAGGATACTTCAACCAGTATCTAGGCTATTTGTTTGTCTTCAGTACCAATGCTTCTAGGATCTATGTATCTAGTGATATCGATAGAGTTTCCAATTGCTCGCAAAGATTTGATGGTCCTGAATTATAGTGGTAGTCCAGGGAGTTTCACCCAGACCATTTTACTTCAAGGAGCCTCCATCACCGGGTTAAAACCTAAGAACCATGACAGAAATTGCATAAAGCTTCTTCCTCTGACCCATGTGCGTTCCATTACTCACTTACAGTCTGCTTCATGTAAAAAATGAACACTAAACCATTGGCCCATCAATTTGGTTACTTTTGGAAGATAGCCAAGCATCAAACACCAGAATGTCTTGACCCATTCGGTCATATCCACCTCCCCCATTTCAGAAAATAGCCATCTCCCTATGAGAGCCCGCTTTTGCAGACTAGCCACCCTACCCCAGAGTTCATGATATTCCATAATTACCTCCATAATAATAGCGGCACATTTATAACATAGTTCTTTTTTTCCCCTACCTATTTCGACCCACTTGTACACCTTCCCGGATTAGGTTGTCATCACGACACAGATCTTCATGCCGAAAGACATTCTCAGCCTTCGTAGTATTATGGTCAGATAAAAAATGATCCTCCCCCACTTTAAACGCAGTAGCACTTCCCACCACACGATTCCTCTCAACTAGTAGAGTAGCAGCAATAATTGTTTCATGCGCTGAGGTATTCGACGAGAGGATGTCAGCCCTTTCTGCCATCCTAGATAAACTTGTCAGAGAAGAAGATAATATTGAGTAGCACTTCTGCCCAGTTTATAGATGAAGAAATTTACCGTGTAAGAATAATATTTCAGTCAGAATGATGATACGCTCAACCTTCAGAAGACACCAGATAGAGAAATCCCCCTAGTAATGAGCAAGTGATAATGTGTACTTACACCAAGAGAATTCTCAAGCCAAGATAGAGACAGTACTGAAATCTGGATACCATACTATGGAGGTCAGATATCACAATTAAGTCATGAATAGGAAGCCCTCCCAATGACCATGATAGGAGAGCCGAATATGGAAGACGATTGAAATTCACACCCGCGATGCCTCGAGAAGCGAGAAGAATTAAAGACGCCACCCGATAGAGTTAATACCCTAATTGTAATTTCACATTCTCGTATGATATTCACCAACCCATCCTGATATCAACCTATTAATCAATTAATTCCGCATACGGGACATTGTACTTCAACAACCCATATTCAAACATTTACATCCATGGGATCAAACCATCTACTCCATGTGGATCACCAAATCTTGTGGAGTTAATTCATGGGGCCATGTGCATACCAACCGTCAACAGATTTGAAATTACCATCACCGGAAAAGATCTTGTTACCTTTCATAGTATCGGAAAAACCAGTGTTCAAAGGTCACAAACGCAAACATATGCAACCATAACAACACCACCAAAGATGACATACATTAAAAACAAATCTTTGCATGGTCTTGATATTATCAGAGAATCCCACCACCTTCGCTAAAAGACAGACCAATTTTTTTGAGAGGATCCAATCAAATTTACCACCCTGCTGAAATATTTACCTAAAAAGATCTTATTACCTTTCACAACATCGAAAAAACTAGTGTTCAAAGGTCACAATAGCAACATATGCAAACATTACAAAGAAACCAGTGAGGACATACGTTAAAACCAATATATTTGCATGGTTTGGATATTATTAGAGAATCCCACCACCTTCGCTAGAAGACAAACCAATTTGTTTGAAAGCCTCTGAACAAATTGACCACCATGTTAAAATTATTCACTAGAGAATATATATCCTCTATGTTTTGTATATTTTTTCATAGTATAAGATAGATGACTGGATATAATGGCATACAGAATGGTTATGGAAAAGGTAGCTAATAAAAATATTTTCCCAACCAAAAAAAATTCCGATGTCATACTAATATCCCGAACGGGATTTTAGGGTCTTTAGTCAAGTATGGCCATCAGAAAATCTTCATCCTTCTATAGTCAAGAAAACTAGGGTACTCCAGATACAAAATCTTTCCAATCCCACTAACTATCATCCAGACATCCTGCATAAGATCATTCTTGTTCTATGTAACTATCATGAAAGGAGCATCATAAACAAAGTACAGTTCAATGATATGGACAATTTTACTGCCTTAATAAAGGGAATGTACATATTATTTGACAAGAAATGTGTTCAGTTCGACGCTTCTAAAAAAAAAATTCCATAGATGCATTCAAGAAAGAGATATATTCAACACTACTGTCAAAACCTTGTCAAATTCTAGTTACAGTATCTCAAATTCTAGTTCAAAGTTGACAAATGTAATCACCTGCTTCGTCTTCCCATCTAGTCCAAGGGTGGTAAAGGCTTCTAACGTCGGGATCCTCCTCCCCATAATATTTCTCTCTCTCACTCCGACATAAAAACGCAACAAGTGCAAACAATGTTTAATCAAAACATACAGTTGGACATATCGCAAAGCGCTCCCCTACAAATCTGGTCTTTTCCACTTAATGGAAGATCGCGTAGATTATCTTCAATTCTGGCATAATACAGAGGCCAGGGCACATCCTATAGAAAAAAAAATTAATTCACCTGTCCCAAAACGTCCCATTAATGCATTTATCCAGTGCTAGTGGCTCTAAAATGATGGTTGTAAGCTTATCACTATAGGCTGGCCTTTCTAAGACCACGACTCGTCTCAATATAACAATATCTCTGACCTCGTCTCCCTTGCTGGGGATGACACAACCAAAAGACAGACACCGCCTAACAGAGGATGGGTGCAATAAAAGAGTTCGAGTGCTCGACAGCTGCATATCGCAACTTATCCTCTTAAATAAAAAACTCACCCTCAAATCCTACGGCGAGACCATTGGATGGCTATTCACAAAATATTGGATCTTTGCAATACGACCTCAACCAAGCACAGTAACCAATCCCACTTTCCCCTTCACAAATGCGAGCTTTAATGAAACATATCTCAGTCTAGATAATGAAAGTAGCTTGATTTTCCCCAGAGACTTGTCCCTTCCTAGTTATGATCATCACTATAATTTTGCAGGATTGTACAAATAGGACAATTTTATGGATGCATTCTTCAATGAAAATCCAAATTCAATGCATTCTTCCCCATATGACCTCTATCTTCCAGCTTCTTGAACTAGAGGCTCTGCAAAACAGTTGCACCACACTCCATATCCCCCACAAAAAACTTCCATACAACCAAATTCAATGAACTTTCATTCATGTTTCCCTGAGGAAGGAATGGCAACAAGTGATGGATTAATTATGGAGGGAAGTAGGTTTGAACCGCCGGTACAAATGGGCAAATTGCAGAATAATCCATGGATATATGAGCATGCATACGTGGAAAGAAGTAGTGGTATTGCTGCAGAAAGGCTCCTTCCGATAGAGAACTTGTCATATGCTGAACATGTATGTAACCCTAATAGCACTAGTTTCATGTCCATCCCACAGTCATATTTTCCTAAATATCAATTCTCTCTCCCATACAAGGGGATCAGCACGGGTACTACAGAGCTTGCAAGGTACGACGTCATCTACACTAGCGGCAGCAAGAGGGGAATCAGATTGAACCAACCATATGTGCAATAACTCTTAAATGGGTGGATGGCTAGTTAGGTCTTGTGATCTACTCTCTTTCTAAGATTAGATAATACGTTTTGTGAATATCATGCTAATATGAGAGATTTTAGGAATGTTTCTGAATATATTTTTAGGTATATAAGCCCATGGCATTTTTGCCCTCACCATTGTCAAAACATTCGAAGGTGGACAAGCGATCGAACAAGTGCTTGTGATGATTAGGGACGGAATTGAACCTTCCTGTTTATTTTGAGTATTTTGGATTTTATGAAAGAAAGTAAATTATTGCATTTTGGATTATTGAAGTAAATTATTGTCGTTCTATATTGCATTTTGCATATTATGTTTACGTTCTTGATGGAAATGGTCGTAATTTGTTACATGGATGTTAGGTAGAAGCTCTTGGTGGTTTAGTTTCTCAGTCTTTGGCTAGTCACATTGCTAACTCCTTTCCTATTTTCAGGATGACGAATTCTCAGGATTATGTGGAACTCACAGAAGTGATTGAATATATGTTTAATGCTGCAAAAATGTTATTGGCTTCAATTAACATGCTCAAGGACATGGTGGAATGTGAGTGAAGCACTTTTCAGATGTTCGTGGAGGCCAAAATTCTCACCAAAATAGAGAATACTCTAGATAATTTAGAGGAGAAAATTCTCCTTCTCTCGGACTAGGTTGTTGCATTGGATGTTTCTTTGTCTGCTACAGATGGAAATTCAAACAGAATGCATGCTCCGGGCACTTCTCTCTTTGGTGGCAAAAGAGCTCATCGCCCTCAGGGACCTGACGAGGGTGGTTGCAACGTCGTGTGAGTTTTCACATAATTCAAGCCTCTTTGTTTTTCTTTAGGCTAATTTAAACATATTAATATATCTAAATATAGAATTTAAATATATTAATATATTTAAACTTAATTAATTATATAAAAAATAATTATGTTATTATTAATAAATTTTCACTAGGTTATGTTATTACGGAGGAATTTTTTTGCTGGAGTGGGGTGAGCAAACACTATTCACCCCACCCAATCAAAACGCTTCCTCATCGCCCTTCTCTCAAGTAAAAAATTGACAAGTGTAATTGTTGGCTTCATCCTCCTATTCAGATTGTCTATCATTCATTTTGTCTTGAAATACATGCCACAAACGAGTGTGGAACGAGATGATGACCTTTTCGAGGTTCCTGCGTTGTGTTTCGACCTCAACCTGCGCAAGTCGGACCTTCTTGCAGTGATGTGAGCTCTGGTATTTCATCCAATAGAACTTTAATATATGCAATAATAACTAATGGCTATATAAGGCCAACTTCAAGTGAATATGCAGCGGGATATCCAACTCCATGGCGTTTCAAAGGAAAATTAACAAAGACCATACTGCAAATAGTCCCAACTACGATAGGAAGGCTTATGCCCAGTTGCTTTTGGTCCTATCGGAAATTCGTGTATTAACAACCCACTACGTTGGGATCCATGAGGGACACCGATGCAAACACCAAAACCGATAACACAACATGCAAAAAATCAAGAAACGTCATCTTGTAAGAAGATAGATCCACCATCAAATTAATTTCTGGGTTAATCGACCACATCCCCCTTCTGGTGGCAATCTTGTAGTATAACATCCTGTCCTCTACCCTGTAATTGTAGGTGAACGAATCAAGGAAGCAAGCAATCCCATAGACGCCCAACAGAAAGCCGGTCAAATATTTACTGACGTTGTAGCAGTGGCCTCTATTGGTTAAAATCAGTGACAGAATTTGGAAATCAAGTGGGAAAAAATTTGACTGGATTAGTTGCGCTTGCGAAAGTATTGTCCTCTGAATTCTCTGTCACTGATTTTTCCAGGCATTGGTTGCAAATGGCCTACCTGAATCGCCAAATCTCACATCCATTGATTAACCAACTTAATTATTTCCCAACTGATTCTGAAAGTCTTTGTAGATCACGATGAGAGATTCAAGACAAGAGTGATAATTTGTATGGATTAGAAGGCCTTTGTAGATAGAAATGATAGCTTCAAGATAGAAGTGATAATTTATAAGAATCTGTGAAAATATTTAACAATGTATCCATAGTAGGTACTGACGTCAAGTTAACTCTAACTCTTCCAATATCAAATTCCATGGATTTCTTCACTTCTAATTCCTTTCTGTAAATGTATGGAGATAAAAATTTGTTAAGCATGTAGAAATAATTCTTTGTGATCATAATCTCATATATCTATTATTGGGGAGAGGGATTTTTTAGCGCGTGAATTTTTTTTTCGACCTGAACATGCTTATCATATCTTGCACATTAAATGTGGAAAATTACAACATTCGGTTCGAATTTATGCCCTGTGGGACTCAGAATTTGTCAATCAAGGTAATTCATTTTCAAGAAAATCAGTTTATAACTGGAACAACCAATATTGAAGAAAAAGAAATGTGAAATTGCTATATATGCTTAGGTTCTTCTATTGTGAAATATACTATTACTGCAAGAAAGCCTTTTATTCAATAGGTCATTGGTATGGATATACACGGCAGGGTGACAACAGAGTGACGATCATTTGTTCTAAACTTTAAGGAACATGTTGTTGCTTCTTCTGATTGGTGCACTGAAAAGCATTCCGGGAAAACATCACCCCACATACAAGCAGAAACTCAATCTATATGCATTGAGGAATTTTGTTAGAATAAATTAATACAAAATTGTGAATATATTTTTGATAAATTACAAGATTTGAAGAATTCAATTTTGTAATAAATGTTTTTTCAAATAAATTCTATGACAATTATGTTAGTGTAACTTTCCTTTTCAATTTAATCTCCTATTAAATTCTCTAAAATATATATAGAAACTAAAATTTCCATATATTTCACTTTATTATTTTTTTCCACATTCCCCACTTCAGGCATTTAATTTGCACCTCTCGGTGCAAATGCTAGTTATACATGTACACATGTTATATGATGTAGGGGCATTAGGCACAATAAAATACTTTGTATTCTAATAGACATGGGGGGTCTCCTGTTTTTGCTTTCTTATGTAATTATTAATATTTGAGTGATTTTAAATTAAATATATAGAGAAAATTTTAAATGTCTCCAAATTATTGGAGAACATGAGAGAAGTCGATTAGTTTGGAGTGTGAAGAGTCAGTTTCAGTTTATCTAGGGATTAGGCTAAATTTAGGACATTGAGAATTCCAAAAGTTTGGTTGAGCTGTCAAAGAAAATGAATTGATTCATTAGTGGTTCCTGTATAAGTGTAAGCCTCAAATGCATTAAGGGAGAGACCTGGAGAGATCTGGAGAGACGGAGTTGGAGATAGAGGGGCCATCGAATTGAAGATCTGGCCAAACAAGGAGTCTGTAAGTGATTTCATTGTATAAATGAAAGAATTTTTCAGCATTACATGTGCATTGGTTTATTTAATTATACATGAGGAATGGCTGAGTTTCAGGGAATAAAAATCTGCAATAGGAATAATGTGGTATTTTATTACTATTGGAAGATTTTATTGTGGGAATTGAGAATACACATTCATTTAATTGAGTTCTAGGTGATTTGTACTTACTGGGAAAATTAGTGTAATCACGGTGAATCGATGTTGATAAGTGAACTATTGAATTATTAAATTGAAGTGAAACCACAGTGTTAACAGTGGAACAAAGTCCATGCTATAGTCACTCCAGTAGGTTAACCCACCTGAAATCAAGGTTGGAAATTAAAAGACTCGTTTCATGAGTTAGGCCTTTCGATGGAGAACGCAAGTACTAATTGGTCCCTGAATTTTGAACATGGTTAAGTCTGCATCGAAACCTCTGTTTACCTGAATAAATATCAGGTGAAGTCAACCCATAGCGAGAAGACGAGATTTGAAAGGAGCCGATTTGTGTTAAGCCAACATACAGTAAAGCCATGGAGAATTTAACCTCTGCATAAGAGATTCTGGAAGACTTCAATCCAATTGGTTCTTAATTGAGATCAGAGTGTGTCAATGGAACTGTGGTGAAGAGTGAATAAGAAGGATGAGGTCGGAGTTATATATATAGCAAAGGCGCTAAAGAATTGGAACAAAACCTTGAATCGATGGGTAGGCGGAACCGTGAGCAGCAAGGCGGTTTCAGAGATTAAATCTGGTGGTATCGCGTGACCACAAGAGTGGTAAGTGGAATTGACAAAAAAAACATGATATATGCCTTTGATCGACATGTGGCAATAAGTGGTTTGTAAAAACCACTTTCTTCACGTAATTTCTAAGAAATAAACGTCGAGCATTTTCATAACGTGATATCCATCGGATGAGGGTTTAGTTGGGTTTTGGAGCGTGATGAAAGCTGGGCCGTCGGACCCATTCGACATTTATAGCAAGGTAAGGACCACTGTGGGACCGATCGGACCTCATTGTTTGTCGGGTTTTGTATTAAATCAAGGACGAGATTTAATAAGGTTTGAAATGCATTAATGAAATGTGATGTCGGCAATTATAGCCCAGGTAAGAACCTTAGGCGATGTGAATGTCATTTATTGTTGGGTTAATATATGTCAGAACCAATGTATAACATAGTTTGATATGCGTGAATGTTTGATATACGGGTTAATAAAGATTGGGAACCCGAACATTCATATTCTGTTGGTGGTTGGTTTCAAATCAAAGTCAGAGATTTGCATGGGTGTTAAATGAGGCCCAGACACCTATTGATGTCCTCAGCATGCAGGTTTGTGACCGCATGGATAGCATTGTTTAAAGGTGAGTACGTATTTCGTGGATTCCAAAGGGTTCGTTGAGATATGGTTATAACCAAGGTTATTGAATAGTAATTCGAAGGTTATTCCGGTGGGTTTTATCATAAGGTTTTAAACCCTTAATTGAAGAGCAAAGTTTCCGCCTATGCAATTTTGATAGGTATGGGTTCATAACCATAAGATATGAAATAGATAAAAAAAAGCTTCCACATTGAATAGTCGAGTTTGCCCAATTTTGGGTTGGACTAAAAATTGGAGATGCATTGTCATATGCATGAGAGTTGTAAATGTAGGGTTGCAGGGTACCCCTCCATCAAGTGGTATCAGAGCTGGAATAGCTCTTTTTGAAATTTAATTTTTGAAATGCATATGTACTGAAGTAGTGAGGAAAATTTGAAGTTTAAATTTGTTTAACAAAAATTGCAGATTTGATTAGGTGTGCAGTGAAGGTATTCAGATTTGCGAAATCTAGAGTCTAAGACAAAGTGTTTTAAAGATTGCAGCATACAGAGATGTAGTGCAGGTGAAAGAAGAAGCAAGATTACACAGAATTTTGAAGGTGAGTTGATGAGCAGTGGTTAACTCTGGTTTGAAGGATTTGTTTGCAGAATTCACTTTGCAAGCAGTTGGGGAAGAAATATTAGCAAAAGCAGATCATAGATTTGAGAGCAGTGATGAAAGAGTCCAACAAAGGATTCTAAAGTGAAGAAGAAAGTGTGGCAGAACCTGGATAATTCCCAACAGAGGTTGGATGAAAGAAGAACATGTGTGTTCTTGAAAAGCTGCAGAGTGAAGCCTAGAGAGAGCAGAAGAGAATGCTCAAAAGGTTCCAGCAGATAGGGGACCAGTACTTGCCAAAATCCCAAATCTAGGGGAAAGGATTCGTGAGGTAAGTGGCAACAAGAGAGCTTACCATTGCAAAGGCTTAGTGCAGCTTGTGAGTGAAGAAATCATGGAGAAAAGGATGACTACTAATAGTCATAGCAGAGATTGCAGAGGTTCTGAGAGATGCCACAACAGAAGAGAGAAAGAAGATGCCAGGAAAAATGGCATGAGGAAGAAATTGACTGATGCAGAATGTTGGAAAAAGATAGCTAAGATCAGAGAACAGTTTAATAAACTGGTAATGATGATAGAGGAAAGCCAAAGATTTGGTTGTCTCATGAAGAAGAAATTAAAGTGGCATGGGCTACAAATGAAGAAAGAGCAGATGATACATGCTCAGCAGAAAGAGAGACTACTCGGGATGATTGAGCATTTGGAGAAGGACTTGAAGACTGAAACTTCAAGTGAGACCAAGAGGTCAAATGGATTTACATCTGATGATTTTTGTATGTTTGTAGAAAATTTGAGAAAGCTTGAACAGAGGATGGATGTATAGATGGAATGTGCAGAACTCTGAGTAGCTGAGTTGAGAAGAGAAGTTTATGTTTGTGAAGCAGAACAGAGCACAGATGAATAATGGAGATATGGAAAGTATCTTATGAATCATGGTTGAGGTTTAAGACAGCAAGAAGTTTGTCTTGCTGAAGAGGAAATTATTGATGATTCCCCGAGATATTGGACAAGTCCATATCAGCTGGATGGTGTAGAACCTTGTAGTTTTGAATCTGATAATTGTGATGTGATTACAGGTTTTGTAGAGAAGGATGAGCAATCTTGTGAAGTTGTCACAAGTATGAAGAAGTATCTCTCGGAAGATGAATACTCTGAAGAGAAATGCAATGTGGGAGAATGTCTCTTGACTAAAGGAGGTAGTGATACATTTATGATGGAAATTGTTGCAACACAAGAATAAATTCTTGTGGATGATGAAGGAGAGGATCAGTTTAAGGAACTGATGTGTGAAACACCAGTTGAGGCTGTTGAAGCTTGTGGTTTACAAACTGAAGGTTTTTGTATGAATGCAGGGATAGTAAATGATGATGAAATGCTTCAACAATGCCAAAGAGAAATTGCATTGTTGGAATATTTATTGGAGAATTCAGAGTATGAAAAGGAGATTGCAGAAGGCAGAGTTCATCATAGTGAACATGAAACCATCATGGGAGCAGATGGTGTGAAAAGAAGACTAGTTGACAGTCTTGGGAATTCTTCAGATAATTCTTTGGAAATTTTGGATCAGCATACTAATGTGCTGATAGTGGGAGAAAATTCAGGACAGTATACTGAAATGCTGGCAGAGGATGGAAAGGCACTGAGGCCATATGATTTTTGTTTTAACAATTGTTTTGTGAATGCAGATTTTGTTGGTGCTGAAGAAAAATTGACACCATTGGACATTCAAATAGAGAAGGAAAAATATTTTGTGGAAATTTTTAATCCATGGAATGAATAAATTGGATTGCTGGAGAGTATGCTGAACAACCAGGATTCAATGCAGGAAGGAGAACCTCAATTTCAAAATTGGGGATTGCAGAATGTGAAGATACAAGGGAGTGAAGACAATGAAGACTTTTTGAGTCTTGGAAGAGGCTTAGGATTGCTGAGGAAAGAATTGGTGACTGGATCATCAATTGAGACCATTGGGTCTTGTGATTTTAAAATTGACAGGTATTGCAGAAGACAATCCATCTTTTGGAGTTGTCTTGGATGAAGATGAATTGTTGCAGGAGAAGGAAGGTGAGACTATCATGTCTCATGTGAAAGAACTTGTTATTACTATTGATGACAAGAAGGAGTTGATTTTTCTGATGGACAAAGAGAAGACCAGAGGACAGACTTTTGGGACTGCTACAGCAGTGGAGAATCAGAATTTTATTCTGATAGAAGGTGAGGACACAGTACTTGAATAACTTGAATTGATTTCCAGGATCAATCAAGAAGATGGAAGACAATTACTGAATATTTTCAAGGAAAAAGAATAAGAATATGCTAAACCAAGTTTGCAGCATATTGATGAAATTCTTGAAAATAGATGGCTGAATTGTTTACTGAAAAAATTTAGAGAAGAGAATGAAATGGCAGAGCAACAAATTGAAGTGTTGCTAGAGGAAATGTTAGAACAAAAATTTGAAGTGTTGCCAGAGGAGGAAGAGACACAAGGATTTTTTAATTTTGGTGTTTGTTTTATGATTGCAGGTACTGATGGAAGGACTAAGGAATGTTTGGTCCAGGAAGAGAGGAAAATAGATGATGACAGTGACTGGAAATTTAAATACCAGTCCAGAGAATTGCTGAAGTCAGAGAATGAAGAAATTGTCGTGGATGACAATCAGGAAGAGTTTTACTGTTGCAGAGAACAAGAGGTATGGATGATTAGGTGGCAGTAAGCATGACAGCTAGAGCAGGATCTCGGCAAGTGAAAGTAAGAGTTCAAAAAATAAGAACTCAGCAAGCAGAAGCAGAAGTGGAAGTTCAGAAACAATATGGAGCAGTATCCAGCAGTCAGAAGACATATCAGATAAAGAAATTGAATTGATAAGAAGGTTGATGGTGAAAGTGTCTAAGAATAAGATAGCAACAAGAAAGAAAAGCAACAGCAACAAAAGAAAGACAGAAAGAGAATGTAAAAGTGCAGCTAGTGGGCAAGACAGAATAAGATATGGAAGCCTGGAGGAGTGCAGAAGAAGAATATTACAACAGATGATCAGTTGCAGAACAAAGTGTGGGATCCAGGAAGACAAGGAATGAAACACATGATCAGGAGATCATGATAAATTTTAACCTTGGGAGTCTAATGCAGGGGCATTAGGCACAATAAAATTATTTGTATTCTAATAGACATAGGGGGGTCTCATGTTTTTGTTTTCTTATGTAATTATTAATATTTGAGTGATTTTAAATTAAATATAGAGAGAAAATTTTAAATGTCTCCAAATATTGGAGAACATGAGAGAAGTTGATTATTTTGGAGTGTGAAGATTCAGTTTCATTTTATCTAGGGATTAGGCTAAATTTAGGACATTGAGAATTCCAAAAGTTTGGTTGAGCTGTCAAAGAAGCTGAATCGATTCATTAGTGGTTCTTGTATAAGTGTAAGTCTCAAAGGCATTAAGGGAGAGACCTGGAGAGATTTGGAGAGACAGAGTAGGATATAGAGGGGCCATCGAATTGAAGCTCTAGCCAACCAAGGAGTCTGTAAGTGATTTCATTGTATAAATGAAAGAATTGTTCAGTATTACATGTGCATTGGTTGATTTAATTCTACATGAGGAATGGTTGAGTTTCAGGGAATAAAACTTTGCAATAGGAATAAAGTGGTATTTTATTACTATTGGAAGATTTGATTGTGGGAATTGAGAATGCACATTCATTTAATTGAGTTTTGGGTGATTTGTACTTATTGGGAAAATTAGTGTAATCACAGAGAATTGATGTTGATAAGTGAACTATTGAATTATTAAATTGAAGTGAAACCACAGTGTTAACAGTGGAACGAAATCCATGCTATAGTCACTCCAGTAGCTTAACCCACCTGAAATCAAGGTTGGAAATCAAAAGGCTCGTTTCATGAGTTAGGACTTTCGATGGAGAACGCAAGTACTAATTGGTCCCTGAATTTTGAACATGGTTAAGTCTGCATCGAAACCTCTGTTTACCAGAATCAATATCAGGTGAAGTCAACCCATAGTGAGAAGAAGAGATTTGAAAGGAGTCGATTTGTGTTAAGCCAGCATACAGTAAATCCATGGAGAATTTAACCTCTGCATAATAGATTCTAGAAGAATTCGATCCAATTGGTTCTTAATTGAGATCAAAGTGCGTCAATGGAACTGTGGTGAAGAGTGAATAAGAAGGACGAGGGCGGAGTTATATATATAGCAAAGGCGCTAAAGAATTGGAACAGAACCTTGAATCAACGAGCAGGCAGAACCGTGAGCAGCAAGGTGGTTTTGGAGATTAAATCGAGTGGTATCGCGCCACCACAAGAGTGGTAAGTGGAATTGAAAAAAAAATGCGATATATGCCTTTGATCGACGCGTGGCAATAAGTGGTTTGTAAAAACCACTTTCTTCGCATAATTTCTGAGAAATAAACGTCGAGCGTTTTAATAACGCGATATTCGTCAAATGAGGGTTTAGTTGGGTTTTGGAGTGCAACAAAAGCTGGGCCGTCGGATCCATTCAACATTTACAGCAAGGTAAGGACCGTTGTGGGACCGAGCGGACCTCATTTTTTGTCGGGTTTTGTATTAAATCAAGGACGAGATTTAATAAGGTTTGAAATGCATAAATGAAATGTGATGTTGGCAATTATAGCCAGGTAAGAACCTTAGGCGATGTGAATGCCATTTATTGTTGGGTTAATATATGTCGAAACCAATGTATAACATCGTTTGATATGTGTGAATGTTTTATATGCGGGTTAATAAAGATTGGGGACCCGAACTTTCATATTCTGCTAGTGGTTGGTTTCAAATCAAAGTCTGAGATTTGCATGGGTGTTAAATGAGGCCCAGACACCTATTGATGTCCTCAGCATGCAGGTTTGTGACCGCATGGATAGCATTGTTTAAAGGTGAGTACGTATGCCGTGGATTCCAAAGGGTTCGTTGAGATATGGTTATAACCAAGGTTATTGAATAGTAATTCGAAGGTTATTCCGATGGGTTTTATCATAAGGTTTTAAACCGTTGATTGAAGAGCAAAGTTTCCGCCTATGCAATTTTGATAGGTATGGGTTCATAACCATAAGATGTGAAATAGATAAAAAAAAACTTCCACATTGAATAGTTGAGTTTGCCCAATTTTGGGTTGGACTGAGATTTGGAGATGCGTTGTCATATGCATGAGAGTTGTAAATGTAGGGATGCAGGGTACCCCGCCATCATTATATTGTAATCATTAGGTTATATTGTAATAATTTTATAGTAAAAAATGTTTGACATTAGTTCTAAACATTTTACATATATTTTATCAAATTTATTAAATTTTTGAAAAACATAAATATTAAAAACATTTTTCATGGATTTTATCAAATTTATTAAAGTTTTCAAAAGCATAAATATTAAAAAAAAAATCATGGATTTTATCAAATTTATTAAAGTTTTCAAAAACATAAATATTAAAAGTAAATTAAAAATAATTTTTGAAATTTGAATTTCTATTTTATTATCGAGTTGTCTTTAGTGCGTCTTCTTGGAGACATTTCTAGTGGATTTTTCAGATCAAGTTTCTTTAAAATCCATCAAGAATTAATTGAAATTACAAGTTTGATGGGTAATCATGCACAATCAAAGTGCCTTAGGGTGTTTTCACGATGTTGAATACATATACACATCAACCAATTTGAACAACACAAATCAAGATTTCACCTCAAACTCCAAAAAATCGCACTAAATACAACTCCTTTTATTATTAGATAAAATGACTAATTTTATAGAATTATAAATAAAAATGATAAGAAATAACATTTATTTTAAAAATAAAAAACAAAAACATTCATAAATCTCAATATTTATGAAAATTTCATTTCTATATAATTGTATGATTAATTGAATGATACAATTATATAAACTTTTTATTTCAATCATTAACTCAATAGTTTCTCCAAAATGTCAGAGTACACTACTACACTAAGGGTATTTTAAGACAAAAGCATTAGGGGAATTTTGAGGTCTAAAATGGGCCTCCTAAGAAAAATGTACAACAAAAATAAACTTTATAACAACCAATAGGATTCAAGATGATGATGTCAACCATGGAGGATGATTTACCATTTTTTAAATAAAAAGGTAAAAATATTAAAAAATAATAAAACTACTTTTTCAACTTGTATTTTCAACTTATCTCTCAAAAATTTTACTCAAATTTCGAGTGGGAGTACTCGTTGGATGCAAAATTTAATTCCTCATCCAAGGAGTACCAATGTTGCATACTTTCGATGAACCTTGCTACATGAAAAATTAGAAATACATAAAAAAACGTGATTACAATCACGGTTTTCATGTATTTCTCATTTTTCGTGTAGTAGGACCCATTGAAAGTATGCAACATGGGTACTCCTTAGATGAGGAATTAAATTTCGCATCCAACAAGTACTCCTGCTCAAAATTTGAGTAAAAACTTTGGGAGATAAGTTGAAAATATGAGTTGAAAAAGTAGTTTTTTCATTTTTCCCTCTAAAATTTGATGATGTCATCAAATCTTATTTGATTCTTTCCACTATTATTTTATAATTTCCTTAGGAGGCCCATTTTAAACCTCAAAATTCCCCTAATGAAATCTTTTGTCTTAAAAAGCCACTTTTTATTTTAGTTATTTTTACATTAAAAATTAATATCAATTGAATTGTTTTAAATATAAAATATGAGACAAAAAAAAATATCGAGACAAAAATATTTCAAGACTAAACTTTATATTTAAGACAAAAATAGTTTGAGACAAAAATATTTTAAGACAATCTTATATTTGAGACAAAAACATTTTAAGACGACTTTATATTTGAGACAAAAAAATAAATAAATAAATAAAAATAAGACAAAAAATAATTATATTTAAGACAAAACAGAGAAAAATATTTTAAGACAAAAACAGTGAGACAAAAAAAATTTAAGACAAAACTTTATATTTAAGACTAAAATAGTTTGAGACAAATATTTTAAGACAAAACTTTATATTTAAGATAATGACAATTAAGATGAAACTCATTTAAGACAGTTAACAATTAAGACAAAACCATATCAATTTAAGACAATATTATCTAACACATGCAAATTTGACTCTGATAGTGCACCCTAATTCCACCATCTTACAGACTACTATTGTCTTACACCTATATCGAGGTTGTTATTTCACTTACTATTCAGATTATCTTATATAGAGACAACCATTTGTTGGGCTCTTCATTTTGTGGGGATAACCAACTCTGAAGAGCGCATCAACTTTTCCTGACAAGATTTCTCGGATATTATTTTGTTCTTTTGATCTTTGGTGATATGATTAGAGACAACTTTTATGTCATTGCATTATGGAATTTTACAGAGATATTATGTTAGCACAACTTTATACTTTCAAAAAAGGGTCAAAATGTTCTAAAAATCAGTTAAGAGTTTTATTACAAGCAAGGTGGGATTAAGTGCAAGACTAGGTAAAATTTTGGTGTGAAAAGGTGGTGTAAGAGTTAAAAAACCATGTTAATAATTTCGTTTATGTCATGCCAATTTTTTTTACCCAAGTCTTGCACCAATCAGATGTTGAAAATAGGTGCCGCTACAAAATATTTTTGTAGTGCCTGCAAAATTTTGAAAAAAAAAAAAGTTTTACAACTTTCACTTGGGTCATTTAAATGCTTTAAAATTTTTTGATGAAATTTAACCTATGATAAGAATTGATATGATGATTTGAGTCAGTTTCAAAATGTTAAAAAGGGTTTGCAGAGAAGGATGGTTAAAACTGTAATTATGCGCCAATCAAACATTTCCATCAAACCTAGGTGATTGTCTAGCAGCAGACAATGAAATTGTTAACAATTTATTACAATGCATGGCAGAGTACTTATTTTTTCTCAGTTAAGTATGTTGATCAGCGGTTGTCATTCATGTCAATTCAAGCAGCACCAGGGGCTACCCCAATATTGCATGGGAATTTTGACCTACCAAATTATTGTATCCTGGGTCAAGAATACTTTTGATGGTTTCCTCTTGTTGAGATGTTTCTATTGATATATGGCATGCCACGTAATTCTTTATAGTTTGAGAGATATTCATGTTTGAAGTTTGTAACCCCAGTTAGTGGGCTAAAACCCCATGGGGTTGTGGAATGGAACATTGAAAAGTAATAATTAATATTTTTTAAGCTCCTAAAATCCATCCCACGTTCACTTGTTCAAGCCCCTCTCAACCTAAGCATTTATATAAATTGTGATCCTCATATCCTCCTTATGCAAGGGATTTTGCCATCTGAAATAGGTCATTGTGGAATTTGCGCTCTAACTTGTTTTATACGAAGGTTCAGAAGCTGAAATTTTTATGAGGCAAAGCCAAAATCTTGAGGAAGCTCCTGTGAAAATTTTAGATCAAGATGCGCAATATTTTCGGAGATATGATCTGTGGAAGTAAGTGTTTTTGCAAGATCCTGAAATTAATCTCAAAGAAGTGACCTTGGGAAAATCGCCATAACTCTCGCTCTTGAGTATCGGATTGGAATTATGTAAAATGTGGCAGATAGTGCACGGACTTTAGTTTTTTCTCTATCAATTTCAGAGCCAAATGAAGAAACAATGACACGTGGCACATCGTACAAGTTCGCTCTACTGAAATATTCCATAATTAGGGAATTGTGAGAGATTGGGCATAACTCTCCCTTGAAGAATCCAAATTGGTTCAGACCTATGGCATTAGAAAGAAGACTCGGAGACTACTACAGGACTGAAAATCAGATATTGGGGATCTGAAATAACAGAGATACACCAAATTCAATATTGAGCTCCTAGAAGGAAAGAAAAAGCTAGATCATGTGTTGTTAAGGCCTGCAAAGGACTAGACTTTCTAGGGAAGCAAAGCAAATCAAGGTGCAACAGAGGGTAGCATGACAAGAGAAGCAACCAAGGTGCAGAACAGCAGCAAGAAGTTCATCACATGAAGTCTTCAAGTGGGCAGCACCACATACAGTCACTGTAAAGGTATCATTGTACTAAGTCATTATAAATACATTATTGTAAAAATTGTTCTAGTGTCTATCTTCCAAGAGTTGAAGAGGCAGTGTCGGGAGGTCTAGGATCATCATTAGGTGGTTGTGTCATAGTTGGGGTTATGGTCTAGTGTGTCTTCTTCTTCTACATCATTCTATATCATTGTAAAGTGGACCATTTTCCCTAGTACGAGAGTCCATTCTTCTTTTATTATTCTATAGGGTGGTAGGGTGGTGCTAGGGTGAGTTGTAGCTCATTGGGTGTTGGGGCATCCATTCAGTGACTACTGAAGAATCTCGGGCGTTGGAGCATCCATCCAGTGGGAGCTAGAGAAGAATGCTTTTCTAGATTCTAGGAAGTTGGAGCTTTATTTTCAATTAGAGTTGAAAATAATTATTAGAAAAGCATTAGGTGGTTTTTGTCCCGGAGTGGGTTTCCACCTTAAAAATTGTGTGCATTTGTGTTCCTCTTGTTTGCTGCTATCATTGTACAAACACTGATAATAATTGAAGATTAACTAATGCTCTAATTGAAAGAAATACTGATTCACCCCCCCTCTCAGTGTTTCCAACAATTGGTATCAGAGCTTGGTTCCTTCAATAGCAGTTTAACAGCTGGAAGGAGGTCATGGAGCATACCAAGAATGGTGTACCTCTATTCAATAAAAATAATTATGCACTCTGGAAAGGAAGAATGGAGGTCTATCTCTTGGCGCAAGGTTACGAAGTATGGGACACTGTTCAAAATGGATTTACATCAACTGCGGATGAACAAGGTAAGAAGAATTTGGTAAATGATGCAAAAGCAAAGAATATTATTATCAATGGACTTATTGAATCTGCTTATCATAAGGTGTTGGATTGTAAAACCACCAAAAATGTATGGGACAAGCTTAAGAATATATATGTAGGTGACTCAAATGTCAAAGAAACAAAGCTTCAAATCTATAGGGAAAAATTTGAGCAACTCAAAATGAAAGAAGATTGCAACATTGATGCATACTTCCAATACGTTGATGAAATAACCAATACTCTAGAAGGATTGGGAGAGCCAATGGACGAGAAGACTATTATACGAAAGTTTCTTAGAACGTTACCAGGGAGATTCAACCCAAGGGTATCGATCTTAGAATATAGTGGAAATCTGGAAAAACTCAGCAAAGAGGAATTACATGGAGTTCTCATAGCATATGAAATGAGACTTGATGAAGAAGAGGGTACTTCGCATCTAGAAACTACGTTCATTGCATCTAATAAAACCCATAAGGACAAACAAACTTCAATTGAAAATACATTCACCTGCAAGTGTGAAGAAAAGGGAGATTATGAAGAAGGTCTTGCAGATGAAGAATATGCTTACTTTACGAGAAAACTAAAAATTGGTAAGGGAAAATTAAAAGGTAAAATTCCATTGATATGTTTCAATTGTGGTGAGGTTTGGAATTTCGCATCAAAATTTCCGAACATAAGTGATGGCAAGTCAAAAGGAAAGAAAGACTTTTATAAATTCAACAAGCAAGGATCCAAAAGGAACTTTCTCTCTAAATAAGATAGCTCATCATCTGATGAAGACAATGACAACAAAGAAGAATCCAATGAGAGAGTATTGTTTATAGCCAAGCACAATAAACAAATGGTATCAAACAACAAAGAAGGAGGATTGACCATAGAATAATTTTCTAAGGAAGTAATCAAACTTATAAAATACCTCAAGGCAGAGAAGATTTGTTCCAATACTCTTGAAGAACAAGTTCAAGGTCTCAAAATTGAAGTTGAAGAACATAAATGCATTGAAGATTCGCTTCAAAATAATTTGGAAGAAAACAACCAAGAAAAGGAACAATTAGAAGCCGAAGTAGTCTCGCTGCGTAAGGAAGTGAAGAAAGGAAAAACTATCCAAAACTATGCCAACAGATCAAGGGCATTGGAAGAACTCATCAACAATTAATGATCTTACAATGACAGAACTAGCTTCAGTTACAAAGAAGAAGAAGCAGGACCTTCTACAACAAAATACAATGAACCTATGAGATCTGACATGCATATAGACTTGATTGGATAAGATTTGCAAGAACAGCCTTGGAAGACAATTCCTCGACAAATATTTCCATCCAGATACCAACATATTTTTTATGGCTACTATTATTCATGTGGAAAATTTGGTCATAAAGTTGTAGAATTTCGCACATACCCCAGGAACGAATACAATTCCAGGAGATCTGTCAAATATGAACCTCCCAGGGCTTAGCGAAACATCAATAGATTTGAGCATTTAAGAAATAATATTGAATGTTACGAATTTTGAAACTTTGGACACATAGCCAGAGACTGCAGACTTGAAAATCCTCCAGAAGAATCTTCGAAGCCACAGAACGAATGAACATGGAAGAATAAGAAGACTGATAATCATGTTCTTGCTCTCAAGGCTCAAAACAACAAATATGTGTGGTATGTTGATAGCGGTTGCTCAATGCATATGACTGGAGATAGAAATAAATTTGTATCTCTGAAAGATAAGGAGGATGGAACCGTGTCCTTTGGAAATGATGGATCTTCAAATGTTATAGGATCAGGTACTGTCACTCTCGGAAGAAAATATGCTCTTGCCAAGAATATTCTATTTTTTGAAAACATGAATCACAATCTGCTTATTGTTGGACAAATGTGTGATCAAGGACACACAATACTATTCAACTCCACAAAATGTGAAATCAGGAAACGCAGGTATGGTGAAATTGTGGCTACAGCAAGTCGAGCTCCAAATGACATATATGTTCTGGATGAAGCAACTAAAGCATGTCTAATAGCTAAAGAGGATGATATAATATTTGGTAGCAATGATGATCGACTAAGTAAGAATTTTGCTACAAAGATGCAAAGTGATTTCGAGATGTATTTACTTGGTGAGCTGACATACTTCTTAGGGCTTCAAATATCTCAGCAAGAAAAGGAATATTTATATGTCAAGCCAAGTACATTAAGGAAATGCTCAAGAAATTTAAAATGGAAGATTGAAAACCCACCCTTACTCCAATGGTAACAGGTTTCAAATTGAGCATAGACGACTCATCTAAGGATGTGGATCAAAGGTTGTACAGATCTATGATTGGTAGTCTTCTATATGTAACAGCCTCCCAGGCAGATGTTATGCAAGCATTTGGACAAGTAGCAAGATTCCAAGCAGCACCAAAAGAATCACATATTATTACCATCAAAATAATTCTTTGATATCTAAAGGGAACAACAGAATATGGCTTATGGTATCCCAAGGGTAACAATCTCATTATTCATTCCTTTACAGATTCAGATTGGGCTGGAAGTGTTGATGATCATGAGAGTACTCGTGAAGCATTGGAATATCTTCGCTAGAAGCTTGGGATTCTCCCAAGTTCTCATTAGATTTTCCTTATTCATAATATAAATGGGGAGTGGAAGTGTGTGCAGGTCTGCAGGATGGTTGTGTGTCAAGGGGAGTTACCCTTTGCCATTGATGTCGAAGGGGGAGAGAATGTTGTAGAAAGAGGTGTCATGATCGCAGGGGGAGTACTTGTGTTTCCATCAATGCCAAAGGGGGAGATTGTTGATCATCGGTTGTCATTGATGTCAACCCAAGTAGCACCATGGGCTACCCCAATATTGCACAGCAATTTTGACCTACCAAATTAATATATTCTGGGTGAAGAATTCTTTTGATGGTTTCTTGTTGTCGAGATGTTTGCATTGATATATGGCACGCCACGTAATTCTTCACGGTTTGAGAGATATTCATGTTTGAAGTTTGTAACTCTAGTTAGTGGGCTAAAACCCCATGGGGTTGTGGCAAGGGTCATTGAAAAGTCATAATTAATATTTTTTAAGCTCCTTGAATCCCTCCCACGTTCACTTGTTGAAGCCCCTCTCAACCTAAGCATTTATATAAATTGTGATCCTCATATCCTCCTTATGCCCTGGGATTTCGCCATCTGAAACAAGTCATCATGGAATTTGCGCTCTAACTTGTTTTCTACGAAGGTTAAGAAGCTGAAATTTTTATGAGGCGAAGCGGAAATCCCAAGGAAGCATCTGTGAAAATTGCAGATCAAGGTGCGCAATATTTTCGGAGATATGATCTGTGGAAGTCAGTGTTTTTGTAGGCTCTTGAAATTCATATCAAAGAAGTGACCTTGGGAAAATCGTCATAACTCTCTCTCTAAGTATCAGATTGGAATTTTTTAAAACCTGGCAGATAGTGCACATATTTTTGTTTTTTCTCTATCAATTTTAGATCTGAAAGAAGAAACAGTCACACGTGGCACGCCATACAAGTTCGCTCTACTAAAACAGTCTATAATTAGGGCATTGTGAGAGATTGGGCATAAATCTCCCTTGAAGAATCCAAATTGGGTCAGACCTATGGGATTGGAAAGAAAACTCAGAGGACTACTACAGGACCGAAAATCATATATTGGGGATCTGAAATAACAAATATACACCAGATTCAATATCGAGCTCCTAGAAGGCAAGAAAAAGCTAGATCATGTGTTGTCAAGGGTTGCATAGGACCATACTTTCTAGGGAAGCAAAGCAAAGCAAGGTGCAACAGAGGGTAGCATGACAAGAGAAGCAACCAAGGTGCATAACAACAAGAATAAGTTCATCACATGAGGTCTTCAAGTGGACAGCACTGCATATAGTCACTGTAAAGGTATCATTGTACTAAGTCATTGTAAATACATTATTGTAAAAATTGTTCTAGTGTCTATCTGCCAAGAGTTGAAGAGGTAGTGTCATGAGGTCTAGGATCATCATTAGGTGGTTGTATCATAGTTGAGGGTATGGTCTAGTGTGTCTTCTTCTTCTACATCATTCTATATCATTGTAAAGTGGACCACTTTCCTTGGTACGGGAGTCCATTCTTCTTTTATTCTTCTATAGGGTGGTAGGGTGCTGCTAGGGTGAGTTGTAGCTCATTGGGTGTTGGGGCATCAGTTCAATTGACTACTAAAGAATCTAGGTCATTGGAGCATCCATCCAGTGGGAGCTGGAGAAGAATGCTTTTCTAGATTCTAGGAAGTTGGAGTTTTATTTTCAATTGGAATTCAATATTAAATAATTATTAGAAAAGAATTAGGTGGTTTTTGTCCCGGAGTGGGTTTCCACCTTAAAGAATTGTGTGCATTTGTGTTCCTTTTTTTCAGCTATCATTGTACAAACACTGATAATAATTGAAGATTAACTAATGCTCTAATTGAAAGTAATATTGATTCACCCCCCCTCTTAGTATTTACAACAATTGTTATCAAAGCTTGGTTCCTTCAATAGCAGTCTAACAGCTGGAAGGAGGTCGTGGAGCATACCAAGAATGGTGTACCTTTGTTCAATTAAAATAATTATTTACTCTGGAAAGGAAGAATGGAGGTCTATCTCTTCGCGCAAGGCTATGAAGTATGGGACACTGTTCAAAATGGATTTACATCAACCGTGGATGAACAAGGTAAGAAGACTTTGGTAAATGATGCAAAAGAAAAGAATATTATTATCAGTGGACTTATTGAATATGCTTATCATAAGGTGTTGGGTTGTAAAACCACCAAAAATGTATGGGACAAGCTTAAGAATATATATGTAGGTGACTCAAATGTAAAAGTAGCAAAGCTTCAAATCTATAGAGAAAAATTTGAGCAACTTAGAATGAAAGAAGATTGCAACATTGCTGCATACTTCCAATATGTTGATGAAATAACCAATACTCTAGAAGGATTGGGAGAGCCAGTTGACGAGAATACTATTATATGAAAGATTCATAGAACGTTACCAGGGAGATTCAACCCAAAGATATATGTCTTAGAATACAGTGCAAATCTGGAAAAACTCAGCAAAGAGGAATTACATGGAGTTCTCATAGAATATGAAATGAGACTTGATGAAGAAGAGGGTACTTCGCATCTAGAAACTACGTTTGTTTCATCTAATAAAACCCATAAGGACAAAAAACCTTCAATTGAAAATACATGCACCTGCAAGTGTGAAGAGAAGGGAGATGATGAAGAATGTCTTTCAGATGAAGAATGTGCTTACTTTGTGAGAAAAATAAAAATTGGTAAGAGAAAATTCAAAGGTAAACTTTCATTGATATGTTTCGGTTGTGGTGAGGTTGGGAATTTCGCATAAAATTTCCAAACATAAGTGATGGCAACTCAAAAGGAAAGAAAGGCTTTTATAACTTCAACAAGCAAGGATCCAAAAGGAACTTTCTCTCTAAAGAAGATAGCTCATCATCCGATGAAGACAATGACAGCAAAGAAGAAGCCAATGAGAGAGTATTGTTTATGGCCAAGCACAATAAACAAGAGGTATCAAACAACGAAGAAGAAGGATTGACCATAGAATAATTTTCTAAGGAAACAATCAAACTTATAAAAGAGCTAAAGGCAGAGAAGATCCGTTCCAATACTCTTGAAGAACAAGTTCAAGGTCTCAAAATTGAAGTTGAAGAGCACAAATGCATTGAAGGGTCACTTCAAAATAAGTTGGAAGAAAGCAACCAAGAAAAGTAAGAATTATAAGCCGAAGTATTCTCGCTGCGTAAGGAAGTGAAGAAAGGAAAAATTATCCAAAACTATGCCAACAACTCAAGGGCATTGGAAGAACTCATCATCAATCAACGATCTTACAATGATAGAATTGGCATCAATTACAAAGAAGAAGAATCAGGACCTTCTACAACAAAATACAATGAACCTATGAGATCTGACATGCATGTAGACTTGATTGGAAAAGATTCGCAAGAACAACATTGGAAGACAATTCCTTGACGAATATTTCCATCTAGGTACCAACATATTTCTTATGGCTACTCTTATTCATGTGGAAATTTTTTTCATAAAGTTGTAAGGTGTTGCAAGTACCCTAGGAACGAATACAATTCCAGGAGATCTGTTAAATATGAACCTCCCAGGGCTCAGCGAAACATCAATAGATTTGAACATTTAATAAATAATATTGAATGTTACAAATTTCGAAACTTTGGACACATAGCCAGAGACTGCAAAGTTGACAATCCTCTAGAAGAATCTTCGAAGCCACAGAACAAACGAACATGGAAGAAGAAGAAGACTGATAACTATGCTCTCGCTCTCAAGGCTCAAAACAACAAAGATGTGTGGTATGTTGATAGCGGTTGCTCAACACATATGACTGGAGATAGAAATAAATTTGTATCTCTGAAAGATAAGAAGAATGGAACTGTGTCCTTAGGAAATAATGGATCTTCAAATGTTATAGGATCAGGTACTATCACTCTCAAAAGCAAATATGCTCTAGCCAAGAATGTTCTATTGGTTGAAAACATGAATCACAATCTGCTTAGTGTTGGACAAATGTGTGATCAAGGACACACAATACTATTCAACTCCACAAAATGTGAAATCAGGAAAGGCATGTATGGTGAAATTGTGGCTACAGCAAGTCGAGCTCCAAATGACATATATGTTCTGGATGAAGCAACTAAATCATGTCTAATAGCTAAAGAGGATGATATAATATTTGGTAGCAATGATGATCGACTAAGTAAGAATTTTGCTACAAAGATGCAAAGTGATTTCAAGATGTATTTACTTGGTGAGCTGACATACTTCTTAGGGCTTCAAATATCTCAGCAAGAAAAGGAATATTTATATGTCAAGCCAAGTACATTAAGGAAATGCTCAAGAAATTTAAAATGGAAGATTGCAAACCCACCCTTACTCCAATGGTAACAGGTTTCAAATTGAGCATAGACGACTCATCTAAGGATGTGGATCAAATATTGTATAGATATATGATTGGTAGTCTTCTATATGTAACAGCCTCCCGACCAGATGTTATGCAAGCAGTTGGACAAGTAGAAATATTCCAAGCAGCACCAAAAGAATCACATATTATTTCCATCAAAAGAATTCTTCGATATCTAAAGGGAACAACAGAATATGGCTTGTGGTATCCCAAGGGTAAAAATCTCATTATTCATTCCTTTACAGATGCAGATTGGGCTGGAAGTGTTGATGATCGTGAGAGTACTCGTGAAGCATTGGAATATCTTCGCCAGAAGCTTGGGATTCTCCCACTTTCTCATTATATTTTCCTTATTCAGAATATAAATGGGGAGTGGAAGTGTGTACAGGTCCGCAGGATGGTTGTGTGTCAAGTGGAGTTACCCTTTGCCATTGATGTCAAAGGGGGAGAGAATGTTGTAGGAAGAGGTGTCATGATCGGAAGGGGAGTACTTGTGTTGCCATCAATGCCAAAGGGGGAGATTGTTGATCAATGGTTGTCATTGATGTCAACCCAAGAAGCACCAGGGGCTACCCCAATATTACATGGGAATTTTGACCTACCAAATTACTATATTCTGGGTCAAGAATGATTTTGATGGTTTCTTCTTGTCAAGATGTTTCCGTTGATATATGGTACGCCACGTAATTCTTCACAGTTTGAGAGATATTCATGTTTGAAGTTTGTAACCCCAATTAGTGGGCTAAAACCCCATGGGGTTGTGGCATGGGTCATTGAAAAGTCATAACTAATACTTTTTAAGCTCCTAAAATCCCTCCCACATTCACTTGATGAAGTTCCTCTCAACCTAAGCATTTATATAAATTGTGATCCTCATATCCTCCTTATGCAAGGGATTTCGCCATCTGAAACAGGTCATCGTGGAATTTTTGCTCTAACTTGTTTTCTACAAAGGTTAAAAAACTGAAATTTTTATGAGGTGAAGCCAAAATCCTGAGGAAGCACCTGTGAAAATTTCAGATCAAGGTGCACAACAGTGTCGTAGATATGATCTGTGGAAGTCAATTTTTTTACAGGCTCTTGAAATTCATCTAAAAGAAGTGACCTTGGGAAAAGCGTCATAACTCTCTCCCTTAGTATCGGATTGAAATTCTATGAAAATTTGAAGATAGCGCATAGACTGTAGTTTTCTCTCTATCAATTTCAGAGCCGAATGAAGAAACAATGACATGTGGCATGTCGTACAAGTTCGCTCTACTGAGACAGTCCATTATTAGGGCATTGTGAGAGATTGGGCATAACTCTCTCTTGAAGAATCCAAATGTTGAAAATGCAGCAAGATGATGGAGCTTAGTGAAATGAAGTCGCCTTCACTAAGTGGGCCCGCAGGCAAATTCTGGCGCAAAGTCTATTTTTAGACTATGTCTATTTTTAGACATATGGAGCATGGTCCAGGGGTTGCAGTATGTTATTCTTGGAGTATTGGTCATGTTGGTAAAAAATAGATGGACCTCTATTTTTTTGACCTATAGGTCGATAGGTCGAAGTCTATTTTTAGACTGCCTCTCCTTAAAATAGGGAAGTCAAATATTATTTACCCTTAATAATATTTGGACTCTAAACAATAGTTTACTCTCTTGGAGCACTTCAGTTCGAGCCTTGGAAGTGGCTCATGCATCTGACAGAGGAATTACGCTATTCCTAAGGGTTTGGTGAGCACATGCATGGTTGACTTTAGTTAGGACTTCAGTGGCAGAAGTTTGGTGGAGTTAATGAGACAGATGGTGGAGTTGTGTTCGGTTTAACTTAGTTGAACTAGTTGAGATTAGTTTAACTAGCTAATCAACTAGTAATGAGTGGAGTGAATTAAATATTATTTAATTCATTAATTAGTAACTCATTATTCAACTCAAGAACACATCAGTTCACTACAGTGCATGGACAGTTCAATGGAGACCAGTGAAAGAGGTAGATGAAAGGGTGGAGTTAGCTATCAGTGGCGACATCAGTTGTGCATGAGATTTGCACCACACTTGGAGGCAATTTCCCATGATGATTGCGCTGTCAAGCCAAGGAGATTCGAACCTTGGATCTCTATTTAGACAGGCCATGATTGCGCAATAGAGGCAAGGCAATTATTGGTGAGTTTTGAACCAGTGACTTGTTCAAAACCAAGCTAGTTTGTGTGTAACTTCATGAGAAATTACTGAGTACTTGTGAGGAGTATTGTACTAAGTTTGTTACATGATTTCTCCATTATAATATACACAATAGCTGCGGGGTTTTCAGCTATAAGCTTTCCCCATACATACTGTGTTAATGTGTATGATGATTTGATGTGTTATCGCTTGATTTTATTTTCGCATGTGTGATGATCTGAGTTGATCTGAGTGGAAGAGATTATGTGTTGCATATAAATTCGAATTGTATGTGATCAGGATAGTCTCGGTGGATAATTAATCATTATTCAGCAAATTTCTACATGGTATCGGAGCTATTGACGCAGAGATTGATCATCACAGTGATTACAAACTTATTTCGGTAGACAGAGTCTGCATGCGGGCCAGGTAGCCTCCGGATTCATCTTTCTTCGGAAAGTGAAAGGTCTGGTAAATTCCCCTTGCAGTCGATCTCTGTGCTAGAAATAATTTGTTCTCACAGATCTAGAGCAGTTGAGCTTTGAGGTGGAATTCGAATTTTGCAGCAGTTTTGTTTTCTTGGTGCCGGAGTTGAAAATGTCTTTCAACGGTTTGCGACTCGAATATGCTCTTGAAGGCAGTTCGAATTATGTTGCATGGAAGGATCGCATGGAGGCAGTATTAGAAGATAATGGACTGAAGGAGTTCGTGGATATGGATGTTCAAAAGCCCACTGATCCTGCTGAAGTCGAAGCATGGCAAAAGAAGATGGCAAAATGTCGAAGGATCCTGTTGGAGGGCGGCAAGGATCATATTGTATCTAGCCTGCATGGAAAGGCTTCTCCATGTTTAATGTGGAAAGCTTTGACAGATCTATTCCAGAGTAAGAGCGACCAAAGGAAGCTGGCGCTCAAAGATAAGCTCAGGAACATCAAGATGGAGAAAGGCGACAGTATCGCAAAATACCTCACGAAGTTCACTCAATGCAGAGATGAGCTGGGAAGTGTGGGGGTGATTGTCGAAGATGAGGACATGGTCGACCTGGCTCTCCTTGGTCTTCCGAAGGCTTGGAACTCATATCAAGATAGTGTCAATGGTCGGGAGAAGTT
Organism: Pinus albicaulis; assembly: GCA_034641835.2. NCBI lineage: Eukaryota > Viridiplantae > Streptophyta > Pinopsida > Pinales > Pinaceae > Pinus > Pinus albicaulis. The sequence goes on from CM076575.1 coordinate 958,415,557, forward strand.
GCCGGGATGGGAGCGCCTTTGGGCGGATCTCATGCAGGAGGAGATAAGGAGGACTACTCGGGATGGATCTTCATCAAAGGGAGCTGATGAAGAAAATTGCACTTTGGTTGCCAAAGCAAAGAAGGGGAAGGGTAAGAAAACTTCTCATTCCGGTGCAAAGGGCAAGAAGCAGGATATGGCGAAAGTGAAGTGTTTTCACTGCCATGATCATGGACATTATGCTACCAATTGTCCAAAGAAGAAGAAGAACAAGCAAGCGGGAAGATCTGCAGATGGAGAAGCTTTGGCTTCACAGTTCGAGCTTGACTTTTCACTGATCGCATGCTTGGTTTCAAGTGTGATGGGATCAGTGTGGTTCTTGGACAGCGGTGCGTCATTTCATATGACGGGAGATTGGGATTTGTTCTCAGATCTGGAGGACAAAGATCTGGGTGTGCGCATCGAGATGGGCAATGATGGTAGATACAGTGCGACTGGTATTAGTACCATATCCTTTCAGAGGGAGTCTGGTAAACCCTTTGTATTGAGGGATGTCATGCATGTACTTGGTTTGAAGAAGAACTTGATCTCTGTGGCGATGTTGGAGGATAAGGGGTATGATGTGGTCTTCAGCGAAGGAAAAGCCTTCCTGCGCAGTAAGACTAATGGAGAGACCCGAAAGATAGGGGTTCGAACCAAGAACCTTTATCAGTTGCAGGTAGATGACTGCGCAACAATGGCATGCAAGGCGGGAGAAGTGGTGAGCCGGGATGATGAGGGCGAACTGTGGCACAGGAGATTGGGCCACCTTCACCATGGAGCTTTGAAGATCCTACAGCAGATTTCTACTGGGCTTCCTAAGGGCACTCTTGCGCAGTCAGATCAGTGCAAGGGGTGTACTTTGGGGAAGTATGTGAAATCCACCTTTCACAAGAAGGATAGTCGCGCCACAACAATCCTTGAGAGAGTTCACACAGATGTGTGTGGTCCTTTCTCAGTTGCTTCGACAGCAAAGCACAAGTATTATGTGATCTTTGTAGATGATTTCTCTCGAAAGTGCTAGATCTTCTTCATGCAGAAGAAGAGCGATACATTCGCGAAGTTCTGTGAGTTTAAAGCACTAGTCGAGAAGGAGTCGAGGAAGAAGGTGATTGCTCTAAGGAGTGATAACGGTGGTGAATTCATCTCGGCTGAATTCAAGGAGTTCTGCAGCGCAGAAGGGATTCGGAGAGAGCTCATCGCACCCCATAACCCACAGCAGAACGGGGTGGCTGAGCGGAAGAACAGAACGATCGTGGGTGCTGCACGGGCGATGTTGCATGATCGGGGCCTACCCCTTCACTTGTGGGCTGAGGCATGCAATACAGCAGTGTATGTGCAGAACCGTTGTCCTCACAAGGTTCTTGGCATGAGTACACCGGAGGAGGCTTATTCTGGCAAGAGGCCTGATATTTCCCATTTGCGGATTTTTGGTTCTCCTGTCTACATGCATGTGATGAAGGATGCGAGAAGGAAGTTGGATCCAACTGCTGAGGTTGGAATATTTGTGGGGTACACTGATACACCTCACAACTATCGGGTGTATTTGTCAGACAGTCGCAAGACTATTGTGCGATGGGATATAAAATTTCAGGAGGAGAAAGCCATGCAGTGTTCGCTTGAGAGGGAGCTACACTTGCATGCAGATGAGGAGTTGTTAGTTCCTAAGGAGGAGCTTCCGGATGTGGATCAGCCACAAGAGGAAGTTTAGGAGATGGAAGAAACCACCCATGCAGTGCCAACCATCAGAGGGCGCATGCGCACTACAGAAGCTGAGCGACTGGCTCGAGATGCAGAGAAGGTTGTAGGACCACCTACAGCATAGCGCAGACAGAGGCAGTCACCGGATCGGTACACTGGATGCATGGCTCTTGTGAGTCAATGTGTCGTGACGGAGCCATCCTCTTTTGAGGAAGCTGTGGAGGAACCCGCATGGGCTGATGCCATGATCGAAGAATATGATTCGATCGTCAGAAACAGTGCATGGGAGATTGTCCCAAGACCGGAGGGGAAATCAGTGGTGGGTTCGCGATGGATCTACAAAGTGAAGCAGGCGGCTGACGGGAGTGTGGAGAAGTACAAGGCGAGATTTGTCGCCGTGGCTTCTCACAGATCGAGGGGATCGATTATGAGGAGACCTTTGCACCTGTCGCAAGGTACTCTTCCATACGGACGATCCTTGCTCTCTCAGCGCAGATGGGGTGGCACATTCATCAGATGGATGTGAAGACTACGTTCCTCAATGGAGTTATTGAGGAGGAGGTGTACATAGAGCAGCCTAAAGGTTTCGAGATCTTCAGCAGTGAGTCGCATGTGTGCCGACTCAAGAGAGCACTGTACGGGCTGAAGCAAGCACCTCGTGCTTGGTACACTCGGATAGACAGCTACTTCACCGGGCTTGGATTCTCCAAGAGTGAGGCGGATCCAAACCTGTACCAGATTGTGGTGGAGGGGAAGCTGTTGATCATCGTACTGTATGTAGATGATCTGATTTTAACTGGCGATGAGCAGTTGATACTTTCATGCAAGGAGGATCTTGCACGAGAGTTTGAGATGAAGGACTTGGGCATCCTTCATTATTTCCTGGGATTGGAGATTTGGCAGCGCAGCGGAGGACTGTTTGTTTCTCAGGGCAAGTATGCCCAGGAGATTCTGGAGAGGTTCAACATGCAAGGCTGCAAGCCTGTTGACACTTCTCTTCCTGGTGGTTGGAGGAAGGAGGATGCTACTTCAGTAGAGGTAGTGGATGCCACTGTCTATCGACAGTTGGTGGAGTCGCTTATGTATCTGGTCAATACATGACCCGATATATGCTATGCAGTTAACCAGCTTTCGTAAGCTATGGTTAAGCCTACCAAGCTCTTTTGGAAGGCAGGCAAGCATGTATTGCGCTATATTAGAGGCACATCGGGATATGGTCTTGTTGTGGTAAAACACAACCCCCCCATTTTTGAATTTTTCACTTCAAATAATGGGGACCCTTTCTATAAATTTTTGACTAAACGCCTTTTCAAATTTTTATTTTATTTGATTATCCTATGTGATTGTTAATTTTTCATTTTTCTTTGAATTCTTGTTTTTATTGCTTTGTTAGAATTAATTTTTTATAAGCCTCCCATTGACGCTTGTTTCACCTCATTTGGTCAACTGGTTTAAAAATGGTACTCCTTTGAAGTCCCATCATTTATCTAAGTTTGGGTTAAAAATGCTATTTTTATTCTTTCTATTTATTTTCAGAGTAGCTGTAGTTTAGAAAAACTTAATATTAAAAAATATATATTATTAAAAAAAATAAAAAAAATAAAAAAAATAAAAAAAAAATTCGGATCCATTACGATCGTTGTGATTGCAAATTTTGTAGACCATCGCATATCGCAATATCGCAATATCGCAAGATCGCAATTTTGCAATTTTGGATCCATCGCATATCGCAATATCGCAAGATCTCAATTTTGCAATTTTGGATCCATCGCAATTTTTAGAACATGCACATTTAAAAAACCCCCATCCAAAGTTCTTGCGATATACGATGTGTTAAAATTTTTTAATATAAAGTTTCTTTTTTTTCTTTTTTTTTGTTTCATCCCTTATGCCTCACGTATCTCCACCTCACTCACCCTCACGTCACCCTCACCTCACACTCCACTCACCATATCCCTCCGTAATTTCATGTGGATGAATTAATGGGTTTAGATTTATTTCAATGGTTTGTTTTATGGGTTTTAGGTTTGGATTGATTACAATGGTTTGTAAATTAATTTTTATATTTTTTATATTATAATAATTATATTATAATTATAATGTTTATTATAATTTTAATATAATTTGAACTATAATATTAATCATATTTAAATTAACGTTTTCAAATCATTTGTATATTAATTTAATTTTGTAACTGAATTAATTCATAATTAATAATTAAATTAAAATTAATTATTAGTTAATTAGAATTCTAATTTAGGATTAATTTTTTAAATTTAAATTCTGATTTTTAGCCCAGCAACAGAAAATTCCAGAATTGTGCCAGAATTGACTCACCAACTTCAGAGGCCCATAGAATGAGTTTTACTTGGCCAAATGAGGCCCAAGATGGCTCATTGGAAAGAGAAAATCAAGGAGAACATTTCTGAGGAGGTTTCAATAACAGATTTGATCATTTATTGGGTCAAAAATTAGGCAGAAGATCAAGCTCCGAATTTCTAAAAATAAAATCAATTTTCTGAGTTTTGTTTTCTTCATTTTCATTTGCCCAGCCTCTTCTAATTGCATATTCATGCATCAATATTATCCTTGGTTAATTAAGATCGTTATGAGTATCAATAAGAAGCTCAAATTTCATTTTTATTTATTTAAATAGAATTTGATTGGATTTGTTTTAATGTTAGAAATAATATTTGGATTTTATTGTTGCATCTTAATTCATTTTAATTTCTTTTTGCAGGAAAAAACAATAGAAGGGATATTGAGGAAAAAGATTTCAATCAATGAGAAGACTCCAACAATTAAAGATTGGAATTTTTGAGCAATTAAAGTTGAATTGGGCAGATTTTTCTTCAACAAACTCTCTTCTAAAAATACTTTTGGGAGGATTATAAATTACAGATGGCAAAATGAAATAGGGGCTGCTCTCCTCTGCAATTCCAGACTTCTAAAAGCATTTCTATAATAGGGATTTAGAGTTGTAGATGGAGAGGAGAGAAAATTTCAGATCTGAACATTAATGAAGGTTTATTCTTTATATCTTGAATTATGCATAATGGGCAGAGTTTGCATTTCTGCATCTCTAGTCTTGAAAGTAGAAATTCAAGTAATGTAAAGTACTGTTAGAGACCAGGATCAGAGAAGCAGATTCAATTAACTAGTATTTTTGGCATTTCTGTATTAAATACCAGTTTCATTTTTATGTTAATAAAATTGTTGTTTCATTTTATTCATGTTTATGCATTTATGTTGATATGGATAATTTGTCTCAAATTTTTATGTATCTATGTTCTTATGAATTTAACTCTGATTTCTGAGTAACGATTTGCTCAAAAATCTGTCTTACAAAACTGATTTTTTAAATAATAATATGTTGTGAATTTCTTCCACATATTATTGTTTAATTATTGGCTTGATTGATTTGATAATTAACATCATTTTTGTGAATTTCTTCCGGAGTGTTGTTGATTTATTATTTCAGTCAAATGGTCTCAATAGAATATGTTTTGGTACTCACAAATGTGAGCTAAATTGAATTTCTTCGTTAGCTTGACATTAATTTAAAGCCAAACATATTTTAATCCTCATTACTTAATTATCTTGCTCTTAGTTGGGATAGATTTATATCTACCTAATTGAGATAGGATTTAGATTAGTTTCTTTTTCTTGCATTATAGAATAAGTTTGCATTTAGATTAATTTCTACATTCTTTTAAGTCCTCTTCTCGAAGAGGAAAAATCTTAGTTCTGGTTTGGCTGAACCCAAATCAGCTTAAGGGTCATTCTCTTGCTTGATCAGCAAGAAGAATTGATCTGATATCCCTGTCTATTGGTAGTTAATGATACATCGTAAACCAATAGCGATAGGGAAAAGGTAACTGGACCTAGTTAAACCAGTCGGAGCCACTATCATAAACGGAAAAGGAGCTGCATTAAGGTCCAGACCGGGTGGTTATCCCCCAATGTTGTAGCAGTGATTTTCGAGGCTTCAACATTTTTGGCGCTAGAAGGAGGGCCTGAAACTTGTTGTCTGTTGGAGCCTTTTCAATTTTAACATTTTATTTAATCACGATGACTCCTCTTAAACTTCCAATTTGGAGTTGTATCCATGGACGTGCATCTTCCAATACTCCACCCGAAGTGGTAAGACTCGTCTCAGGTAAAGTTTAATGGTGAGAGAAATTCTTCTACTTTTAATCATGTCCTTCAATTTATTCAAAATATTTCAAATTATGATTTTCAAGGAATTGATGAAGACATTTTATGCAGAATTTTTACTCTCACATTTGCGGCAGAAGCCAGAAACTGGTGTAGAACTCTTCCGGTTGCCTCAATTCACAACTGGGATCAATTTGTTACAAGTTTCATTTTTAAATTTGACCGCTATGATTATGATCAGGTATGTGATGAAATTGAATATCTACGAAATGAAAATGAGTCTGTTAGAGATTTTAATATTCGATTTCATTTGAATTGCTTAAAATTTAATGTCGAAGATGAACCTATGAAAGAAGAATCATTAGATTGGTTTGAACATAATTATTCTCTTCCTCCTATTCCCGGTCCATATGGAATTAGTTCAAGCTTTGTTCCATCCCCTTCGGATATAAATGAGAAATCCAATTTCAATGTGCAAATAAATTGTGATGAAGAGGTTTCAGAAAGCTTGGAAAATATTTCTAATCAAATGCAAGAAAACAACAACAACAATTTTGGAGAAAGACCTGCATTAGAATCTGAAAGTTTCTCTGTATTAAATTCAGAAAATCAGATTGCAAATCAGCAAGTGCAAGCAACAATCAAAGTAAATAATAACATGCAAACTGCTTACAAATTTCTGAATTTTTCCATGGTGAACAAATGCTGAAATCAGAGCAGCAAAGAAATCTTCTTCAAGAAAGCATGTGCACGCTAAGGAATGATATGGAATCTAAAATTTACAATAATCATAATGCACAAGAGTTCTTGAACCGAGACATTTTTAATTGCGTTATTTCAGATTCACATTTTTCCCTTTATCCTGACATTTTTTATGATCGTAAAATTTCCCCTCTGGGTGTTAATGATATTTCAGAAAATACAGAGGCTGATTTAAATGAATTACCATTAAATTTTTATCAAGATAGAGAAGCAATTAATGATCATTATTTTGCCATTAACGAACATGAAATTCTTGTTCCTCCGTGTTTGGATATATTGGATAAGATTGAAGGGAATTCTAGATAATTTTGTGAAGTCATTTATGATAATTACTCTGACATTGAGGATGTTGATTTCTATTCTTCTAAAGAAAACCCTCATGAGAAAATTCAAATAACATTTGAAAATGATGAACATTTCAATTTAGAAATTATTTCAACTAATCCTCACTCTAAAGAAGATAATCATCTTCATGATTTCACTATTCGAGAAAATATTCCAATTTATGATTCATATCATGATCACGCTTTCATTCATGTTCATAATCATAAATATTTTTCTAATTCACAAGTTGGAATTCGAAATTACTCAAATTCCATAATTCTGGCCAATCCTTGTGAAAAAGAAATTATTTCAAAACAATCTCAATTGTGCTGTAACATTAGTTGTAACAATAGTGATTTCATTTTATTTTTGTTTCCTCGATTATTTTGTATTAAATCAGATTTATTTTCAGATTTTATTTTTCATATTTTTGATACATTACGCTGGCATGTTGAGTATTTTATTATTAAACATTCAATTGATACATTGCCCCGTTGGAAAATTGAAGGTTTATATTATAATCAAAAGCATCAAAAGCTAGTTCAATTTCAATTTCAATCAATGCTAATATTTTATCAAAAGTTTCTATCTTCTCAAAGGAAATATCAACAAGAGAATGTATTTTTAGAAATCTGCCGGCAATCCAATTTAATTAATAATTTTCCATTTCATTTGAAAGATTTCCATCCATTTTTCATTAATTCATTTGAAAAATATTTGGAAACTTTTCCATCATGGAAGATTGTTAATAAATTAGCATTAACACATAACACTAACAGTTTCTTCCAGGCCTTTGAATTTAAAAGCTCATATCCACAATCTGGCCTGTCATCTCTTCTTTTGAACATTTCCCAATTTTTAATAGAAATCCATCCAGATTTCTATGATCCAATTGGTATTCAATTGGAAAGAAAACTTCATGAGAAGGAGATTTTAGATAAGCTTCTAACAATAGTTGTACATTCTGATTTCAGGTTTAATTTTCTTAGTTCAATTATATTTGTATTTTTATTACTAACATTTGAATTGTACATACATGCAAGGATTAAAATGAGAAAATGGTTACACTGGAAATATGACTATACCTAGTCATTTTTCAAGTATATGGTTAGAATAGGAGTAGAGTTAATGTAGTTAATTTATTTTCAACAGTTCTGTAGATTAAAAATAAAACAAAGCAATCAGCCATTTTCATACATGTTCAGTGAAAACATTTTCTCCCAATCAGAAAATTTTAATTCTTGCTTTCCTTTTTAAATTTCTTACAGCAATACCTCTACTTTGTTTATTTTGAATAACGTCTTGATTAAATTCAATCAAGGTTGCACTTGGCATCAATCGCCTCAAAGCCACTTTTTTTAATTTCGGGATTTCCTTCTAAGATTTTCTTTTGAAATTTATATGATAAAGGTTTTAAGGATATAAAAGCTTCATGATCTCATTATCCCATGAAATGTATGACTGTCTATGATAAGCTTAATTCTGACTCAATCATTATTAGTCAGTCTAACCTTTCGTGGTAATCATATGAAGTTCATAATATATTCCTTGAAATTTGTTAAGCTGACCTTTAGGATGTCCATTTTGCTGTGTGCACACATTCAAATCTGTTTTGACATTTTTCCATAATTAGTGGCTTTAATCCCATTCGGACCTTTAGTTTATTATCTGATGTTGTAATACGCATCATATTTATTTACTAAAGGCATTATTGAACAGTCACTATAACAATATAGATTTTTCTCAAGTCAATTCAGAATGAGCAGAGGTAATAAATTGTTGTTTCAATTCAAAAGGGAAGACTATTTTCATATTTATTTCTGGTAAATTTTATATTTCCTGAACATGAACAAGCAGATTTTAGGTTGATTGCTCACTGTGATTTAGAATAAATAATGAGATGATTTTGAACAAAGTCATAATTTTGATAAATCGAAGGAAGAATTTGAAGATTCATGAGGTAAAATCTACAGACAATTTCCTTCCAGGTATGCATTTACAAGTTCATTTTCATCTATTATTAGTTTATCTTTTCTTTAGTTTATTTTTTATTCTTTTTCTGTTTTAATTGCAGGTTTTCATTTGTTTTCAAAACTTGAAGTAAGCAGAAAACCCATTTCAAATTTGCAATAGGTTTCAGGGAAATTTTATTTTGATAATTTGAGCATTTTTAACTTTGCTTTCAACCATCAGAAAACCCAATCGAAATTAAAAAACAATATCATAAGATTTCATTGGAAGTAGCTTTTAGCATTTTTGATAACAAATTTTTCATAAAATATCTCCGATGTATTACCTCGCTCATTTGTCATATCGCATTTTGCATATCAGAGGTTTGCAGTTGAATATACTTCCATTATCATGAATCGCCGATCTCCGATAAACAACTTTACCATATTGCAATAACCACATAATTCCGGACCCGATATGAAATTCAAATCAAATTTATAAAATATCGCGTCCATTCAATCGCAAATGATGGTAGGAGCATAACTTTAAAAGGGTCGATGTCTCAAATCCGATATGTTATTAAATTTTCATCATAAATTTATCGGGTCCACTCTTCATCGCATATCGGCGTATCAAGAAATGTTACATCATGTGCTTAAGTTTCCGATCGCGATCGCCAGTTAACCACGTCATTCATCGCATATCGACATCACAAGAATCAAATTTTATTACATCGGGTACCAAAACATTCACCAATCACCGATTAGCATCGCCAATTAAAAATCGCCGATATCACAATAGATTTATCGCATTTTTAATTATGCTCACATCACAATTCAGAATCTGCGATGTGCGATGTGCAATAAGGGAAGCACAATGTCAATATTCCCCGATCCCCAATATAATATATCTTTAATGATGTGATCACTTCATTTCATTGCACATGTCCTCATTACATGTTTTCATATCGGCAATTCGCCATTGCAATCTCTGATGTGATAGCTTCAATGCATGCCTCTGAGCCATTAACATTTAATCGATATATGGCATAGCAACCAAGGTGAAGTCTTGCAAATTAAAATTGAAGCATGGTGAAGAAACATGTGATGCGAATCATCCAATACGACGATGTGTTATTTTAAAAGCAAGCTTGGGTAACCACTATGGTAAGAAAGCAACTGATGATAAATTTGCGGCATAATCAAATCATTTCGATTTCTAATATATTTCATTTTTAAATATATAATTCCATAATTAAAAATGGAATTCAAGACATCTCTATTTTCATATTTAAATTTTATTATTTTAGATTTGGTCTTGATTCTGGACAATTTATAAAATCATGGAGTTTATATGAAACTTATAATATTTTGAGAAACATTCATTACTGCAAATTTTCATTCTCATTTCTGATGCATTTGTTTTCCCTCAAACATTAAGCATTCCATTTTTTCATTTTACTGCTTGCTTTAGTGTAAATAAAATAAATAATGATTTTGGGTTATAAGATTTTGGTTAGTTTGACTTCTTCATGTTTTTAATGTTAATTAAAATAAGAAGTTAGCTAGTTTGGAGAAACTGATACCTTTCAGGTAAGATCAGAAGCAATCATCCAATGGTAAGATTCATGTACTCACTTTCATTTATTTCCATTTCATTAGTTTAGTTTCAGTTTTGTTTTTCTGATATATAAATCTGTTTTGCAGCTCTTCATAAAAGCTTCCAATCCTCTGCCAGATCATATTTTCGAAGTCCATACTCTTCTCATGGCTTAATTTCAAGAAGCAGCAATAATCTTTATCGAAACAGCTACACTAGGAAGTTTATGAACCTTTAATCTGTTTCTTTAAGCATTCCTTTTTAGAAAATGATTAAAATGATGCTTTAAAACAACAAGATTGATATCAGACATAAAGTTTTCATTGTGGTTGAATTTTATCGTCACTGCTATCTAAAAAGCCTAAAACACTTACAACCCTGCAAGGTATGATTTTTCTAAATCTCGACATAAGGATTGATTACACGATTATTTTCTTTCTTCATATTGTTGAGACATTGATATAAACATTCTTGTTTGAGTTTATCTTGCGAAACTTGAATTTTCCTTTCCACTTTTAAATTTCTTCATTTTTTTTTTTTTTTGTTAGTTTCTTTCTTATTTTAGCATAAGAATTCTTTTCCTTTGATTCTCAATTTTGATTTTGGTGACTTTGCCATGATTTATATGGAAATCCTTCTTGTTACCTAACTATGGTCAGTATACATGGAGAAAAAATTGTTAATAATCATCTATTAATTTTTTTTTCTTAAATCTCTTAGTAAAGTTTGATTTTCTTATTATAAAGGTAGACATACTTAAGGAAGAGATTACCAATTTAGAAAAGTTGACAAAGTATCATAAAATCTGGAGAAATTTCTTTTTCATCAAAATTGTAATCATTTTGAGATTTCAATATTTTATTAAGATCTTTCAAAAGTTCTATTATCAGTCAAGAAAAGTTATTTTTAACCAAGTAAAGACACTTTACAACAAAGCACCTTTTAACTCTGAAATTGTCATTTTTAACTCTTAAGAAGTCAATGATTCTCCCTGTCCTGAAGAGTCTTATTTTTCTAGAGTATAATCCAGAGATATATTTATACTTAAAAGATAAGAGGTCTCATCATGAGCCTGCTTACCATGATCATAGGGGAAAAATAGGCTGACATTACCAACACTGCTAAACAAACCAGGGTAATGGCTTATGATTGCAAACAATTATAAGACAAGGGGTCTCATCACGAGCCAGCTTGTTCAGTCCAATTATAACCAGTGAATGGCATTGTCAACTATCTGGCTACCAAAGCAGGACAATGACTTTTAAGATTTATATTATTAAAAATAAATATTAAATAAAAATAAAAATAATATAAATGGATTTATCTCTATGTCAATAATTCTTGAAGAGATGAGATTCTGAATCATTGGTGGTTAAAAGGTAACCCTGTCGAGACTATAGATGTTTGCTGGTAACAGTGGCTCTACCTGTGACAAATGAGTATATTTTAAAAGCTAAGCTGTAAAGTGACCCCTGCTTTATCTCTACAACTAATTAAGGACTGATATAGAAGTTTTGAAATATTTTAATTTATGAGGAATTTTAAGAAAAATTACAGTTAGATGATTCTTTCTTTTATTCACACTAATGAACCTAGTCAAGCATTTTAAGTATAATTCTCTTTTCTTTAATTATTTTTACTTGAATTTTAGGAAAATCTCATTCATATCAAACAGAGATAACTGGTTCTTCTCCCGTGTGTCACCATTGTTGTGTTAAAACACAACCCCCCCATTTTTGAATTTTTCACTTCAAATAATGGGGACCCTTTCTATAATTTTTTTACTAAACGCCTTTTCAGATTTTTATTTTATTTGATTATCCTACGCGATTGTTAATTTTTCATTTTCTTTGAATTCTTGTTTTGATTGCTTTGTTAGAATTAATTTTTTATAAGCCTCCCATTGATGCTTGTTTCGCCTCATTTGGTCTACTGGTTTAAAAATGGTACTCCTTTGAAGTCTCATCATTTATCTAATTCTGGGTTAAAAATGCTATTTTTATTCTTTTTATTTATTTTCAGAGTAGTTGTAGTTTAGAAAAACTTAATATTAAAAAATATATATTATTAAAAAAAAAAAAAAAAATTTGAATCCGTCGCAGATCGCAGATCGCAAATTTCAGAATTCGTCGCAGATCGCAATATCGCAATATCGCAAGATCGCAATTTTGCAATTTCGGATCCATCGCAATATCGCAATTTTGCAATTTCGGATCCATCGCATATCGCAATATCGCAATTTTGAATCCATCGCAATTTTTAGAACATGCACATTTAAAAAACCCTGATCCAAGGTTCTTGCGATATGCGATGTGTTTATTATTATTTTTTTTTATAAAGCTTTTGTTTCACCTCACGTCACCCTCACCTCACACTCCACTCACCATATCCTTCCACAAACTTACATGGATGAATTAATGAGTTTTGATTGATTTCAATGGTTTGTTTTATGAATTATGGGTATGGATTGATTCCAATGGTTTGTAAATTAATTTTTATATTTTTTATATTATAATAATTATATTATAATTATAATGTTTATTATAATTTTAATATGATTTGAACTATAATATTAATCATATTCAAATTAACATTTTCAAATCATTTGTATATTAATTTAATTTTGTAACTAAATTAATTATTAGTTAATTAATAATTTATTTAGAATTAATTATTAGATAATTAGAATCTAATTTATGATTAAATTTCTAATTAAAAATTCTGATTTTTAGCCCAACAAACAGAATTTTCAGATTTATGCCAGATTTGACTCATCAACTTTGGAAGCTCATAGATTGAGTTATACTTGACCAAATGAGGCCCAAGACGGCTCATTGGAAAGATAAAATCAAGGAGAACATTTCTGAGGAGGTTTCACTAACAGATTTGATGATTTATTGGGTCAAAAATCAGGCAGAAGATCAAGCTCCGAATTTCTAAAAATAAAATCAATTTTCTGAGTTTTGTTTTCTTCATTTTTCATTTGCCCAGCCTCTTCTAATTGCAGATTCATGCATCAATATTATCCTTGGTTAATTAAGATCGTTATGAGTATCAATAAGAAGCTCAAATTTCTTTTTTATTTATTTAAATAGAATTTGATTGGATTTGTTTTAATGTTAGAAATAATATTTGGATTTTATTGTTGCATCTTAATTCATTTTAATTTCTTTTTGCAGGAAAAAACAATAGAAGGGATATTGAGGAAAAAGATTTCAATCAATGAGAAGACTCCAACAATTAAAGATTGGAATTTTTGAGCAATTAAAGTTGAATTGGGCAGATTTTTCTTCAACAAACTCTCTTCTAAAAATACTTTTGGGAGGATTATAAATTACAGATGGCAAAATGAAATAGGGGTTGCTCTCCTCTGCAATTCCAGACTTCTAAAAGCATTTCTGTAATAGGGATTTAGAGTTGTAGATGGGGAGGAGAGAAAATTTCAGATCTGAACATTAATGAAGGTTTATTCTTTATATCTTGAATTATGCATAATGGGCAGAGTTTGCATTTCTTCATCTCTAGTATTGAAAGCAGAAATTCAAGTAATGTAAAGTACTGTTAGAGACCAGGATCAGAGAAGCAGATTCAATTAACTGGTATTTTTGGCATTTCTGTATCAAATACCAGTTTCATTTTTATGTTAATAAAATTGTTGTTTCATTTTATTCATGTTTATGCATTTCTGTTGATATGGATAATTTGTCTCAAATTGTTATGTATCTATGTTCTTATGGATTTAAATCTGATTTCTGAGTAACGATTTGCTCAGAAATCTGTCTTACAAAAATGATTTTTTAAATAATAATATGTTGTGAATTTCTTCCACATATTATTGTTTAATTATTGGCTTGATTGATTTGATAATTAATATCATTTTTGTGAATTTCTTCCGGAGTGTTGTTGATTTATTATTTCAGTCAAATGGTCTCAATAGAATATGTTTTGGTACTCACAAATGTGAGCTAAATTGAATTTCTTCGTTAGCTTGACATTACTTTAAAGCCAGACATATTTTAATCCTCATTACTTAATTATCTTGCTCTTAGTTGAGATAGATTTATATCTACCTAATTGAGATAGGATTTAGATTAGTTTCTTTTTCTTGCATTATAGAATAAGTTTGCATTTAGATTAATTTCTACATTCTTTTAAGTGCTCTTCTCGAAGAGGAAAAATCTTAGTTCTGGTTTGGCTGAACCCAAATCAGCTTAAGGGTCATTCTCTTGCTTGATCAGCAAGAAGAATTGATCTGATATCCCTGTCTATTGGTAGTTAATGATACATCGTAAACCAATAGCGATAGGGAAAAGGTAACTGGACCTAGTTAAACCAGTCGGAGCCACTATCATAAATGGAAAAGGAGCTGCATTAAGGTCCAGACCGGGTGGTTATCCCCCAATGTTGTAGCAGCGATTTTCGAGGCTTCAACAGGTCTATGGTACAGACAGGAGGATGGAGCGAAGCTTTTTGGCTTCACTGATGCAGATTGGGCAAGGAGCCCAACGGACCAGAAGAGCACATATGGAGGAGTTTTCAGCATTGGGTCGACATCAGTTTCCTGGTACAGCAAGAAGCAGAGATCCGTGGCACTCAGTTCAGCAGAGACCGAGTACATGGCAGCAAGCTTGGCTGCATGTGAGGCTATTTGGATGAGGAAGATCCTCGTAGGATTGTTCAGGTTGCATTTGGAGCCTACAGTGATTTACTGTGATAACCAGAGTTGCATCAAACTCTTGGCTAATCCAATATTTCATGATAGATCCAAAAACATCGACATCAGGTACCATCATATCAGAGATTTTTTTCAGCGGAGAATCATGATGATTTCATATATTCCCACGGAGGATCAGGATGCCGACATCCTGACTAAGGCGCTCACCCGGAGCAAGTTCGAATTCCACAGAGGCAGGATAGGGGTTGCAGATAATCCATATCTTGCTGAGAGGGAGTGTTGAAAATGTAGCAAGATGATGGAGCTTAGTGAAATGAAGTCGCCTTGACTAAGTGGGCCCGCAGGCAAATTCTGGCGCAAAGTCTATTTTTAGACTATGTCTATTTTTAGACATATGGAGCATGGTCCAGGGGTTGCAGTATGTTATTCTTTGAGTATTTTTCATGTTGGTAAAAAATATATGGACCTCTATTTTTGGACCTATAGGTCGAAGTCTATATTTAGACTACCTATCCTAAAAATAGGGAAGTCAAATATTATTTACCCTTAATAATATTTGGACTCTAAACTTCATTTTACTCTCTTGGAGCACTTCAGTTCGAGCCTTGGAAGTGGATCATGCATCTGACAGAGGAATTACGCTATTACTAAGGGTTTGGCGAGCTCATGCATGGTTGACTTCAGTTAGGACTTCAGTGGCAGAAGTTTGGTGGAGTTAATGAGACAGATGGTGGAGTTGTGTTCGGTTTAACTTAGTTGAACTAGTTGAGATTAGTTTAACTAGATAATCAACTAGTAATGAGTGGAGTGAATTAAATATTATTTAATTCATTAATTAGTAACTCATTATTCAACTCAAGAACACATCAGTTCACTACATTGCATGGACAGTTCAGTGGAGACCAGTGAAAGAGGTAGATGAAAGGGTGGAGTTAGCTATCAGTGGCGACATCAGTTGTGCATGAGATTTGCACCACACTTGGAGGAAATTGTCCATGATGATTGCGCTGTCAAGCCAAGGAGATTCGAACCTTGGATCTCTATTTAGATAGGCCATGATTGCGCAATAGAGGCAAGGCAATTAGTGGTGAGTTTTGAACCAGTGACTTGTTCAAAACCAAGCTAGTTTGTGTGTAACTTCATGAGAAAGTACTGAGTACTTGTGAGTAGTATTGTACTGAGTTTGTTACATGATTTCTTCATTATAATATACACAATAGCTACGGGGTTTTCAGCTATAAGCTTTCCCCATACATACTGTGTTAATATGTATGATGAATTGATGTGTTATCGCTTGTTTTATTTCCGCATGTGTGATGATCTAAGTGGAAGAGATTATGTGTTGCATATAAATTCGAATTGTATGTGATCAGGATAGTCTCGGTGAATAATTAATCATTATTCAGCAAATTTCTACACCAAATTCGGTTAGACCTATGGCATTGGAAATACGACTCAGAGGACTACTACAGGACCAAAAATCAAAGATTGGGGATCTGAAATAACAAAGATACACCAGATTCAATATCGAGCTCCTAGAAGGCAAGAAAAAGCTAGATCATGTGTTGTCAAGGTCTACAAAGGACCAGACTTTCCAGGGCAGCAAAGCAAAGCAAGGTGCAACAAAGGGTAGCATGACAAGATTAGAAACCAAGCTGCAGAACGGTAGCAAGAAGTTCATCACATGAATTCTTCAAGTAGGCAACACTGCATACAATCACTGTAAAGGTATCATTGTACTAAGTCATTGTAAATACATTATTGTAAAAATTGTTCTAGTGTCTATCTGCCAAGAGTTGAAGACGTAGTGTCGAGAGGTCTAGGATCGTCATTAGGTGGTTGTGTCATAGTTGGGTTTATGGTCTATTATGTATTCTTCTTCTACATCATTCTATATCATTGTAAAGTGGACCATTTTCCCTGGTACGGGAGTCCATTCTTCTTTTATTCTTCTATAGGGTGGTAGGGTGGTGGTAGGGTGAGTTGTAGCTCATTGGGTGTTGGGGCATCCATTCAGTTGACTACTGAAGAATCTCGGGCATTGGAGTGTCCATCTTGTGGGAGATGGAGAAGAATTCTTTTCTAGATTCTAGGAAGTTGGAGCTTTATTTTCAATTGGAGTTGAATATTAAAGAATTATTAGAAAAGCATTAGGTGGTTTTTGTCCCGGAGTGGGTTTCCACCTTAAAAAACTACATGCATTTGTGTTCCTTTTGTTTGCTGTATCATTGTACAAACACTGATAATAATTGAAGATTAACTAATGCTCTAATTGAAAGGAATACATATTCACCCCCCCTCTCAGTATTTCCAACAAAGTAATGGGAAAGTCAAGCCATGTGAGACGATTTGGACAAGATGGAGTATGGTTTGAGATATGTGATGAAGTTGCACCTTTGTTAAAAAATGTAGGATGGGAGCCAATTTTCCAAAAATTTGATCGGTATAATCTGAGTTGGTGTTATGATTATATTCACTCTTTTGATGGAAACAAAGCTAAGATAAGATGGATGGAGTTTGCAGTCACTAAAGATTCAGTTTCAGAAGCCACAGGGTTTCCTACGAGGGTTAGAAGTGGTTTGATAAATGAATGATGCAGAATGTGGATCTCAACTTCTTCCTAAAAGGAGAACATCAGAACCCTAATTGGAGCATGAGAATTCCTCTAAAGATGTTGAATCTTGAATGATCTAACGTTCTAAAGATTGTGTAGCTCTTTTTTACATGCGAAGGAAACTTTTCCAAAATCTACCTTTACCACATGAGTTTTTTATGTCATTCACTTGGTTTTGAAAATATGTGTTTACTTTATTTCTTACATCCAAGTTTTTTTAAAATGTCCACAAGGCCAGAGCCAAACCAAAATTGTTACCTCGTGATATATGTCACCATAGCCTGGTTAATTTATTGTGTATACATGAGTTAGATAAGCAAATACAAACCCTAAGGAAGATGACATGGAGAAACCATACACCCGGAAGACCAAGAAAGGGTAAGGCTAAAACTCTTGTTGAATCCTTAGCCCTCGAAACAGAGATTGAATCTAGTCATAAGCTTGTTGATAAAAACCTTGTAAAGGAAACAAAGATAAAGGTTTATGAATAGATAACAATAAGACAAAAGACACAAATGTTAGAAAAAGAGGAAAAAAAATATCAAGCAGAAAAAAAAGTGAGAAAGGAAAGTAGAGTATGGAAATAGGGGATGAATACACAGAAACAAAGCCTAGGGTTTTCCATAGGAAACCCCATACTCGTCCTACAAAAAAATTAAAACTGAGTTTTAACGCAAAGTTGAATCCTAAGATAAAGGAACATTTGATTATTGATGAATAAGAGAATGTGAAGTCTTCAAAGGGAAAGAAAAAGGCTATAAAACAGGGGAAAATATAGTATGCAAGTAGGAAAGGGAAAGGATCTCTAAAAGCTAGCAGAACTATACAAAAGTGTAATAGAAGGATGGAAAGAATCCAAGACAACTTAAACCTCCTTTCTCAGGATGTAGAAGTTATGGAAAAATGATCAAGTTACCTCATTGACAAGATAATATATGAAACCCTAATTTTGTTGAAAAAACCCTAATTTTATCTCAACATTTTATCTTTTTTGACAATTAGTTTATTTTCAGTATGTTATGGTAATATGTTATAAAGTTTTTTTCGCTAAAGGAGAGCGTGAAATAGAAGTCAACACAAGAAAGAAGGGCCTTAAAGAGTGTAAATAGTTACACAATAGAGTTTCACAGTTTCAACAGATTTCACAAGCTAATGTATCCATTTTTCTACAAAGGAGGAATACGATTTACAGTTCTAGATACGAAGCCTACAAGGGTGTGAAAAGTTTCAATCCTACACTTCGTCTATGATTCATCCTTTTCCCAGAAGAATAGCAAAGAATACGTAGAACAATTTTGAAATGTTTTGACTAATGCCTTAAATGACAAATAGAGATCTGAATAGCTAGAAGGATAGGTTTTTAATTATGTTTTGTAAATTAAAATCTTAGATATTGTAAATATTTTACAGTTATGCTACCAGACTTTGTGGATCTTAACTTTCTAGTTTTATTTTTTGGTTTTCAGCAATGCATTTTCAGTTCGCAGTTTTAGTATGGACTTCACTGTGGTATAGTTTACAGGTTGCAGGGTTACTGGTTGGGAGTCGCCCAATGTATTAGGCACATGGTCAACACATTCTTTACTACCTCCTGAGGAGACAATATCCCTGTTGGAGCTAGTTGTTAGCACTAAGTTTATAATTTCAAAATAGGGTCAAAATGTTTTGAAAATCAGTTAAGAGTTTTATTACAAGAAAAGTGGGCTTAAATTTAGGACTAGATAACATTTTGTTGTATAAAGGTGGCATAAGAGTTAAAAGAGAATGTTGAGAAATTTGTTTTTGTCATGCCAATTTTTTTTTTACCCAAGTCTTGCACCAATTGGATGCCGAAAAAAAGTAGCGCTATGAATCTTTCAAACTTTTCCCTTCTAAGGGCTTTGGTAATGATGTTTGCAATCCGCTCATTTGTGGAACAATTCCATAGGTGGATTTTTTTGGCCTCAACATGATATCGAATCATATGTTATTTTTTATTTATGTGCTTCGTTTAATCATATAACTTTGGGTTCTTGGCCAACATTATTTTAGAAGTTTTGTCAATCAAAAGAGGAGTTGAAGTGTTGTCATTCAAGAACGCAATTTTTACATACATTTGATGGAATTTCCAACCGTTCTAAGCTACCAAGGCAAAGAGTATCTAGATGGTAGCCCATTTTACTCTCGAGGAAAAATTCTCCTCATAATTAACCCCTTCTTTCTATGCAAAACCTTTTTCCACCAGATTGGATTTATGCTTGTCAAGTGAGCCATCTAATTTATACTTGTTCTTGAAGACCCACTTGAAACCAATTGGTTTGGTTCCCAATGGAGGATCAAATAGCTTCCAAGTGTCATTCTTTATCAAAGAATCATATTCTTTCTTCATCGCTTCTTTCCATTCATCATGAGAAACGACTTCTTTGAAGGAAGTTTGTTCAAATTTTGTAGACAAATTTAGTTCATAATCATAAGAAACATCCATATCAACATGTGAATCAATATCGTCTACATCACCTCCATTCTGTCTAGATGAGATTTTTGTTATTGTCTTTCCAACCTCATCAGGACGAGCACTTTCAAGTGTCTTTGTTGACCATTTTGGAGAACCGTTTTGAGATGGAACAGGCTACTCAGTTGATTGAGATGGGGCTGAATCAAGATTTAGCCTCCCAATTTTGTCAATCACATAATTCAAAGTGTCATATTGATCAATGCTTGAAGCTTCATGTGGGGGAGAGAGCGCTTCAAAAGGAGATTCTGCTAATTGATCTTAAGAAAATGATAAGCAATCTACATTTTATGGGTGTCAAAACAACATGTTGAAACACTTAATAGGATGTTGCATGAAAATATATAACATGAAAGACATACAAATTTTTTTTCTCTCCTAATGTGAGATAGAAAAGTGTCTAAAAAGTCCCAAGTCAACCCTCCAAAAGTTGTCCACAAATTGTCCTTCAACTGTCTATAATGAACTTGATCAAAGCCTTGACTTAGATTTCTACTAGGGCCAAATTTAGGCCTTCTTTACTATCCCAAAAAACTCGGTCTTCACCACATAATAGATTTTGATTTCAACTCTGAATGGGCTTAGGTATTATAACAAATGAACTTCACCCTCGTAATGGGCTTGAGCTTCATCACAAAATAGGCTTGGACTTTATCTTAGATAATCTCAGACTTCAAAAACTCGATAGAGATGGTGTTCCATTGGAGGCTTGTTCAAGTCTTGACCTAGTCACCATAGGGTTTCAAGGTAAGCTATAAAATGAGAGAAGCTATCATTTGTTGTGGGAGGAGAGAGAAAATATATTACCTCCAAATTGCACGAAAGCTATTCTTCTCATTCAGACACTTCAGCTTTTGTGATGGCACCATATATGGGGATACCCATTATCTAGTCTACATCCTCTAGTGTAGGTGTCATCTTTCCTTGCGGGAACACAAATGTCACTACTACATGAAGAGATCATTTGAGACATTTTTTTAAGGCAAAATAATCATTGTGTCTTAAAAGTATCATTTTGTCTTAACTATTTATTCATATTCAATTATTTTATTTTGATATTTTTAATTATCTTAAAATAAAATGGTCTTGCACGTGTAACTAAACCTTTATGCATTGTGTGGCTTGGATTTTTGTGTGACTTTTGCATATGGAGGAGGAGATATGTTGAAATTGAGCCCTTAATCTCCTCTCGATGTATCTAGGCTAATTAGTGTGACGGAAAGATGGGGGGATCCACCCTCGATGTATCTAGGATGAGAAGCAAGATGGAGAGATTAGGGATTCAACCTCCATATTTAAACATTGATGCTCTCATGGTTTATATCTATGATAAAGTCATCGAAAATGAGTGCAAGTTGTTGCAGATCGCCAAGAAGACCACAAAGCACGAACATAAGATCGTTTCCATGATTTTAAGTGGTAAATGGGATGAATTCAAGCCCAATTCCTGCAATGTGATTGAGGTTGGGAGACATCACACTTGTCTTTTCACTATGGAGAAGATGAAATTTGGCTACCATGTATGGAAATGGCACAACCATATGGCACTTTACAATGAGGAAAAGTGTTTTCACCTTGATTACATATATGGCAATGATTTGCAGCGCCTTGGGGCAGATGAAAATGTGACACGAAGAAGGATGCCCAAAATTCAATTTTGTGAGAGTAAATTGAGAAAGTCGACGAGGTAAATGCTAGGATTTTGTGTGGAAACACTCATCTGGCCTACAAGCATTGAATTGAAATGTTTATTCTGGACATGGATGTCTATTAAGGTTTTATATATATCATGAGTTTGTCTATTAGGGTTTATTTCAATTCTGTCTGGTAGGGTTTGTAGAAATTTATAAACACAATAATGTATTTGCGAATTCTCCTGATATAACAATTTAACCTTATGTTAAATACAGAATCCTTCCACTTGATTCTTTTCATTTTACCGGGAAAGCTTAAAGCTAAAACCCACAACTATCATATATTATGTATGTCAATGGAACATGTAACAATCTTATACAAAGCTCAGCTCATAGAGCTCTCAGTACAATATACAATCGTCACACACTGTCATGCAAAAATTTGCATATCTATGCACCAATTTCTTGCCTCCTGATAGCCTGCCTCCACTGCGCAATACATGCTGAACAATATCACTGAATGAATTTGATCTTGCCTTGCCTTGGCTGTGCAATCCTAATTGGCATCTCCAATGTCTATGTAGATGCATTGAATGCATCATTATAGTCACAACTGACAGTCAAACACACCCTTTCTCCTATCTCTCCATTGGGTCTCCACTGGATCTGACATGCAAGTAGTTAATTGTTGTATTTCTTTAGTTGCAAGTAAGACACTACTTGTGAATTAATTAAATAATTAATTCACTCATCTTTCACTAGTGTATCTTTAGGTACAACTAGCACAACTGAGTTTAACTCACTTAACTGACTTAAACTAAATAACAACTCCCATAACTACTCTTCCAACTCTGTTACAACTTGCCACAATCAGTTATAACGAAGTCCTCCATGCATGAGTCACCAACCACCCTAGGAATTGTGTAATTCCTTCAGCCCACTGATGTGCCACATCTGTTCAATGAAATCAAGTGCTCCAAGAGAATAAGTTATTATTTATTGTTTGATTATTATTAAGGGCTAATAATAATCGACATGCATTCTATTTTTAGATTAGCGCTCTAGAAATATATTTCGCCCATATTCTAAAAATAGAAATTCATCCAAAGATAGAATTTGCTCAACCATCTAGAATCAGCATCCTGCTAATTTTAGAATATACTCACCATTCTAAAAATAAACATACGCCTAAAAATAACCTACAGGACCCACCTAGCGAAGGTGCTTAATTTTCATTAGGCTCATCATCTTGTTGAATCTCAACACTCCCTCTCAACAAGATAGGGATTATCCTTCACCCCGATCATGTCTCTATAGTATTCAAATTTTCTCCTGGTGAGTGCCTTCGTCATAATATCTACATCCTGATCTTCTGTAGGAATGTACTGAAGAAAAATGATCTTCAGCTACACACAACCTATGATATGATGATACCAGATATCTATATGCTTAGATCCATCATGAAACACAGGATTAATCGAGATTTTGATGCAACTCTGACTATCACAATGAATCTCTGTAGGATCTAAATGAGAATCGAACAAACTGACCAGGATCTTCCTCATCCAGATAGCCTCACATGCAGCTTGACTTGTTGCCATGTATTCCGCTTCTGCTGAACTTAGTGCCACAGATCTTTGTTTCCTGTTGTACCAAGAAACAATTGTAGATCCGATACTAAAAACCTGTCTTGATGTGCTCTCTCTGTCCGTTGGGCTGCCTGCCCAATTTGCATCCATGAAGTCATGCAACTTCACCTCATCCGTCTGTATGTACCATAAGCCATACTCAGATGTGCCCCTGAGATATCTCAGGACATGCTTTCCCACCTTCCAAAAGAGCTTGGTAGGCTTAACCATTGCTTGACTAAGCTGGTTCATCGCATAGAATATGTTTGGTCTTGTATTAACTAAATACATGAGCGAACCCACCAAGTGTCAATAGACAGTAGCATCCACTACCTCTGCTAATGTAGCATCCTCTTTCCTCCAATTTCCTGGAAGAGAAGTATCCATGGTTTTGTAGTTATCCATGTGAAACTTACCGAGTATCTCCTGAGCATACTTGCCTTGAGACACAAACAGTTAACCTTCTCGCTACCATATTTCCAATCCAAGGAAATAATGAAGGAGGCCCATATCCTTCATCTTGAACTCCTTTGTAAGGTCCTCCTTGCATGAGTGTATCAGCTTCTCATCACCAGTCATTATTAAATCATCAACATAAAGAAAAATGATTAAAATCTTACCCTCCACCACAATTTGGTATAGGTTTGCATCTGCCTCACTCTTGGTGGAGCCAAGTCCAGTGAAATAGCTATCGATCTGAGTGTACCAAGCACGAGGTGCTTGCTTCAGCCCATACAGTGCTCTTTTGAGTCTGCACACATGTGACTCGTTGCTGAAGATCTCAAATCCTTCAGGTTTCTCAATGTACACTTATTCCTCAATGATCCCATTAAGGAACGTAGTCTTCACATCCATCTGATGAATGTGCCAACCCATCTATGCTAAGAGAGAAAGGATAGTCCTTATGGAAGAATACCGTGCGACAGGTGCAAAGGTTTCTTCATAATCAATCCCCTCGATCTATGACAAGCCCCGGGCAACAAATATTTCCTTATACTTCTTGACGCTCCCATCAATAGCTTCCTTTACCTTGTAGATCCATCTTGAACCTACCACTGATTTACCAATCAGCATTGGAACAATATCCCAAGCATTTTTTCTGACAATGGAGTCATACTCCTCCACCATGGTATCTATCCATGTGGGCTCCTGCGTTGCTTCATCAAAGGAAGATGGCTCTGTCACGATACACTTGCTCATGAGAGCCATGTATCTAGTGAATTGGTCAGGTGATTGTCTCTATCTGCGCTATGAAGTAGGGACTCCTACATTCTGTGCCGCATCAAGCTTTAGCCTCTCAGCTTTTGTGGTATGCCTTCTGCCAATTCTGACGTTTGGATCCGCGTGAGTGGACTCCTCCAGTCCATGATCCTCCTCTTGTACTGGTTGATCCACATCCTGAGGCTCATCTTTGGGAACCAGAAATTCCTCCTCTACATGCAAATATAGCTCCCTCTCAAGCAACAACTTCATGGCTTTCTCCTCATTGAATTTTAGATGTTGTCGCACCACAGTCATCTGACTATTTGGAAAATACACACGATAATTATGGGGTGTTTCTGTGTACCCCACAAATATCCCAACTTCAGCAGACGGCTCCAGCTGCTTCCTGGCATTCTTGGTCACATGAACATAAACAGATGAGCCAAAAATATTAAAGTGAGAAACATCCAGTTTCTTACTAGTAAAAGCTTCTTCAGGTGTACTCATGCCAAGTACTCTATGAGGACAATGGTTTTGCACATAAACCGCAATGTTGCATGCTTCCGCCCACAAGTGCATTGGTAGGCCCTGGTCATGCAGCATAGCTTGTGCATCACCCACGATCGTTCTTTTATACCTCTCCGCGACCACATTATGTTGTGGTTTATGAGGCGCTATGATTTCTCTTTGAATTCCTTCTTTGCTACAAAATTCTTTGAATTCATTCGAGACATATTCACCACCACTATCGCTCCGCGGAGCCTTCACTTGCTTCCCCGAATCCTTCTCCACCAATGATTTAAACTCATAGAACTTT
This sequence comes from Pinus albicaulis, assembly GCA_034641835.2. Taxonomy (NCBI): domain Eukaryota; kingdom Viridiplantae; phylum Streptophyta; class Pinopsida; order Pinales; family Pinaceae; genus Pinus; species Pinus albicaulis. Next base: position 958,441,131 of record CM076575.1, read on the forward strand.
GAGAATGTTTTATCCTTCTTCTGCATGAAGAAGATCCAAAATCTTTGAGAATAGTCATAAAAAAAAGTAACACAATACCTATGTTTTGTTGTTGAATAAACCGAGAATGGTCCACACACGTCTGTGTGAATTATCTCCAGGATCACCAAAGCACGGTTCTCCTTTTAATGAAAGGTAGTCTTCACAAACTTACCCATAGTACATCCCTTGCACTGATCTATCTGTGCAAGTGTGCCCTTGGGAATTCCAATAGAAATCTGCTGCAAAATCTTCAAGGCACCATTGTGAAGATGGCCCAATCTCCTGTGCCATAATTCGCCCTCATCCCGAATCACCACTTCTTCTTCTTTTCCCACCATTGCAGCGCAGCCATCTACCTCCAGCTTGTAGAGATTCTTGAATCGAATCTCTATCCTCTTGGTTTGACCCGTTTTTTTGTGTTTGAGGAAAGCTTTTCCCTCACTGAAAACAACGCCATAACCTTTCTCCTCCAACATCGCGACCGAGACCAAGTTCTTCTTTAGACCTGGAACGTGCATAACATCTTTCAATGGATATGGTTTACCTGACTCCCTCTCAAAGGTAATGGTACCAATTTCGGTCGCATTGTATCGTACATCATCACCCATCTCTATATGCATTTGGAGATCTTTCTCCTCCATGTCACTGAACAACTCCTTATCTCCCGTCATGTGGAAGGAAGCACCACTATCAATATTCCACACCGATCCCATTGCTCTTGAAACCAAACAGGCAATCAAAGAGAAATCAAGTTCAAATTGCAAGGCAAGGACCTCAACAGCGATAACTCTGGCCTTCTTGTTCTTCCTTTTCTGTGGGCAGTCAGCGGCGAGATGCCCATGTTCATGAGAGTGAAAACACTTCACCTTAGACAAATCCAGATTCTTGCCTTTAGCCTCGGATTTTGGATGGGATTTCTTCCCCTTCCCTTTCCTCGCTTTGGAAGCCAAAGCACAATCCTATTCATCAACATGCTTTGATGAAGAGCCATCCTTGATACTCCACCTTATCTCCTCCTGCACTAGATCCGACCAAAGTCGCTCCCAATCCGACAGTTTCTCTCACCCATTGAAAGAGCTTTGATAACTGTACCAACTCTTCGGAAGTCCAAGTAGAGCCAAGCTCACCAAGTAATCATCAACAACACTAATTGCCACACTCCCTAGCTCATCCCTACATTGGACAAACTTCGTGAGATACTTTGGAATACTGTCGCCCTTTTCCTTTTTGATTTTTCTGAAATTATCTTTCAGCGCCAACTTCCTATGGTCACTTCTACTTTGGAAAATATTTGTCAAAGCATTCCACATTGCAAATGGAGTGGCTTTCCCATGAAGGCTTGACACAATATGGTCTTTCACACCTTCCAATATAATTTTTCTTGTCTTCGCTACTTTCTTTTTCCAAGCGTCGAGTAATGCAGCATCCATTGAAGTGGGCCTAGGAACATCATTATCAATGAACTACTTCAAGCCATTATCTTCAAGCACCGCCTCCATTCTATCCTTCCATGCTATGTAGTTCAATATTCCCTCGAGTGCATACTCCAACCACAACTCGTTGAAAGCCATTTCAATGTTTACTCAACTGTCGCACCAAGAAATTCTTGCAACAAATTCGAATTGTCCCACTAGCACAAAACTCAACACCACTTCAATATTGCAATCTCCAATGATTAACATTTCTCTGATACAATATAGAAATTTATAAACACAATAATATATTTCATGATTCTCCTGATCTAAAAATTTAATCTTATGTTAAATACATAATCCTTCCACTTAATTCTTTGCGGAAATTAAATCGCCAATTGAAAAACATATGAAGAAAAATCAATCACACATAACAAGATGTTTTACCGGGAAAGCTTAAAGCTAAAAATCCCAACTATCATATATTATGTATATCAATGGAACACATAACAATCTCATACAAAGCTCAACTCATAGATCTTTCAATACAATATACAATCGTCACACACTGTCATGCATAAATTTGCATATCTATGCACCAATTTCTTGCCTCCTGACAGCCTGACTCCACTGCGCAATCCGTGTTGAAGAAGATCACTGAATGAATTTGATATTGCCTTGCCTTGACTACGCAATCCTCATTGGAATCTCCAATGTCTGTGTAGATGCATTGAATGCATCACTATAGTCACAACTGATAGTCAAACACACCCTTTCACCTATTTATCCACTGGGTCTCCATTGGATATGACATGCAAGTAGTTAAATGTTGTATTTATTTAGTTGCAAGTAATACACTACTTTTGACTTAATTAAATAATTAATTCACTCATCTTTCACTAGTGTATCTTTAGTTACAACTAGAACAACTGAGTTTAACTCACTTAACTGATTTAAAATAAATAACAACTCCCATAACTACTCTTCCAACTCTGTTACAACTTGCCACAATCAATTATAATGAAGTCCTCCATGCATGAGTCACCAACCACCCTAGGAATTGTGTAATTCCTTCATTTCACTGATGTACCACATATGTTCACTGAAATCAAGCACTCCAAGATAATAAGTTACTATTTATTGTCTGAATATTATTAGGGGCTAATAATAATTGACATGCATTCTATTTTTAGATTAGCGATCTATAAATAGACTTTGCCCATCTTCTAAAAATAGAAATTCATCCAAAGATGTAATTTTCTCAACCATCTAGAATCAACATCCTGCTAATTTTACAATATGCTCACCATTCTAAAAATAGACATACACCTAAAAATAGCCTGCGGGCCCCACATAGTGAAGGTGCTTAATTTTCACTAAGCTCATCATCTTGTTGAATCTCAACAAGGTTTTCAATTGGAATATGCTTTAGATGGAAATTCTCCATGGAAATTGTTAAATACAAGAAACCCTGCTACTTAAACCCCTATGGTTTAAGTATTTTCCTATGTTTGCAAGCTTCATTATCTCCGTTGATCCTAAGGAGGAGGATATGGAGAGCGAGAATGTATAAGAGTCAATTCACGAAGATGTTTCTTGAGCCCAAATAGGCTTTCTTCAGATGTAGATATGATGGATGTCGAGGCTAAGGTCGAGGTGGATGATTTGGAGGATATACCACTAAATAATCAATGTGCTAGTTATGGAGTGGAAACCCCACAATTTCAACCTCGAGATGCCACATCTTCTTTGAATGTAGGTATGTATGATTGTATATTAATGTTTAGATTGTTACGTTTTAAAATTAATGACATGTTTGATAAATCAGTTCCATGGCCAATTCGGTTCAAGCAGAGCGTTTTTTAGCAAAACTTGTTGTGGAGAAAACTCTCTGGTTAAAACTATTGACATTCATGATTTTTAATCCAGTTTCAAAAAAAAAGTCCCACCCTCTCTGCATCCCTAGCAAATAAGTCTGCGATTTTTATCCCTAAAATCCTAGTTTTAATGGCCCACCTTAGTTGGAATGCTTATGTTCTTTCGGACCTAGTGAGACTTGGGATTGGTTAATTATAATTTAAAGTAGCATGTGTTCTCCTATCCTAAAATTTTCCTCTTTTTAAATCAAAATTTTAGTAATAGCACATTGTTTAAAAGGCTTGCGTCCTTTCCTACACCTGCTCCTACACTAGCATCTAATTGTGTTCCTGCAACACTCACCTATCGAGAACTAGACCCATCTGACCCTACCAATCTATTCAAACTTATGTCACTGAAAACAAATAAATGGGTTTAGTTTTTGAAACAATGATTTTAACAAAAATACATTTAATGATTTGAGAAGCATGTGCACATAAATACATGTGGGAGTTGTTGAAAATATATCATGGTCCTCCCATGTATGAAATTGTTGATGTCACCTTTGGGAAAAGCATTCTAACGTTACTCAGATTTTTGATGTTGCCTTTGGGCAGATCATTGTAATGTTACTGACATAGGAAACCATGTTCTTTGATTTTATTACTAAAGTCTAAGGAGGTGTACATGCTCTACCTCCCTCTTGAACCTGTACATCTTATGAGGAAGCACATGTTTTTAACCAAAGGCCCACTCAAATTATTTGATATTTCTTTTGTTATAACCAAATTTAGGTTGATGGACTGCTTCAACAATCAAGTTAGAGTAACTATTTCAGACCAATTTTAGTTGGAACTTAGCGTTTCCAACCTTGGAGGGCTCTCTCAAGGTAATGTATAATGATATTCAATAGGAATTTTTTAGAGACAAAGATGGCTAACTCTAAATGTATTTGACTATTTTTATGCAAGTGAAGGATGTTAATAAGTAGCTGCCCTTGGGCATGGAGTCAAATGGAACTTAATTACATGAAAAACTTCGAACATGGAAGCTGAGGCATGTGTGTATTCTCATCAAAACACAAATTGAATAGTAAACCATATGCATACAGGAAATTAGAGCATGAATAAACATGATTTCCAATTGATTATACATAAATCAAACTGCATAAAAAAAAATATAGGTAAAACAAACGAATGAGAACACATAATGAATCTCAGGTTTGATAGAAGTCTTCTGCAACTATATATTATTGTCTTGAAAATATTACAAAAGTAGATGGTAACATGACATCAATCCTAGTTCTAATCCTCTCATCTGTCTATTTATAGAGCGAGGACTCATACAAACGGTTTTCCACCTTAGCTATATTTGAATTCCTACCTAAGAGACCAATTTCAAATAGGATTACATCACCTGGAGACTCCTAGGGATATTTTCTATTTGGCAGAGTTTGAATACAAAAAGGACTCTTCTTTCATTAAATAACTGAATAAATCTATTTAATAAGTCTTATAAAATACAACCAACTAATTTTATGAGTGTACTAGGCTGTTGATATGTCATCATGCCACGTGGATGCTAACCTGGACCTCTTCCAAGTTGAATTTTACAATTTTTATACAAATCTACCTAGTGAAAATTCTGAAAAAAAATAAGCCTTGAAGATGAGTGCATAATTTCCAAACCCTGGTGGATTTGAAATAATTGAGAGAGGTTTTTGTATACAGACCACTGCTAAAGAAAAACCTCTTTCATATTTCGAAAATTATTTTTCATTTGGTCAGAAATTAAACTTGAAGTTGACTGCTAAAACAATAATGTACAGGAAATTTCATAGCGCTCTTTCCGTAGCAAACTCTAAAATCCACCTTTTGCATTAATTTTGACATTTTTGACTGTTGGAGGGTCTTCCTTGGGTCTAATAAGCTAAATAAATGCCTATATCACCCTCTTTCGTGTATTTTTTGAAGGATTTTTAGCTTAAGGAAACCTACAATGAGTTTGTAGCAAAAACTCAGCCTCAAGCCTGAAGCACGCTACGAACTCACCCAATTTCGCAGATTTTTTGTAATTTCTCCTTCTTTTCCCAAAAATCATCTTTGTAGCCTACGTATTTCTTGTGATGATAACTTAAGACAAAAAGTGACAAAAAATGTTTGGCTTACCATGTTTAACATCAACATCTTGCATAATCACTTTAAGACCCTTTTTCTTCAATTCAACTTGTAGCATCTTTATCGAACCAAACTGACATGTTGAGGCGTTGACCACTGATACACTGGAGTTAAAACCTTGAAATAATTTAGGTTGATATGGTGATCTGTCCAATTGATGAGTTGGCATGCTTTGTTGCCTTGATGAGTTGTCATACACATGAAGTTTGACAGTCGAGTTGCCCCTTTAAACAAATGGCCCACTGACATTTCTTGAACTCATTTGATGATTCAGTTACCTCCTTACATGCTTTTAATGCCTCAAAAAGATCACAAATTCATAGCACTAGGCAAGTTCGTAGCGAATTCTGACTATTTTACATTGATTTCGTTACGGGGTGAAATCTCGAAGTTGGGAAACACTTTTTGGTGGATGGCCAAAATTTGGGTGAAATTTTTAATTTCTCGTTCGAGAAAATAGTCAACTCAATTTCTCGACCAAGTGTTTTTAGAAATCTCGTCCAAGAGATTTTTAATGTTTTGCCTGAGAGTTATATTGGGCTTGATTGGAGTTAAAATATTCTTGGACTAGAGTTAAGTATTTTCTCGTCTGAGAGTTTTATTGACATAAACTCTCAGGTAAACTCTCGGCCTAGAGTTGTTTTAACTCTCGCCCAAGAGTTTAATTCTTATAAAAAAACCCCAAAATCCTGTCTCCCCCAAAATTCTGCAAACCTATACACTGGAGCAATGTCGTTTTTGAGCCACTGTGAGCACCAGGGAAAAATTGGATATCTAGCTTATCCCAGATAGTGTAGCAACAATTCTGAGTGTAGTGAAGCCTGATTTTTCAAGAAAAATCCTCCACTATTGCTCATTGGAATTTTCAGTTGAGGTGAGGTTTCCGGAACACTTTGAAGCGATTTCCTTCAAGAGCTTCTGTGTGAAGTTTCAGGCCGGTAAGTACCCTTGTCTTTTCCTGTACGCCTCTTTCATGGAAGATATTTGGTTCACTTGGAGCGGTTAGGTTTCATATTTTGTAAATGTTTGTAGATTCTATGGGGTTAGGATATAACTGGGTGAGTTTCTGCCATGGTTATACTACATGAATATCATTGTACAGAGATTGGGTATGTCTCTACTGGAAGTAAGCTAGAAAATAGGAGGATGGGAGGGATATTGTGAATGCCAACTTGTCTTGTTTTACATTCTTTGTTCTAATTTCCTTTCATCCTTTTGGGGTGGTTGGCCACGTGAGCTAAGAGTATGGTCATTTGATAAATACGAAATCAACATGAAGGTGTGGGGGGTTCTGGTCTAGAGTATGGTGGTTGGTTTATTGTGGGGGATTGCAGTATGACATTTGAACATTTTATGCTAATTCAGATTTTTATCTTGGTTATCATTACTATCTACATTTTGCTTGCAATATTTTCTATGCATTCGAGATATCTAATGAAGGTGATCAATGCAAAACAACATTCATTATCTCTTTCAACTACTTTAGCATCTCAAGTTTTAGTAATCTTCATCTGAGAGTGCCTTGTTTTTTCCTAAAATAAAAAGCAGACAATCCACAAACTATGTTGGTATACAGCAGGCAGAAAATCTACATTCTCTTATTGATTTTTAGTATTCATAATTTACAAAATAACACAACAACCCTACCCCTATCCCTATCCCTATCCCTAGCCTTTGTAGAGAAAACAATTATAGAAGGACATTTTCCAATAATTCAAAAGTATTAAAACTACCAACTTGGGAATCCACATTGTTAACGAAAATGTCTAAGCAGGGCATTCAACACTGTATATACTTTCTTAATTGAAATGTGAGTAATCGTGTTGTATGTGGAGTCGTGGATATTTATTTCATGGCACTAAATGCTAATAAAATTAACCTATGAACATAGATGTAGGAAGGAAATCTTCAATTTCCAAAATATTTGTTGTTACATTGTTAGCAAATGTGTAAAAGTCCAAAGGTTCAATGTAAAACTCTCTTGAACATGAAATTCAATAGGTTCAAAACTTGCAGTGCCCTACTCACCACGAATTTGGAATAATTGGACTGTGTGTTTTGGGTTGGGAAAAGCCATATCCTCTTAAAACACAACATCCTCATCACTCGGCCTAATCGAAGAAAAAAATGGAGGGATGTATAAAAATTTAATGGTGATTCGGGATATAAATTTGAGTGGAGATAGGCCAGGATTGTGCCCTAAAACTTCTTCTTATTGGTTAATATCTTGTCTTCCTCTGCCATAAGGAAATAGGTTAATAACCCAAGATCCAAGGGAATTTGGTATGAGTGAAATCCTGCCCATTAGGTACCACTAGCGGGTAATTCCAAATGTCATTATTTTCTTTAAATAAAAGTGACGAATCAGCTTGCATTCCTAGATAAAAACCAATGATAATAGGTTTTCTAGTTGAATAGAACGAAATACTATAAATCAAATACTAAAAGCATTCAAACCTCTTCATCCTAAATAGTTTTTTACTATTTCTAATCAATGGGGGAGTTGGGTTATGAAGAGAAGAGTCGAAATAAATATTAAAAATAACATGTGCAAAACCTTCAAGCTTCTCTAACTATTTGCAAGTATTTGTACCGATTTATTTGCAAAACAACATTCATTATCTCTCATCCCTGCAAATATTTTGGATTCCAGCTTTACTTTCGATGGTGGCAATGTGAGGGATACTTCTGTTGTTTCTATTGTCAGTTTGGTTATATTAGAACCTATACTAATCTCTGGTTTTTTATGGTTATATTGCCTACCTTATTCTTCTATTTTGGCGAATTCGCTATTTCTGATGCCTGGTTTCTACTTCAATCTTCCTGCTTTGATTACTCTTAACTGCTTTGCTGGTACATCTGCCAAGTATCTGATATAGATCTATTGGAAGGTGTGGAAGTGGGTTGTGTCTTGTACTGGGACGCCATTTATATTAAATTCCTAGGAAGTAATATGCACGGCATTAAATGATCTTGGGCCTCGTACTAATTGGGTTGGTGTATCCTCTTTATGGATAATTAACCATATCTTGCTTTATCCTCTGAAGTAGCCATTTTTGGTATTAGGATATAAGGTCTCCTGGCTATATTTCACACTTCTGCTGCTATCCTAGATATCCTCAAGATCGGGTGGGTGTATCATATTTATGGAACATATGATCTCTAATTAAATTCCTGATATAGCCATAACTGGAGTGCTTTTGGTGTCAGTGTCTTAATTTGTATGGGTGGGAAGTACGCCAGATATCCTCTCATTGTCAGTAGGATATTCAAAGGGATGGGGTTGGAACTCTCTATTCCCTCTGTACTATCCATATTCTGATGTGGTGTATTCTTATTATTAAATCTTACAGGATTCAGGTCCATTGTTTGTCTCTGAAGATGACAGATGCATACAATATTCTTTCGTTCGATACATCTGCACATGGGGCGTTCATCGCTTCCACGATGGTTGTCGAAAAGGAACACATGGAGGCTAATGAGTCTGCATGGTGGGATGACGTGGATAGTCTCTAAATTCATAGACCTATGCTCAAGCAGAGAACTCAGCTCTGCAGAAGCTGGAGGGGCACTGTGGTATTCTTCCGGAAGAGACTCATTCGAGGAATACTCAGGGACATTTAAGGTGTAATAGAAGACAAAAGGAATATGTACACAGACCTGCACTGGAGGTAAAACAAGTTATTTTTTAATATGATTATTTATGGGGTTGTGTTGCAAGTATTCAAAAAAGAGCCTTGATCGGTCGTTGGCTCTTCTCAGATATGGGGGAGGTGGATATGGTCGAATGGGTTAAGATCTTTTGGTGCCCTTTACTGGGTTAAAACCCAAAAGTTAGTTGAATGATGTGGTGTTGGTTTAGTGTGCATTTCATGCACAAGGATGAATGTAATAATATTTTGGGCCGAACATGGGTTAAATACCATAGCTTCATGCAGCTTATGCCCTGGTTTCTCGGTTTTAATCCGGTGTTTGAGGCTCCAAAAAACAAGTTAGTGTGGGTGAAGCTGTCGAGATTACCATTGGAATTCTGGAACCTCAAGGCTCTTAACGCTATCAGAAATAGTGTGGGTGTACGAAGCATATTGACCCTAGAATTCTAGGTACCAATGATAAGCATATCACATGGATACTGGTGGAGGTATCTTTTGCTGGTGGTTTTCCAGGGGACGTTGATCTGATCTGGGGACAACGTAAACATTGGCAATGGGTGGACTACTGGGGTGTGTCATTCTTTTGCTTAATATGTCATCAAACTAGACACTTACATAGCAGATGTCCTTATTGAAACATGAAGCGGCGCGGGAGAGGATCACATGGCATCAAAAATTGGGCAGCTCTGATGGGTTCTTTCAGCTCGGACTTATCGGGTAATTCTTTAATTCCATCATCGAATAGTGATAGGTCTACCTACTCTCATTTATATCAGAGCCTCAACCCTTCCCCATTCTTCAATATTGTCACAAACAACACCCTGGCTCCTCATAATCATCTTGTTGATCTTCCCCCTCTGGATAAAGCTACTTCTACGATTGGCGCCAGAACATTTAAAGTAAATCCTATTAATGACTTGATTGATAAAATTGTCGAACCTCCTATTATGCCATCTGCAAATGTACCAACAAATGTTGATCCTCCTATTATATCGGCTGCAATTGTACCTGAAATTGCACTATCTATTGTTGATACTCCTATTTTTCCGTTTGCAAATGAGCCTCATATGTTTCTCCATCTATTCCCCCTCTAGAACGGGCATCTCCTTGTTCCTCTCATGAACATAAACTGAGTGATATTCCAGAATCTCCCAAAAACACAGTGAGAAGTGACTTAGAATCTTTACTTGGTAATCCACAACTTGACCTCACTGCCTTGACTGTATTTGATAAAGCCCCGATGGATCCCCAACCCTCCATCTCCCCGACGTCGACCTCCAATATTACTGCTAGGAAGAAATCAAAATCAGGCACGAGACATTTTTAGGGGTCGTCTCAAATCTAAATCATTATTCGAGGGAGAATTATGTAATTTTTGGGAGGTTCCTATTTCTGCCAACGATGATATTCAGGCCCTTAGAGCAAGAAACCCAAGAGGGGCACACAAATTAATTCCATCTTATCACAGAATATAAGGGGGATGGGCGACCCCTCTAAGAATATACACCTCCGAGATATATTTTCTAAGGTTCAACCATGCATGGCTTTAATTCAAGAAACACAGTGTAATTGTTCACATGCCATCTCTACATTATTGAGCATTAGACCGGGTTGACATGTTGTTGGCATGGATTCTATTAGACAGGTGGGTGGTATGCTGATTATATGGAACCCTCTGTTGGTTAGTTTTCAAGTGTTCAAATTTTTTGGCAGAATCTTGCTATATGGATCTATTAGAGGATATTCTGGAAAGATTGTAACAATAAATCTTTATGTGCCCTGTTATAATCGTGCATGTTTTTGGGATCATATGCTTTCTTCCGGGTTTCTTAATTTTGACAACCTCATTGTTTTTGGTGATTTTAACTCAACCTTGAATGCTGATGAATCATGGGGTCTGAAAGCGTGGTTGGACCCGCTTGTTGATAAAATCAGAGGTATGCTTTATAATGCGGATATGGTGGATGTTAAGTATGTTCCTATGGTTCCGAATTGGAAAAATAGGTGACAGCTGCAGGAATAAATTGGAAAATGACTTGACTGGGCCATGGTCAAAGAATCTCTTTGTATGCTCTTTGGAAATCTGAGATCCCAGGTGATCTCTTCATCTATATCAGATCATATGACTATTTTATTATCATGGAGGAGTGAACCTAAACAAAGAGGGCTACCATTTAAGTTCAATCAGGTCTAGTTGGACGATGACAAATTCAATAGCATTGTTCAAAATTTATGGAGTAAGGAGGATCCAAATGGAAGTTTGGGAGGTTGGGAAAGTTTTGCTGGAAAGCTACGAAAATTAAAGATTATAGTGAAACAGTGGGAAAGGAATAAGAAGGAGACTCTGCGAAGGGAGTTGAACGATATTGAAGGGAAAATTGCACAAATATATGATGATAAGAGGATACACTCCCCAGATCAAATGATATATAATATTTTGGAGGGCCATGAAAATCGTAAACTGGAAATTTTTAAAATACAAGAGATGACATGGAAGCTCAAAAGAAGATTACAATGGTTAAAAGAGGGTGATTTAAATACAAAAAATTTTCACCAACATGCAAATGGCAGGAGAAATAAAAATTCTATCTGGCATATTGAGACTCGAGATGGTGAAAAGAAGTATAAAAATGATGATATCCAACAAGCAACCCTCAAACACTTCTCAGAGTTCTACGCAGCTAATAAGGAGATTGATCATCGATGCTAGACTTGGGTTCTTGAACAGATGCCTATCATGTTTGATCATAATGAAAATGACAGTTTATCACAATTGGTGAATAGAGATGAGGTTGAAGAGGTACTTAAATCATTTTCCCATGATAAAATCCCAGGCCCAGACGGCTGGCTTGCAGAATTTTACATTCATTTCTTTAAGTTGTTGGGGAATGAGCTACTTACTGTAGTTGAACAAGTTCAAATTATGGGCTATGTACCGAGGGATATGAATTCCACTTTCTTGACCCTTATTCCCAAGACATATGATCCCATATTTTTTTATGACTTTCGCCCCATAGCATTATGTAATGTTGTATACAAGATCTCATCTAAAATATTTAGTAATAGGATCTGAGGTGTTTTATCTTCTTGTATATCTGTGGAATAGTATGGCTTCTTGAAGGGAGGTAAATTCACGATGTTGTGGCCATTTCTCAAGAGGCGATGCACTCAGTTCATGTGAACAAATGGGAGGCGATGATTATGAAGATTGACATTCATAAGGCTTATGACACTGCTGAATGGTATTTTATTAGGCTTATTCTTCTGAAGATTGGGTTATCTATGCATAATATCTGGTGGATCATGGCTTCTATATCATCTGTCAGATATGCAGTCTTAATTAATGGACTTCCATCAAACTTCTTTTCTATTGAGAGGGGACTCAGAAAAGACTGTGCACTATCTTCGCTCATTTTCTTCGTCATTATGGATGATTTCAGCAATCTAGTGAAAATGGCCAAAAATGCTATATATTTTGAAGGGCTTTCCTTCTCTCCGTTGGTTTGCATTTCACATTCTCTATTTGTTGATGAATTATTGGTTTTTGGCAGGTTACTCAAAAATCAATGGTTTTATCTTCATTATATGTTGAATCGTTTTGGAGCTGCAACTGGTCTATACATCAACAGAGACAAATCCTTTCTTTTATATGATTCTGGAAATATAGATGAAATAAATTTCATTGCAGACTTTATGTGGGTAAAAAAAGCTCATATTCTAATGGGATTCACCTATTTGGGTTTTCGATTAAAGCCATGTGCATACAAGGTAAAGGACTGGACCTGGTTGGTTGACAAGTTCCGAAATAGAATTATGAAATGGTCCAATAAGTATTTGTCTCTGGGAGGTCGATATATTTTGGTGCAAGTTGTTCTATCACAGTTCATTGTTTATTGGACTCATTTATATTATCTTCCTGCATATACATTAGACAAGATAAATTCGGTTATTTCATACCTCATATGGTCTAGTGCACAAAACAATATGAAAATTCATCTTTGTAGATTGGACATCATCATAATGCCAAAAATATATGGTGGATGGGGTCTCTTAAACCTCTGTTTTTTCTCAAATGCTCTACTTATTAAGTTGCTCTGGCGGGCTTTAAAGGGCATCAAGATCTGGTCACAAATCATCGCATGTAAATACACTGAAGGAGATCTTATACTTTCTATATACTGGGGTGATTATCCTATTCATAAAACACAGTCTCATATCTGGAGAAGCTTCATTAAAATTATGCCATATATGTCTCGGACCCTTGTGTGGAAATTTGGTAATGGGAAAAGTATCTATGTGAGGATTGATAGGATATTAGGCCTCGATGAGAGTATTACTATTTCCCTTAGACTAGCTCATAGGCTAAGCCATCGAGGCATCTATACATTTGCACAACTTATTCAATGATGGACCCTTGGATCTCCAATCTGGAAATCGGCTGCATTTTTGGGTCTATCTGGGAAGGATACAGTGGAATGGCAATATGTACATTGAATGGCTTAAAATCGATGTGTTTATCCTGGTATGGAGGTGGTGATCGTCTGTCTTGGAACGACCATATGGTACACTAGTACAAAATGGCTAATTAGTTACCAAAAAAATGACTAAAATTTGCATATAAATGACTATTTTTCTTTCGGTGACCAATAGTATCTAATTTACAGTATCTTATAACACGGCCAACTTTTGGTCATTTTTAGCTTATTCATTAATTGCTTATCTGAATTTTGTTTTCTAGTTGTATATTTGGTCATTAATTTGGTCATTACTTTAGTCATTGATTTAGTCATTAATTTAGTAATTGATTTGATAATTAATTTAATCATTGATTCAGTCATTAATTTGGTCATTGATTTAGTCATTGATTGAATTTTTTATTTGGTCATTAATTGTCACAATTAATGACCAAATATACAATAAAATATATTACTATATGATCACCCGAGAAAATCAATTAATGACCAAAGAAATATGACCAAAATGTTGGTCGCGTTATAAGATACTGTAAATTAGCTACTAATAGTCATATATATGCAAATTTTAGTCATAGTTTGAAACCAATTAATGACCGAAGAAATATAACTAAATTTTAGTCATGTTATAAGATACTGTAAATTAGCTACTAATAGTTGTATATATGCAAAATTTAGTCGTCATTTGTAGTCACAAATTTATCATTCGCAATAGTCATTTATTCATTATATAAACGACTAATTTAGTAGTTTATATTCTTTTCATTTAATTTCATTAATAATAATTATAAATGATTAATTTAGTCATATATTCATTTTATTTGTGTTCATCATTAATCAATATAAAATACTAATTTAGCAGTTTGAAATTGATTTTGTGTTCATTATTAATCAACATAAATTAATGTGTATGATTTAAAAAATGTCATACAATGTGCATGTTCATCTAATATGAAAACACAAAATCACATATTTTAATTACAATACTAAATAATATCAGGTGCAACTATAAATAATTTCAACAACATAAATTATATTATATGAAATGTTGAAGTATTACAATATGATTTTCCAACTTAATATTGGTTGGACTACAATTTACACATGAAATGGTATTTCATCACTTCAAAACATTATCGTTGTGTTTTCAAGGCATTTTAGGTGAATTCACCAACTCTAAAGACTTGAAAATCAGTCTTTATATGTGTGTCTTATGCAGAATATTGGCTCTAAGAGTATCACGAGAACATTTCTCCTCTCTCTCTCTTTTTGCATTTGTTGCTCCAATGTTATTGCTCCGCTCTTTTTTCAATTCATGCTTCTTACCATCAATACCGAGTTAATTTTTCTGAAAACAAAAGAAGATACAATGCAAAGTGTAAAACATGAAATACAATGAACACTAGAATATAAACTAAATTAGACTATAAATAATTTATATGACATATACCTCAACATCAACAATGTCAAAGCCATTTTCCCCATACAAATAAGAAACTCGAACAAATTTTCTTCATTGGGGCGATAATTGCCACTATAATGTGGCCAGATAACCTGTAAAAACAAAGCAAATAAAATATCATCATATATTAAAAAGAACACCTTAGTGACTTAGTATTCAAATTTCAAGGAAAGCTTAGGAACAATCATGTCAACTAACTTATATGCTAAAAAGCTCAAGTTGTAGATAATTTGTGAAAACAAATAATCTGAGGTGTGATGTTTAATCCTTGTCATTTTATTCACAAGAACATTTCATTTTTTAATGCATGAACTTAGTTAAGTATATAAACAACATGAAAGTAATTTTTTATGATAGTCATGAAAATATTTTAACACATAGCTATAATGATTCCAATCAATATAGTGTAATACTAATTTCATCTTCAAGCTTTGGTTGTTGTTTAAATAGACATGCTACTAAGTATTTTCAATTTCATAGTTAAAAGACAAAACAAAATCAAAAGAAACATCCAAAATAAAATCAAACAATAAAGAGAGGATATCATGGAATGGAAATTGCAATTATAAAAAAATTGTTTACCTTTCCACCGATGTCGTGTCTAGCATTTCTAAAATATTTTCTTGCCCAAAATAATAACCATGAGGTGAAATAATCACAACATTAAAAACCATAGGAATTCCTACTAGAACATTTCCAAAGTCGATGGCTTAGGTGTCTAAGCGATCTCTAACAACGAATGAACCATATCCAAGACGTGATATGCATCGTCTCCCCATCCTTTTTCCAATCACATTTCATGTAGCCTGCCCACAACAGAGTCAAGTAACAATCAAACAAAGACATTGACATTTTTTTTAATCTTCTATATCTATAAAATTTGAATCTGATTTGTTTCATGAACATATTATTTCATATTTAAAGCCTTCCTGACATATTAGAAAGTATCAATCAAATAGGACATCATAAAAATCGACCTCAATGACGTCCTCAAACTATTTCTACAATATTAATATTTTCCTTGTTGTGATATCTTGGGTAGAAAAAAGAACATATATACAAAAGAAAAATGCATATATTGCTTATGGTCAAACTTTGTATATGGTGTATTCTTAAGCAGTTTTTTAAGATGTTCCTTTGCCTTTACCAAAGTGAATTGTAGCTTGGTTAAACTATGTATCCTTTCATTTAGCATCAATTTCTGCAAGATAAATTTCACACATTATTCTTTCCCATTTCACAACATGCTACATATGATAAATTGAAAGTCACATAAAACCAAGAACAAACCCTTTTCTAACCAAAACAAACAAACAAACAATGTCTCTAATAAAACTTCATTATAATATTAGAAAATGGAAATAGAGTGGACCGTTTTTGTTGTTTTACTTTGCCTATTTTTGTTATGAAAGTGCTCGAGCTTCAAGAACCAACAAATGTGAGGGAAGTTGCAAATGTGAAAAAAACTATCTTGACCTAATTTGTAGACTTCTTCAAAATGATGTGAATGATGCCATTTTCAGATGTGGTAAATCTCATAATAATAAATGGCATGTATTCTAATAAATTACATTGCAATGACTACCATGGGCCTCCACGAGTTATAGGTCCTCAATATCTTAATCTTGATGATGAAAGAGAGACAGAAAAAATAATTATGGGTGGTCCAAGTTTGTATGGTGGATATCTTCAAACCAAGGTCGTCATCTCAATGAACCTAAGTTCTGACATGGTAAACCTGGATCTGGTCTTCACCCAATTTCATTCCATCATACTTTGTCAAAACTCAAGAGGAAATAATGGTCCTTCAGCTTATAATAGGGTTTCATTTGAGGTTATAAATAAAGCTTATCCAAATCAAATGAATTTTTGGGCTACAAGAGATATGAATAATTTAAATGATAACAATTATATGTTTTTTTCCCAAGGTTCAAATGTAGGGATACATTTTGTGGATTTTACTAACAAATAGAATGAGATAAATAATCCATGAGGAGAATCTACTAGTCATTGTGATTAGGGAAATACTCGGAGATAATAATACTATTTAGGTTCAAATCAAATATGGTGTTTATTCTTGTAGCTCCTCAGTTGTTGGTAGTTTTTCAATTCTTAAAGGGTGGGGTCCTTCAGCATAATTGCATCTACCTTGGTCATATCACCCAAAAGCAAAACATAATCAATATAGTAAATATGTCAAGTTTAGGGAAAATCCTATTTGTATAGTTGTCAAGCTTATAGTTCTCTTTTACTCTGTTATAACTCTGTTGAGACCACCTACTCTACAGTAAAAAATGGCAGAGGAGCCATTAGTCATACCTACCCAGGGTCTCGTGTAGGCATGATAGAACGATAGGCTGAGGCATTAATTAGAATTTCACATATATTGAGGAAAGAAAATTCATTATCTAGTTAACCAATTGCACATTAAACCCTATATGGATGAGTAGCCCTAAATAAAGCCATTTTTCTCTATCATATGCATTGGAAAGACAAACTAAAATTGCTTGTAATTTTTTTGGTTTCATGTTATAAATTCTTTCTTGGGAAACTCCTATTCCGTAATGGATTTGTTTCCCAGGAAGGATGCAAAATTGTTCTAATGACATGGAATAAGCTTAGTGGATTTCGACCCTACATGACCAAGGAACTCAGGAGCCTTGGGTGCATCAACAGTAGCATCCTCCAATGAAAATAGTACAGTCTCCAACCTAGAAACATCAAAATTATATATAGTTATAATTCATAATCACAAATGACCATAGACTGTAGCAGTCGTTAAATAAATTCAAACTTGAATAAGAAAAAACAAAAATTTTCACATTACCCTTCAGTAAGTTGTCCTTGATTTAGCACGAAAGGCTCAGACTTGCATAAATGTGTAAGTAGATTCCCCAAAAGATCAATTTCAACATATTTCCTAAAAAAAAATCTAATATCCAAAGTGAAACCATAGTTGAATGGAACAATGGTGCTTTAAGGTAATCTACACAAAAATTTGCCTCCTTCAAATCTCTCACACTTGATGGTATATCATGCAAAATTAAGAAAAAGTTAGGGAAACTTGTCAACTTCTCTAAAAGACATAATTAAAATGCATGGAAGCTCTATAAAGGAATGCACCTGTAATATTCTTTGATTTACATTTTAGCCTTTTTCCTAAGTTGAACCTCAATGAGTTGTGAACTCAAAGTTCTTTGAGAAGAATGTTCTTACAGTTGAAATTCAACATTTGCAGTCTTCCCACCACTTTCACCTGATGAGTATGAATTCTTAAACTTTCTTATTTCATTATCCAAAAAAATTCTTTCCTAGACACATGATTTTGAAAATAAAGGCTTTTATGCAGCATAAGTCCTTGTCAAAATTTCATCTCACATATCAACTGGCATCCAATCAGAACTGCAACC
Source organism: Pinus albicaulis (assembly GCA_034641835.2). NCBI lineage: Eukaryota > Viridiplantae > Streptophyta > Pinopsida > Pinales > Pinaceae > Pinus > Pinus albicaulis. Next base: position 958,459,595 of record CM076575.1, read on the forward strand.
TGAAATAGAACTTGCGCATGTTCGTCTATTACTCAGGATGTGAATGGTGGAATATCTTCTAGAGCACTCTTAGCATATGAAAGAGGCTGAGCCCTCCCTATTATTCCCTTGCCAAGAACTCCCTTAGGACCAAGAGTCAAGTGTCCATCATCAAAATCTCTCTGTGTTGAAGGGCTTGGCATTGACTGATTTTCAAATTGAGCCCTATCCACAATCCGAGCATCTTGACTGGTGAATCCACGGTCACGTGGTCCCATATGGGGTTGTGGCCCTTTAATCCCACCCATATTTGGAAGTGAAAGAGTCTGTGCACCTGCCATGTAAGGTGGCATCACAGGTCCTCTCTCACCATGATCAAGTGGTGTCACAAGTCTCCGACCTGAATGTCCCATATTGGTACCTCGAGAGCAGCCTCCATGTCCATGTAGTTCTTGCACAACATCCTGATGCACTTCCTCTATTTTCTTGGTTCCCTCAACTTTCTTCCTTTGTTGCCATCCATTCCTCCTCATATCGATTAGATCCTTCAACATGAACCTCAGCCTAGACTGAAGCCCTTGGTTATTCGTATTTTTTGTCATCCTATCGAGGTAAGCATCAATATGTTCCTTAGCCTTTGAGTGGTCAATCATATGACCAATAGTGCTCATCAGTTTGCACAAAGCTTCAACATTTTCCTCCTCTGGATGTTGAAATTCACCAATTAATTTCTTGATGCATGCATGCATAATTCTTTCGGTCAACATAATTTCTTTATAAAGCTCACCAGTAAACCTTATATTTCCTAGCATGCATCATCGTGCTACAGCTTTCTTCTCCCGTCTTTCTTCTCTGAAAGGCTTTTTTCACCATTCTCTTCTGCTTTCTCGGCCTTTGCCTCTTCTCTTTCATCTTTTTCAAAGTCTTCATGACATTTTTTCAAAAGAACTTGCTTGAAAACAACCTTCTCATTATCTTCATAAAATTCTGGTATTCCTGTAGCAAGCTGAGAACTGAATTTTGCATACATTTCACAAAAAGCGAGCTCCATCAAGGCTTTGTCAAATATTTGAATATTATACCATGAATACATGATGCAGAGTCAATGTTCACTTCTTTGACCTGTTCAAAAATTTTCTCAAAGTTTTGGGGCGTTAATTTATTAAGGATGGATTTAATTTGTCTTTGTTTCAACTGAACCTCATCAGAAACCTTGCCCACTTCATATCTATTCTCTGATATATGAACTAGAAGCACGTTGCCACCTATCAGCATCATAATTATTTCTCACTAGTCCAACTTGTGGAAGTGGTGCTTGCGCATAAGGCCCTTTAGGAAGGATGACATTCATACTCATTTGTGTTGCACAGGTATTTCTTTCAAAGCCAGTATTATAACCTTGGCCAAGTCGAAACACAGTAGAGGAATTACTAAGATCCGCATCCATCCGCATATCACAACCATCAGCAAAATAATCGACCGGCTTGGTCCATCTATTAGCATCCAAACTGACCATATTTCTCCCACGACGTTCAAGTAGATAATTCCCACTTAGCTTCCTGGAAAGTCCTCTTGCAGTTCTTGCTAATGCATCAGCCTCTCCTACATGAGTTGCAAGTGCTTGGGAATTTGCAAGTAATTCAATAATGTCTGGAAAAATTTCAAAATGATTTGGTAGATCTTTGCACTGATCCTTGATTGTCAACAAAAAAATATCTGGAGTACTTTCTGTCTCCTGTACATTCAGTAACTAAAATAGCTACTTGATTCATAGGATTTGAAAGCTTTTTGCATCTTCCCAGTCATCCACTTCTTTCAGGACTTGCTTCTCAGGCTCTTTTGAAGAAGTCTTACTCTTGACATCATCGGTTACTATTTTGGATGGTTATGGAAGGTTCACATCTTCCTCCTTCTCCTCTTGAACCTTATAAGCAATATATAAATCCCAGTGGGAACTGCAGCATTTTCCTTACTGGAAAAATTCTTCTTTTTCTTCTTCTTGTTAACAACTACTACCTTGGCAGCATCACCAATATTTGCAACATTATTCTTCGCAGAAACATTAGAAGAAATTTTATTCTCCTTTTCTGTCAATCTAGCTACTAAATCCTTCTTGCCTTCACTTTCAACAAGAAAAGATGACACCTGAAGTTTAGCAGACATTTCATAAATATCACTATTAGTGGTGGATACTTAACCCTTATCTTGTGTGCCTAGTGCCTTCACATTGGCAGCTGAACCTTCCCCAAGTAATTTAGCACTATCATGGTTAACCCTACCTTTGTTTCTATATCCAGAAGATTGTTTGCAGTCAACAACTTTGTTACCAAATTGAAAACATGGTTTTCCTCCAAAATAGCCATATCAGCTTTAGGGAGGACTATTGTGGCTTCTGATTGTAATTCCAATTCAGACACCTTGCATGTATTTTTTTTTTACGGCTCAAATACAACTAACACTTCACCCTTTTTCTCTTTGAGCAGATTTTGATCAACAGCCACTGTGCCATTGTCATGTGTATCCAATTGAGATTCCAACCTACTCTCATGCATTCCATTGATTTTTCTCTCCCTAGCATGCAAACTAGCTTTTTCTTTGTTTATGTCAACATCAGGTGAACTTGAAAACTTAGATGGGGAATAAAAAACCACAACAGTCCCATGCTCAGGATGGAGAACATTTCCAAGATCTTTCTTCTCTCCAATTACAGAATTAACAAAATTATTGTTGCAACTTTGTCTAGAATTATCGCTTGTTGATTCAAATTATTTATTCTTCACATTTCTAAGTTTTGAATTTGATTTAATGCCATCCTCACTACATGTTGAGATCTTCAATGTTCCTACAAAAACATTATTGTTATCAAACTTCATATCTTCTGCTGTTTTATTTACTACTCTAGCATCCTTTGTAGAAAACTTTATAACTAGCCCATAAGTTTATGTTTTTCCTTCATATCCCTCACAAGAGCTTCCCAAAGATGAATACATATCAACAATGATCAATTCACTCACAGATTCTGAATCTTGTAAAGGTTCCAAGGTTCCCTTGGAAATATCCCTTTCGGTAATCTCATCTACATATGATGAAACTCCTGATATCCTTAACGAGGGAGTGTCCACAACATTAACCATGTTTCCTGATGTCTTCTTTGGCAATATTATCTTTTTCACACTTTGTGGGATTGCTAAATGAACCACAAGGATGTGTTGCAGAATCAGGCTCTGGAAGTGAAGAATGCATAACTGTTTCTATTGCTAGGTCAGAATTATCCCCTCCATCAACAGCTTTAATTGTCTTCTGTAGGGTTGTCATTAAAGAATTTGTTGAGGTAGATGATGAAGTTTGACTTAAAAGTAACTCCTCCACCTGCCTGTGAGAACCGCTAAGTTTAGAATCCTCTGCAACCACCTCTCTTTTTTACTCCCTTTCCATATTTGAAGAGCTTCCTACCAATGCCACATGTTGTTGCATCTACTGCTTTTTAGGCTTGTGCTCAGATTTTTTCATCTTATTTGAACATTCATTTGTTGAAGGACTTGCTTGTTTTTTAGATATGTTTTTCTACTTTTCACTAGTATGACGATCTAATCCAGACTCAAGTGCAGAAACTACATAACAAATTGAAACCATACCATTAGAGAGATCACATCTTGTCATAGTAGGCATGTTCACTGGTGACAGTTTAACTCCATATGCTTTATCTATATTCAATACTTCAGAAGGAGGACTGATGGAAAACTGTAAACTACAATTATCTTTGTTGTTGAAAAATGCAACTGCAAGAGAAGTTGATTAATTGGCAAGAGATTTTGGCAAGGAGTTTGTCTTTCCATCCAGAACTTGAACTATGGTTTCTGAAGCCTATGGGCATGGTTTCAATATATCCAAAATCAATGGATTGTAGCTAGTTTATTTTTTCCTATTAATGGGCGTGAATCATTTGATATTCTGATTTTTGTCTTTAAAGGTTGATGAAAAGTAGATGAAATGTTACCATATGACCCAGATATCATCGATGAGTAGAAATTCATTGGGAATGAACCAATTAAAGAAACATAACCTAAAAGTGGAGGGTTGTATGTAGGCAGTCCTGCTAATGGAGGAATGGAATCTTTAATTGATGACACAACATCAAAGAGCAAAGAAATGAAATAAAATCATTGTGGAAAGAAATATGAAAAACTTGCTCATTTTTTGCATATCAAATATGCTAAGTATGGGCACAAACATGAGATTTTAATTTTCAACTCTCTAGACCCTTGTCAATGTGGTCAACCAAAAAGATGTAAAAAAACTAAATATTTTGTAACTTGTTGTGGATTGAGTCTGCGACAAAGTCAGCATAGTGGCCCCTCATTTGTCTCACATTTTTAACACATCAAAAAAAGTCTACAAAAAGTTGGATTGGTTCTCTTGTGGCCATATATACCATGAACTCAATACCCTAGAAGACAAGAACTCCAACTTATTCCACAAGTGCTATAATACCAAGAATATACGAATAATAATTTTGTAGGGGTTGTTGCCTTCCATATCTAGTTTTTTTGACTCACTTATTGCTATATTTTGTGATTATATATGTAAACAATCCAATGATATTATCGGAAAAGTGATAGAGATTTTTTTTTTTGGCTTTTAAAAGCTCGCACAATATATAATTGGAACAAACTTTTATTACTACAATCAATCAATTACTTCTACTTACCACTAAAAGTGGCAAACACTGTATAACATTTGATTACCTTGAACATCAAGCACACTAAGAACCTCGACAATGGGGTTCTAATAACATCACCAAAGATCCAAAATTGACAAAGCACAATTTAATGAGCATTGATTAGTCAAAATTACCATGTGGATCAACTACTCAAGTCGAAATGATGGTATATTGGATTAGGTGTGGGTTGCACTTGCATTTGAAAGAGTGAACACAACGTGGATAAAGAACATTGACTACACTAGGAACCTCGACAATGGGGTTCTAATAACATGGAAAAAAATCCAAAATTGAAAAAGTACAATTTAATGAGCATTGATTAGTCAAAAGTACAATGTCGATCAACGACTCGTGTTGAAATGATGGTATATTGGACTAGGCGAGGATTGCAATAGCATTGGAAAGAGTGAACACAATATGAATAAAGAGTCACTTGGAGAAGGAATACAAGGAATCAAAGTCTTGGTTGCACATATAGGGATGGTCAAACAAGCAAGTAGAAGCATTTGGGCCACCATAAAAATTGGCAACTCATTTTTTCTAAGAGACATCCAAAAGAGTCATCCAAAACTGCATTTTTTATAGGAGAAAGCTTAAAATCCTCCTTTTGGAAAATGCATCCTTCACATTAGGGAAAATTTTCCATCTACGTTTCCCATAGAGATATGTAGAGAAATTTTTCTTCAATCATCCAAAAAAAGGGAAAAATAAAAAACCCTTTTAGGAAAATGCGTTTCCCTTTATGTTTCACCGCATTTCCCAAAAGAGATATGTGGAAAATGTTTCTTGGAACATCCTACAAGAAAAATACATCTTGGGAACATGGGAAACATTTAGGTGTCCCCTGCCACCCTAAGGGACACATCCCCATAGAACAGTGGTTTTTTCATTCATTTAGTGGCATTTCTAAGTCATCATTGCTCATTTGTTTATGAATACAAAGTTTATCATATACTGCTATGTTGAATGGTAAGCATGTGTCAAAGCCCTATAACAAGTGGATCTGCTTTGGATAGAATCAAGGCCAAGGACTAAACTTTCATGGTTGCAATATAAGCATGTGGACGGCAACACAGTGGAAATTCATTATAATACAAAGACCTTACAAAACCATATTTTCTTGATGATCAGAGACGCTTTGGAATTTCACTTGCACTAACCATATCATATATTGTCATCTATCGGTAAGTTACATCTATAAGACCTCATTTAGAGATACTTCCAAAAGTCTACCTTGTAAATTTTTAACCCCGTTCACCTCTACTCTGCTCTTACATAGCTCGAGAGATTAAAAAAATATTGTTGAAATAGGCCAGGAGAATATAAATGAGAGCGGGAGGTGGCACCAGGCCTTGCATGTCCAGAGTAGATCCTATTTTCATTTGCATATTCTACTCACTTCTTTATATAAAATAAATTAATGTTCACAGGGGAGATGAAAAGGTGATCGTTCAGTCTTCTTGGCATTATATGAAGCCATATGGATTGTTTGGGAGGAGGTGGGAGACGTAACATTTATAAATATTAAAAATTAAAAAAAAAAAACAGGATTATATATATATTTATATATATATATATGTTGGATATAATGTTGATCTTTTCAATATAATGTTATTTGTTGGACTATATATTTTTTGGATATTTCCACTGTTGTTTTATACTCTAATGCATAACAACCCTAAAGCTGAAAATTTACATAGTTCGAATCCAGGAAGCCTCTATTCAAAGAGATAAATTTTTTGTTCTGCAGTAGAAGTCTTTTGGGGAAAATTTCAACAAAAATATATCGTTTGTTGCAGTGACACGACATGTTAATATACTGTTCTATGTTTGTTCAATTATATTTTTGAAGGCTTTTTTGGAGTAACAATGGTGATGTGGCATTCTAGAATTTTTTCTTGCCAATATTCATGATGATTTCAGATTCAGTGGTGACTCGATAAGGTGAGGTGTTGGGATGTGCAGATTTTTTACCCACATGGAACATGATTCAATGCATTCACTTGGAAGCGTTTGACCTTTTTCATGTACATGGAGAAATGCTACAATGGCTTTTGTGTTTTTCCCTGTAACCTCCACACAATCAACAGTGCCCTACCCCACCCCATCTAGAGGAGCCACATTTGAAAGAGCACCATTTACAATAAAGATAGACACCTCAGAGGCCATTCAACAAAGCTAAAAAAAATGAAAAAACTGGAGACCAAACATCTACTATACCTCAACAGAACATATACCCACATCAAAAAAAAGCTAGGGTCCACACTATGCATTCACATTCCCAACATTCATTTGGGAGGTCGACACTGGCTGCTTAAAAATTTTCAATCATCACCATCAAAAGAGAGGTTGCAGATTTGTACTATGGAACAAGGGATGACATGCAATGGAAATTCGAGGCAGAAAACACGATCACAAAAAATCCCACAACAATGCCACAAAAAAACAAGTTGGTGCAGATTGTGAAAACTATTCTAATGACGGCAATCCAATAGTTCAGTCTTTTTATTTCTTGTAATGTTGAGAACAACAATTCACATTATCATAATCAAATGTTTGGACATAAGCGTATTGTTTAGCACTAAGTAATTAATGACACTTTTTTCTATTAGAAATCTACTTTCACGACCCTTTTTTTATTGAATGTTATATAAATACTATGCCATATTTTATATTAATAATAATTAAAACAAGCATAGTTACAAAAGCAATATTTACCCAAAAAAAGAGAGATCGTCTTCTTTCTATAATACTTGCTAAAATTTCCCTAAATTAATTTTGTACATGTTGGGTTCCTGTAAATTCATTTACCCTGTGATCTATCCAAGTAGAAAATGACATTGACCCATTAAGCCAAAATAATACTCACTTATATTCAATGCATTTACATAATTCACATTAAATTAAACATAAATTACCTGCATATATAGCAGAATAACAGCCAGGGATTGCACTCTATCGTAGTCGCGAAACCACGCACTAATATGTGCCCATGCTGATCATGCACACAGTATGTTCTACGCTCTCTTTTGTCCACACAAAACTTTAAAATGGAAAAATCCCACCAATGAAGACAATTGAATCGATAGACCCCAAACCCTCCTAAAACGGAACTTTCAACAAATTCTCTGGGATTGATTTTGAATTGCACCGGAGCCGAAATGGGAAAGGAATGCGAGCAGATTACGACAAGAGATGACTCAGGGAGCTGCATGGAGGCGAAAATCCACCGAGATTTGCATCGGAGGCTATATTTTCGATCTCGTTTTCTTGGCCGGGAGAATATAAAGTTCTAACCCCGTTCACCTCTGCTCTGCTCTTACATATCCCGAGAGATCAAAAAAATATTGTAGAACTATGCCGGGAGAATATAAATGAGAGCAGGAGGTGGCGCTCGGCCCCGCATGTCCAGAGTAGATCTTATTTTCATTTTCATATTCTACTCACTTCTGTTTATATAAAATAAATTAATGTTCGCAGGGGAGACGAAAAAGTGATCGTTCAGTCTTCCTGGCGTTATATGAAGCCATATCGATTGTTTGGGAGGAGGTGGGAGACGTAACGTTTATAAATATTAAAAACTTATAGTTTAGTCTTTTTATTTCTTGTAATGTTGAGAACAAACATTCACATTAGCATAGTTACACAAAGTCGTGTTTACCCAAAAAAAGAGACCGACCTCTTTCTACAATACTTGCTAAAATTTCCCTAAATTAATTTTGTACATGTTGGGTTCCTGTAAATTCATTTACCCTGTGATCTATCAGGTAGAAAATAATACTCACTTATATTCAATGTGTTTACAGAATTCAAATTAAATAAAATAGAAATTACCTGTATAAATAACAGAATAACAGCTAGCGATTGAATTGTACCGGAGCCGAAATGGGACCGGAATACGAGCAGATTGCGACAAGAGATGACCCAGGCAGCTGTATGGTGGCGAAAATCCACCGAGATTAGCATCGGAGGCTAGATTTTCGATCTCTTTTTCTTGGCTAGGAGAATATAAAGTTTTAACCCCGTTCACCTCTGCTCCGCTATTACATATCCTGAGACATTAAAAAAACACTGTAGAAATAGGCCGGGAAAATATAAATGAAGGCGGGAGGTAGCACTCAGCCCCGCATGTCCAGAGTAGATCCTTTTTTCATTTGCATATTCTACTCACTTCTGTTTATATAAAATAAATTATTGTTCACAGGGGAGACTAAAAGGTGATCATTCAGTCTTCTTGGCATTTAGATTGAGATTTCGGTAGGAGGAGATTTAAAGGCACCCGGAAGAAATTGCAATAACGCGGTTGCAAGAACAACAAAAGCCCTAATCACTAAGCCAGCGGGAGATGCCCAAAACAAAGTGATGTGTTTTGGGTGAGAGATATTTTATTTTATATCGAGATATAAAAGTTAAACGAAAAATGAATACTCTTTCCCTCCATTTTTCCAAACATTATTTTTAATGTTATGTCTTCCAAATATCATTTTTAATATCATATTTATGGTTGTTTCGATGGATGTTGAGCGCAATCCGTGAATCTTTGTAATGTCAACAATTGTTTAAAACGAAGCTTCAAGAATCAATTCAATTTCATTCTAATAAATTTATTTTAAAAACATTTATGATGAACCACAAAATGAGTGGTTCGAAATGCGTCTACCTTAAAAAATTTATGTGATTTATCTACAATATTTTTTAAAGAAATTAATTATTAAAATAAAATTGAGATAAAATAGTAAATTTAGGAGAGTTTTTAAAGAAATTAATTAACTAATTATTACAATAAAATTGAGATAAAATAGTAAATTTAGGAGAGGTTTTTGAAACCCATGGTTTTTCTCATGGTATTCCACCCTACCAACAAGGAGGAATTAACCCGATCGTAGGTCCCAACTATACCTGCTCTCATTTGGAATGGCTAATCCTAACGGGTTTTAAGGATTGTTATAAGGGTTAGGAGAATAATGAGTTAGTGGTTAAGGGATTAAGGATTAGGGGCTTAGGGGTTAGGGGAATAAGGGCTTAGGGGTTAGAGGTTTAGGGTTTATGGGTTAGGGGAATAATGAGTTAGTGGTTAAGGGGTTATGGATTGGGGGCTTAGGTGTTAGGGGATTTAGGTGCATTTAGGGGTTAGGGGAATAATGAGTTACTGGTTAAGGGATTATGGATTGGGTTTAGGGGAATAATGAGTTAGTAGTTAAGGGGTTAGGGGTTAGGGGATTCAGGTGCATTTAAGGGTTATCAGAATAATGAGTTAGTGTTTAAGGGATTAGGGATTGGGAGCTTAGGGGTTAGGGGATTCAGGCACAGTTAGGGGTTAAGTGAATAATGAGTTAGTGGTTAAGGGATTAGGGATTAGAGGCTTAGGGGTTAGGGGATTTAGCACTGAAGGATTTTAGGGGTTAGGGGTTAGGGGTTAATGGGTTATGGGTTAAGTGTTAACGGTTTAGGGGTTAAGGGGTTAAGGGTTTAGGGGTTTAAGGGTTTATAGGTTTAGGGTTTAAGGGGTTAAATGGGTTAGGGTTTTATGGATTTAGGGGTTAAATTGGTTAGGGGTTGGGAATTATGGTTTAAGGGTTAAGGGTTTAGGGGTTTAAATGGGTTATGGGTTTAAGGGTATAGGGGGTTAAATGGGCTAGGGGTTGGGAATTAGGGGTTAAGGGGTCAGACGTTTAAGTTTTAGGGGGTTAAATGGGTTAGGGGTTTAGAGGTTTAGCAGGTTAGGGAATTTAGCAGTTAAGGACTTTGAGGGTTAGGGATCATTAAGGGTTAATGGGGTTAGGGTTTAGTGGGTTAAATGGGTTAGGGTTTTAGGGGTTTAGGGGGTTAAATGGGTTATGGGTTTAGAGGTTTAGGGGGTCAGGGGATTTAGAAGTTAAGGACTTTAGGGGTTAGGGGTTAGGGTTAGGGGGTTAAGGGGTAGAGGTTTAGGGTTTAGGGGGTCAAATGGGTTAGGGGTTTATAGGTTTAGGGGATTAGGGGATTTAACAGTTGAGGATTTTATGGGTTAGGGGTTAGGGGTTAATGGGGTTAGGGTAGGGGGTTAAATTTGTTAGGGTTTTAGGGGGTTGAATGGGTTAGGGGTCGGGAATTAGGGTTTAAGGGGTTAGGGGTTAAGGGTTTAGAGGTTTAGAGTTTAGGGGGTTAAATGGGTTAGGGGTTTAGGGGGGTAAATGGGTTAGGGGTTAAGGGTTTAGGGTTTAGGGGTTAAATGGGTTAGGGGTTTAGAGGTTTACGGTTTAGGGGATTAAATGGGTTAGGGGTTTAGGGGTATAAGAGGTTAAATGGGTTAGGGGTTGGGAATTAGGTTTTAAGGGGTTAGGGGCTAAGGGGTTAGAGGTTTAGGGTTTAGGGGGTTAAATGGGTTAGGGATTTAGAGGTTTAGGGGGTTATGGTTTTATGGGTTTAGGGGATTAAATGGGTAAGGGTTCGGGAATTAAGGTTTAAGGGGTTAGGGGTTAAGGGTTTAGAGGTTTATGGTTTAGGGGGTTAAATGGGTTAGAGGTTTAGGGGTTTAGGGGGTTAAATGGGTTAGGGGTTAAGGGTTTATGGGTTAGGGGTTAAGGGTTTAGAGGTTTAGGGTTTAGGGGTTAAATGGGTTAGGGGTTTAGAGGTTTAGGGGGTTAAATGGGTTAGGGGTTAAGATGATAGTTTCGTTGGTCTTTGTTTGTGCACAATAGTTTTTTATTCTTTGTGTATCAATGTAACAATTTTGTAGGTAATGTTGGTTGTTGCCATGTCTTCTCTATTTATTAATTTCTAGTATTTGTTAGCCATTTTTTTACATTTATTGATGAAAATGTCTATTACAATTAAACCAAATGTATGTTCAATCTCCAGTTTCAAACTCAGCCACAGTTTTGTCACACAATTTAAATCCAGAGAATGGCCATATGATGAAGACTCAATAACCACATTGCACCTCATGATTGCTACAAAAAATCTTAAGTTCAAGTGTCCCACATTCATGAGAAAGTTGGCTCTTATACTCTTGCTCCACCTAACTGTGTCCTGGAAATACCCTTGTTTATTGAAAAAACATCCTAATGTTGTCGACCTTGTCCCTTAATAAACCAAGGAAACAGATGATACTGAGAGGAATGGAAAGCACTACAAAGTTGGAGAGAGTGCAAAATACTAGGATGATTTAAAGGATAAGCTTGAAGAATGTAACAATGCTGAAACAACTGAAATTTGTCCCAAACAAACAATTGATAATGTGAAACCTTCTTTGGTACCAGTCAAGCAAGACTACATTCATGTGAGATCAAGAAGAGGCCAAGCGATTGATAAGAATAGTCTGGCAGAGAGGGTATGGTTCCCTCTTTTTAATGAAATATTTGATCTAAATTTTGTCTATCGAAGATTAACCATTTTAACCTTGCCAACAAGGGGGAATTAACTCGATCGTAGGTCCCAACTAGACATTCTCTCGTTTGGAATGGCTATTCCCAACTGGTTTTAAGGATTGTTATCAGGGTTAGGGGAATAACGAGTTAGTGGTTAAGGGATTAGGTGCTTATGGCTTATGGGAATAAGGGCTTAGGGATTAGGGGTTAGGGGAATAATGAGTTAGTGGTTAAGGGGTTAGGGATTGGAAGCTTAAGGGTTAGTGGATTTAGGCACATTTAGGGGTTAGGGGAATAATGAGTTAGTGGTTAAGGGATTATGGATTTGGGTTAGGGGAATAATGAGTTATTGGTTAAGGGGTTAGCGGGAGAGAGAGAGAGAGAGAGAGAGGGAGAGGAGAGGGAGAGGTAGAGAAGGGTAAGAGAGGGAGACATTGACACAAAGATGGAAGTGGGGCAGAAAGAAGGAGAGAGGGAGGGATATAGTGAGAGGATTGGAGGCTAGAGAGAGAGAGAGAGAGAGAGAGAGAGATATTGGGTAAGAGAGAGGGACGTAGGAGAGAAAGGGAGAGAGAAGAAGGATGAGAGATAGGACTTAAGAGAGAGGAACCAATATCATAGAAGAAAGAATATGTGACCAAATTACTCTATAGGGAGATGGGAGATAGGGGCACCCTACCTACCTAAATAAATGTCTAAACCAAATGTGGTGTAATCATATGTAATGGTGGGCGATTATACGAGGAGGCACTGGATTTTTAATGTGATATGAAAAAAACAAGTACCGAACCTAACCATTTCACATTCACCAATGTTTTGTTTGCATGTGCTAATTTGGTAAATTTGGAACATGGCAAAGGAGTCTTGTTCTGTGATCACCTCCCACAAGGATTCACCAATTGTGAGAACACAATGCTTGTGGTTGCATCTTCTAAATCATCATCACTTCCACCAACACCTCATCCAATAATGCCAGTATAAAAAGTTTCAGGCTCTCGGCAACCAAAAGGAACATAATGCATGTGCCCTCAATCTCTTCTACATACTTGTAGCTCTCCTCCCAAACCAAAGCCACTTGTGTTGTGTGTTCACTTTGCCCTAAATCTTGTGAAAAAATCCTGAGGTAAGGTATTGTTGCACCAAGGTATGGATCCACTATGTGTCATATCCACTAAAGGAAAACATGTTCCAAACAATAGGTAGATTCTCACAACTATCCCTTTGTGGGATGTTGAGAACTCCAAAATGCCACATGCTTATTAATGAAATCTATAGATTGAGAACTTTTGTACAATACTTGAAGTCATACTGAACTTGGACCAAAAGGCTCATGATCTAGGTAACGCAAAGGAACATCTGCAATATGATTTGTATTATTCTCATATAAATAATTTTGCATGGATATCTCCTGGAGTTGAAATGCATATTCCAGGTTCCATAGAACATCTCCCATGGAAGGTTTGTCAAAGCCCATCTCTTCTAAGAACTTTTCGATAGTCTCCCTAAACATTTTCAGAGAACCAAAGTTGATGGTCCCAACAAGGTGAGGGTCAATGCATTTTTCAAGCTTTCCCTTTTTTCGTCAATGCATTTCCCACTCTTCTGTATTGAATTTTTATTTGTAAAAAAAAAGAATAAAATTTTCCCTTGCACACAAGAACTCCAGTAACACTACTCCAAAAGAATACACATCAGATTTCTCTGGCAGTTGCTGCCTTCTGAAGTATTCAAGATCAAGGTACCCAAGGGCCAAAACTACCTTTGTATCCAGTCTTTGAATGTCCAAAGTCCGCCACCTTTTCCCATGATCCTGTTATTGTGGAGATCTTTAACATTTAGATAAGCACAGAGGATTCACCACAAGGGAATTAGATTGAATTGGCCATATTCTGGAGCTTCATTGCTATATCACCAGTCAAACAGCTTGCCAACAATTCGAGGGAGTCTAAATTGGTGCAGTTGAAAATGAAAGGCAATATTTTTCTGTCGAGGCCAAATCCCATGATGCTAAGCTTGAAAACCCTCTCATTATCGCAGGTCACGCCTTCGAGCTCTGAGATGGTGATGTTGCAGGGGTTTTGATCTTGTATCCAATCCATGGTCACACCTTCGAGCTCTAAGATGGTGACATTTTAGGGGTTTGTATCTTTTCTCTGGTCCACTGCATGAGCTTGGGTACATAAACCTAGCACCATGTCAAGTTAAGGGACATTATGAGTATTCAACGAATAAATCTCGATAGATAAATGGAATTATGGAGACATTGGCTATCATACATATTTGGTTTCCTTTGTCAATGTACCAAAGTCATCGATCCTCCAAAAGGAGTCTTCTTCCCATTCTTTCCTCCAAAAATAGGGTTCATTAGTGCTGCCATACATGCTAATAAACCCCCTTCATCATCTCCCCCATCAGGAAATCTGAGTTGTCAAACAAAAATGCGAAGGTCAAGATCTCCATCATCGAGGGTTACATGGCATGTCTTGTAACTGTGTAAAGAATATTATTTTCAATACATTGCTAGATGGTGGTATGATGCAAATATCCCATTTAATATTGTTTATCGCTCACCTTATTACCAAGCTATGTGGGACTCTATTATAGCTACAAGAAAGGGCTTCAAAGTCCCTACTATGCATGACTTGAGGGGATCTCTTTTGAAAAAATAGATTTACTACTTTTATTATTAATCAAATATAATCAAAGTAAGCGGGGGGATAACAGAGGTAAGCGAGGGAACAATAGAGGTGGGGACTTGAGGGTTCAAAATCAGAGTCGTTAGGGTGGAGGAGGTCGTGGTGGCAAGGGGAATCATGGGTTTGATTGATTTGAGGTAAATGAATGTTGAGAATGCAGAAGATGATGGAGCTTAGTGAAATGAAGTCGCCTTCACTAAGTGGGCCTGTGCATACGCGCAAAGTCTATTTTTAGACTATGTCTATTTTTAGACATACGAGCATAATTTGGGAATTCTACTTGGAGATTCTTAAAGTATGCGACATGTTGGTAAAAATAGATGAGACCCTATTTTTAGGACCCAAGCTATTTTTAGATCGATCTCCTAAAAATATGGAAGTCAAATATTATTTACCCTTAATAATATTTTGACTATAAACGCATTTACTCTCTGGAGCACTTCAATTGAGTCATGGAGGTGGCTCATGCAATCGACACAAGGAATCACGTGGTTCCTAGGGTTTGATGGCATCGCATGGTTTACTTCGGCTAGACTGGCAAGTTTTGGAGGAGTTAACTGACAAATAGTGGAGTTGTGTTCTATTTATTTTAGTTGAACTAGTTGGGATTAGTTAAACTAACTAATCAATTAGATATGAGTGGAGTAAATTAAATAATATTTAATTTACTAAATATTAACTCATTAGTCAACTCAAGAACACTTCGCCACTACGGCATGATCGCCAAGAAGACCGGTGAAAGAGATAGATGAAAGGGTAGAGTTAGCTATCGGTTGTAACTATATCTTTATTTGCAACACATAGATAGGTGGAGTAAGCTATGAGTATTGCAAAGTTTAGGTGGTGGTTTATCTATATAAGGAGGCCATCACCTAGCATTAAACAACGCAATCAAGGTTGGCTATCAAGTGGCTAAGGATTGGAGCAAGTGATTTGCTAGATCTAGCTTCGATAGTGTGTAGCATGGGAGGTAGTGCATGAGAGCTTGTGAAGAGTTTTTGTACTATGATTGTTACATGATTTCTCCATTATAATATACACAATAGCCGGGGTTTTCACTATAGGCTTTCCCCATACATACCGAGTTAATGTGTGATTGATTTGATGTGCGATTGCTTCTATATTATTTCCGCATGTGACAATTAATTGTAGAAGAGGGTTATGTGTTATGCATGCAATTCGAAATTGATGTATGATCGGGTTAATCTTCATTGAATAAGTGATTTATTCAGCTAATTTCTACAAATGAGGGGCAGGTTATCCAACATTTCTGCCTAGAGAACTATCATGCACTTATCAACAACCTAATGGAAAGAGTGGACACAACTAAGAGATTATGTCGCGAGGAGCATGAAGAGCAGATGGAAACATTGGACCGAATGCATTATTTACAATGCCAAGTATAACAGAGACTGGTAGTGGCTTGGCGAGGCCAAAATCAACTCACTGAGAAAGTAGAAAAGATGGAGACTTGGTTGGCGCACTTTGAAGGGCACGGTCAGTGTGACTTCTGTCCTCCACTGCATCTAGGAAAAACCCCAGACAACCCTGCATCTATCACGTTGGATGACTAGTATGCTATTTGGTGTTCTTTATGTTTTATATGTGTTTTGGTGCCTTTGGCCCAACCTTTTATGGACAATGTCCCTAGTCCCTCTTTTGTATTATTTTTCATCTGGTGCAATTTTTTGTCAACAAACCTAGTCGAGGTGAGACCACATGTTTTGTAACTGGCTATATGTACTCCTTTTTTCTACATGAATATAACATTGACTTACAAAAAAACAAAGGTTCATACATCATTAAAAAATTAATTAAGTTTCATACTTAAATTAATAAATTTTCATACCTATTTACTAAATAGGTCTATAAATATATATTTTAGGTTTATCTATTTAGTATTTATCAAATGTAAATATGATGATTTAATACTAGATTTAAATGAATTCACATGTTTAACATAATAAATGTTATATTTATCTATTTATTAAATGTAAATATGAAGATTTAACCTTATATTTAAAAAAAATCACACTTCTAACATAAATAAATGAACTTTACAAATTAAAATTTATGGCCAAATATCAAATATAAATATAATTGTTAATTTGGCTATCTAATTAATATTATAACCTTTACTAAATTTATAATGAAGCTAGCATTAATGTAAATTTGATAGATGATACATGCAATTATGTTAATTGTAGATGAATCCATCGACACTGTTAAACTTTAGAGACAAAAGGGTATTCATAATTTTAACACTGTAAATTCAGAGACCCCTTTGTCTCTAAATTTTAACACTGCAAATGGATTCAGAGACACCTATAGTGAAATGTAACACTTCGGTACCAAAATTTCAATTTTCCATATATGGAGTGACACAATTAAAAATTACTGACATAAATGGCTAATTCATATACTTGTTGTACTTGTTATTTGGTCATATTTTTATTCTTGTACAATAATAGTCATTTACATTAATCATTATTAATTTTGTGACTTATTATCTAGTCATATATTTTAATCCTAGACTAAATTAGTCATTTAAGTTAGTCGCCTTAACTTTAGTCACTTATTATCTAGTCATATATTTTATCCCTAGACTAAATTAGTCGTTTAAGTTAGTCGCTTTTAGTTTAGTCACTTATTACTTAGTCGAATATTTTATTCCAAGACTAAATTAGTCATCTAATTTAGTCATTTTTAGTTCGATCACATAAAATTGCTCAAATTTAGTAGTAATTCACTTGAAATAATTGCGGTGACTAACATTTTTAGTCACCTAGTCATTAATTTTATATTTTTTACTAGTGGTAGGGAATGTTGTGCAGGTCAAGGAGACACACTATTCCATCTTTTAACATCATAATCAGACTACTACTCTTTCTCCCTTTTATCATTTATGGAGTTGGAATATACCCTCTAAGATCCTACTATTTGTATGTATATTATGAAAATGCAAAATATTGACATGAGATGGTCTTCAAAAACGAGGATTCTAGGGCCTGGGGAGGTGTCCTTTCTGTATTTCTCACTAAGAGTCATTATCACACTTATTTTTCTCATGTTCTTTTGCCATCAATATTTGGTCACTCTTTTATGGTTATTTGAAGGATCCTTCTTGGCGGCCTGATGATTGTATAAACCCTATTAATATATGGGGGGCCACGAAAGGAAAATATAAAGTGTTGCCTTTTTTCTTACTGTGGGAGATTTGGCGTGCTAGAAATCACATTGTGTTTGAAGGGATACTTGCTAACAAAGATATGATTCATAGCACCATCGTGACTTGGTTGGATTCCCAGCCGTCATCCCTCAGTCTCCCATCGGACTTATCCAAGCGTATCAGGCCACATCCTATTATCATTCCGACAATTTACTTTTATGTTGCACAACAACATGGTGTATGTGGATGTGGGGCTTGGATTAAGCTGTAGGAGCCATAAAGATATCACATATGTTGGAATGGTGGTTGTGGATTGAACAACAAAGCTAAATTCATGGCCCTCTAGAGTGGGCTACTAGTCGCTCACAATATAAATTTTCCTATTATTAATGTATATGGTGATTCCAAAATCATCATAAATGGCATATTGGGGGTATCTGATCTCCGCATTCATGGCATACAGGGATGTATTGAAAAAAAGAAATACCTATTGTCGAAGTTTCAGGGGGTGTCATGGAATCACATTTACAGAGAAAATAACTCCCAGACGGATATTTTATCCAAAAAATTCCTCTCTCTTCCCTATGGTGAGATTCTAATATCCTTTTACAAGGATTCTCTTCTGGTCAGATCATTCTAGTTTCCCGTACCATATTTCCTGCAATAATTAATCTTCTGCAAGCGATCCTGGGATTTCAATCGAACTGTTTATGATCTATTCCATCTTCCTTTTGATAATTTTGAGCTTCTTCATTGTTTCTATTGTTTTATCTACTGTAAGCGAGCCTGTTTTTGCAAGAGAGTCGGCTGTATATATATCTTTCTCCTTTTCTATTTTGGTGCTACTGTCATTGAATTTACAGTTTTATGAAGTTTTGGTTTCGGTACCCAGCTTTAGTACATATATGTTTTCTATGATTTTTGCCGAGGGGATGACGGTCCAATATATGTATCTCATGCTAGACTGCTTTAGTACTCATCCTATATTTACGTTTTGGTCTATGGGGATCTACTGTTGATTTGGATCTGGCACGGTTCTGGATTAGCAGCTTTATGTTAGATGTGTATGGGTTTTCATATTTTACAATCATGTGAAATTTTATCATTCGCTCATAGCTCTATCCTATTATAGGATGATGGTTTTGAAGTTTTTTTGTTTCATTCCTGCTATCATTTGATAGATAGGATGAATGTATTGCTCTTGTACTGATCTAATAGAATCAATGTTTTTTCTTTCTAGAAAAAAAAATATAGGTCTAAAAGTAACAAATTCCCACATTTCCCTAAAGTTGCAGGTATAGTACTTGATAACTGGTTTTGCCTGAGATTTAGATATTCTATCTACTGGAGGTAGGAAACAGATTCAAGGATTCTTCCAGTTAGATTATTCCCCCCAATAGATAAAACCCGTAGGCGTTTAAGTTCCCCGATTTCCATTGGAATTTTTCCTTGTAGATTGTATGAGGGGAAGTAATGATTTTATAACTTCGGTGGAAGATGGGACATCCATGAATAATGGGAATAAGGTCCACTGTTTCATAAGTAGACATAAAACCTTTACACCTCCCAATCAGAAGTGCACAAATCATGTAATACTCTTCCCAGTTGCGACAATCCTTCCCTGAGTTGCAATATGCTCTATGGTCATGGATTCCAACTGGTTTTAACCACACCAAACCCTCGCTAGTCGATGCAACCCAATAGGTAGCAACCTAGTTCAATTGCAAGTCAAGTGTTGTTTGGGTTACCAAGTGAATTAACACATAACTG
This sequence comes from Pinus albicaulis, assembly GCA_034641835.2. NCBI lineage: Eukaryota > Viridiplantae > Streptophyta > Pinopsida > Pinales > Pinaceae > Pinus > Pinus albicaulis. The sequence goes on from CM076575.1 coordinate 958,479,278, forward strand.
AACCGATTCAGTTCCTGCCTTATCACCACTCACTCACCTTAATAAAGAGGAATTACTAGAAGGTTAAGGGAGTTTGGAGAATTTAGGAATTGATTGTTTAAAATCTTGTTCAAGATGTTCATCCTTGATAGAGATTTTCATTGTCATTAACTGATTTTCATAAACATAGAGCTTGAATATTTTTTGCATAGTGATTTTCCTATTTTTTTGCTTGCATTTGTCCATTCCGCATTATAGGTTTTGATCCCTTCAATAGTCTATCCCCTGATCCCTTCCTGGGTGATTCTTCTAATGACTGTGCTGACCATCGCCCCGACTCAAAAAAATGGCGGGGATGATGGAAAAGGGGCAAAAGGCCCTAGATCTATGATAGGGCACAATGAGTATGTTTGCATGTCACAATGATAATACCAACCAAAAATAAATGGGTAATGTCTATGACAAAGCACCATGAGTATATTTTCATGTCACAATGATAATAATAATTAATACCAACATCTAAATTCATCTCTCTTTCCATTGCAAGAAAATGGGTGCCCCTGCAGGAGGGGATTGGAAGAAACTGCCTTGCACCACCTTGGATTCTTTTCTGTCACAATAGGGTTATCCCTGATTATAAATTCTTTAATATTTTGTTGATTCTCCTAAAATAGCACCCGAAAGTGTACTAAAATAGAGAGATGTGGTCTATGGTTTTCTTCTTCAAAGGGAAAAGACATGTCTCCCTATAAATGAATGTAAGTGTGCGTGAGAATGGGATTTTGGTCGATACATTAATTTATCTTCTAATGCCCAACAGGGCTTCATGCCTCTTACTCATAGTCTTCTCTGTAAATTCACTCTTGGGCTAATAGTTTGACTTGGAAACTTGGAAATGCTGCTATCTGAGGTTCTTCCTATGATTTTTATGTGAGGTTAAGTATTTTGTGGGCTACGTTCTCAATCACATAATAGAAAAACGAATGCAACCAGATGGAGTGATGAAGAATAGGACAATGACTTATGTATTTTATGTGATTTGGGTTAGTCAAATTACAGATAGTATAAATGAATGTTTCCTCATATCTGCATCTCATGCTCATACTTTTCTTCATTTATTCACTGATACAGACCAAAGTGGGAAGTTTCCCTGTTATCAAACCTATTGCTCAACTATACTTTTTGCCCTCTCTAGTTTTACCTCCATGAGATATACATGTATCTATGTCTCTTGTTGGTACCCATTTCCTTTTATTGAGCAACACATAATACTTGTTAATCTGATCTATGGAATCAACAAGCAGGTGGCTCCTTTTAGGGGATTTTTCTACAAAATATGTGGATCCATCACGATTTACATGGATCAATAAAAAATTAGGCAACAAATAGATCTACATAAATTCAGTAGAGTACCCTGTGACAAATTACAAGTTTAGAGACAAAATCCTAAAATTATCAGAATTAAAACTATAATTATAAACAATTATTTTTGAATCTTTAGCATTCAATCAAAATCATCACCTCTGGATGAGTAAAAAGAGAATACTTGATGTGAAGCACATTGAGTAAAAGAAAAAAACACTAGATATCACTAAATGTAAGGCTATCATGAAATGGGTGGTACAATAGGCATACAAATTTTCTCAAACGAGAACTATCACATATACATTTGTCTTGAGCATCCCAATCAATGTTAGACACTTAAATGTCCATACAAAGGATTAAACAATTTATGAAAAAATAAATTCGTTTAAACATGCAGGTTAATAAATAATTAGATAAGATCTTATGGCAAGTTGAATTTGAAACTTTTGAATCAAAAGAAACAAAATGCAAATACATAATAGGATTCTAGCTACTGTTTTCTGATAGTCAACAGGTATAATGCACCAGATAACTCACAATATAGGTTGATAGAACCTCTGTGATATGTGGAGTCTGCACTGCTTGCCAGCCTACCTTCTGAGCTGCTATTGATATTGTACATCTTATTAAATCTGAAATAGAGTAAAATATCTAGGAGACATAACAGACTGGGAATGTAAGTCCTCTATATTGGATGAGAAAAAGAGAACATAACAACATGTAAACACAAAATAACATAAAGGAAACCACAAGAATTTTTGGTTCAACGTGGATATTTCTTGGGGTCAAGATTCATTCACATGTATTTGAAAATGTTGACATGCTTGAACCAAAAAAGGAAGAGAATTCAAAATGTTTTCCTAGTTGTTTAAAATATATTTTCTACAATAAAAAGAAAAAATCATGAATACATGGGCCTGAAATGTCTTACATATCAAGTGTGATAATACATGAATGGATCCCCATCTTGATGTAAAATGTTCTCCATCCTCAAGACTTCACAAGGATTTGTTATAAATATCCATTAACTAAGATTCCATTTCTCTTGAGGAGGAATATTTCACTAGAACATCAGCTGTGACTATTGATGGTGACTACAAAACAATAGGATGAGGAACTTAGAAAGAATAATAATTGAGGAAATGGCCTCTTTTCGAGTAATGATTATTAGACAAGGTTATTAACCTTACAAAATGATGATTTTCCAACTCCATTAATAAAAAAATTATGCTAATCCAGTGACAATAGATCTAATGATCTTGTAGCATTTCATGATTGGGGTCATAATAGCCAATCAAAGAAGTATAGCAGAAGTTGTGAACATTTTGCAATTTCAGCCTCAAAACATACCTTGCACAAGTTATTTTCTTTCTATTTTAGGATACCTTTCCTTTGGTTAGCAAGCTCATATATATTTAAACTTTATTTTGGGATTTTGTTCATATGCCCTTTAATAACAAGGTGATCTATCCAAAACTAGGTAATACTACAGTAGAGGAACAATAAATGTAGGAAATAAAGTGGAATCACATTGTGTGAAACACTTGTAACCCTTGCTAGTATCGCTTGCAGTACTACGACATAAGACAATACTTGTAAACAAAATCTCACCTCCATGTACCTTTAGGAATATAGGAATTCCCCTAGGTATACTTGAAGCCCTCTTTCGATAGGCTAACCAACCGTCCTATTGCTCCAAATGATATAGAATAACACTCGAGGAGACCACTCACTAATACCTAGGTAGTAAAGTTGTACAACTGGAGGAACGATTGACCCACCTTAGTTAGTGCCATGAGATATTACGCCATGTACTATTGTCGAGCCCTTGTATGTCAAGGAGCTATAATACCTGTTATCCATTGGTTAATGACATGATTATCGATTGATAATTTGTTTTCTAATTTTTTTATGAGGGGCAAAATTTGATTTGATACTATAGCAACAATGGAATCAGGCGAGCCCTCCAGATACCTCTCCATGAGAGGAGGATTATCAGGTACATCGGTTGTTTAGTTATGTCATATTTTCAAGTAGGTTATATTTATTGTTCATTGTGAAAAATTGATTAATGTGAAAATTTTTTGTCCTGCACAGGTGGACGTACTCATATGACTCATGCACCCAGACACCAAATCGAACAAGAGGAGCCCCATAGACCTGTCCAATTCATCCCCAATTTCATAGAGCCCATTCCGAGGGGTATATTATACATGGTATAGGTACACATTAGATCAATTTCTAGTTAAAATGTTCAATTTTATGTTATATTAAATGTTGAACAGGTGAATTTTTTTTTTCAAGTGACATGTTTTTAATGTGAAAACATTATGCTCCACAGGTGAAAATGTATGAGTTTGGGTTGGCCCTATTGCTGGTGAGGGACAAAGGAGAAAAATGTCTCAACCTGTGGCATCCATCCCACACTTGGATAGTTATCGTTTAGGTAAAATTTAAAGGAAAATTTATTGTTTGATGTATGTTTAATGTGAAACTTGTTGTGTGTCTCATGTACTTGTGTTATAAAACAATTTAATGTTTTGTACAGTGGCTAGTATAGACCTTCATTCCTCAGAAGGGAACAATCCTAGTCCGATAAGCGAAGAGGATGAGATAGCTTTTCCACGAAGTATTTTCAAATGACTAGACAAGTTTTTTAAATACAAAATTTCCTTATAAATTATTTAATTTTTAATATGTGAAATAATTTAACATGTTACAGGTGGTGGTGGTCACCCTCCTAGGGGGAGAGGTCGTAGGATTCATGATTTTTCTCGAAATCCGAGCTATGATCCCCTTTACACCCATCCCGGTAATATTCCTGAGGATATGCCTTGGGAAGATACCATATACTTACTTAATGTTGATGGGATGAGGGAGAATTCCACGAGATTACACAATGAATTGCAAAGTTGCAATCTCTCTGCCCCTAGTTGAGATTGTCTCCAAATTGTTTTGCACAATTTGGAGACGTTGATAAAGACTTATCGTGGGGTTGGACCATCAAACCATTTTTTTTTTGACATGATGCATAGGAGGAGAGCGTCAGTGATTGGTATCCACTCCTACAATGAAGTTAAAATTAGGGTCACTAAATAAATGGCCTTGTCACTATTTGACTTGCGGTCTGAAGACAAAAAACATCTGAATATTGCAAGATTCAATGATCCCAATATTGAACCTTATATTTATGAGAAGTTCCTGTATGCATATGGAAAGTTCCAAAATAATGATGAGGTGCCGCAATATTTTTTTAGGATGTTCTATGCTCAATTCCGAGAGCACATGGACCCTAACTATACAGATACGGGGTCCAAATTATATGGAGCTGGAAAAGTTCATACATATGAACGACCTGATGTTATGCAAGATGTTGGGTTTAGGCCTCCAGCACCTCGTTTATCGCCTCGACCACCTAGGGTAGTTACACTTCCAGAGGAGTTAGCCATTATCTCTAGTGTTGCATCTTATATGAGGGAGAAGATGCAAGAACATATTGCAACTACTTTAGGAGGGGTGGAAGTTGGCTTAGGGACAAGCCAACCTTCATCTAGTGCAGGAGTTCGTTCATTTGTGAGTAATCCAGATGACGTGTTGAGGGACATAGAGGGAGATGAATTTCTGGAGTATGCATCCTCCTGTACAGACCACTATGAGCAAGCCATTATACAACAAATGCACACCATGGGTGAGGTATGTACAAGCATGTTTTGATCTATTTTAAAATACACATTTATAAGATGAGCTAGAGTGCATGTAACATGTTTTTTTGGTGTATATACATTTAGTCTCCAAAAACTTATGCCAATATATTTATTTAACTTATGTAGTTTACAACATTCTTAGAACAACATTGCTTTTCCCTTGATCCTCATTCTATAGATCATGGACATGATCATGTACAAGTGCCAAATTCATTACTATCTATCTATATTTTTTTACATAAAATTGAAAATGAATTTATGTCACATAATTTTATACGGTATGAGTCTTAACATTATGGAATTTTTAGGTTACACATGAAGGGCTTCTTGAAGACATGATACCTTCATATGTTCTAGTGGTCTCGCAGGTATTATCTATCTAGATTTTTACATTAAATTGCAAGTGACTTTAATATGAACATAATTTTATATGGTGTGGCTCTTAACATTATTGAATTTTTCATATATGTGCTACACATCAAGGGTTGCCTGAAAATATTATTTCTTCTCAGGTTCCATTTGTGACACAGGTATCAATACTTTTCGTTAAGCAAATCTATTATGTTTATTATATTTCTTTTCGCAAAATTTTCTATTAACTTTGGTTTCTACTTTTCAGGCTACAAACAATATTGAGATGATGCAAACTGAGCCCCAAGGAGATTGTGTAGGCTTTGGGTCAGAGAGTATACATTAAACCATGGTAACCTCTTACCATTTCTTCGTTGGTATCATTTTCGCATTATAAACAGACTATCATAGAATAAACAATGTGAATCTACTTTTGTTGCCAAAGGTTAATTTTTTGTGTTTGTTATGCCGGTAGGACCTCAACAAATATTTGTGGTTCGTAGAGATGAAGATGATGCATAAGTTTTCAATAATGTTGAAAAATATGATTAAGATGGTCTTGCAAGCTGGAAAGTTGTTGATTTTGATTCAGTTAAGTTGATATTCAGTAAAATTGATATGGAACATAAAATGGAGGAAGATACAGTGCATATGGAATATAAAAGGGAGGAAATTTCACTGCATAGCTTTCCTAGTAGTATTTGTCATGACCTAGGTCACTTCAGACAGTTTGATAGTGTAAAGGACCCTATGGATCACTTCTACCACCAAGAAACAAACCAGGTATGAATTTATTAAAGGGCATGCTCTTCTCTTCCATTTTTGTGATTTTTGTTGCCAAAAGAAATGTTCTTTTCCATGTTTATGGTGTATTATTGAAGTTTTTAAACGTTTTTTCATAGCATATTAATAAGTGTAAATGGATGAAGAAATTTTAGCATGAATGGAACATTCTCCAAGAAAATTTACCAGGTTTTCTAGATGGAAATCATAATGTTTACATAGATTGTTAGGGAATAGTTTATAGGAATTTCTTTCATATCCTGATGTGATTAATAGTTGACTCATAATAGAAAACTTTATTAGTTTTGGGACATCGAAAATTCATAACCTTGGTATAGAAATTCTTTGAAAAAGTGTACATTTTAAGGTATAACAAGTAGTACTGCAGGGCCTTACATACATGTGGCAATATTAACAGATATGTACACCATTGATTTATGTGCAGCATGATGGTCTGTGGATGAGAGCGTGGTAGTAGATTATACTAGAGGGTGCACCAATACTTTTATAGGCTTTCAAATTTTACCTATTTTTTCCCTATTTATATTGTATAGCATCGGGTATGTGTGTATTTTTTCCTAAGACTTTAAAGTGGTATTTTGAAGTTCAACTTAAACAATTCAGAATGAACATTTTCAAGGTTTTTTTGCAAGAGTTGATTGATGATCTCACTTACATTTTATTGAATTTCTAGTAGAAGTACAGTGAAGATGGAATACACACATCCAGATTTGTTTGGTCGCCTTCTTGAAGATGTTATTTAGATGATATTTTGCGCCATCTACGATTGTAAATCTCTAGTACGATGCATGGCTGTCTCTCGGGGCTTTTTCAGACATGCAACATGCATATCTTCTTTGTCTATAGTTTGTCCTGATAATTATTCTAGATATGAAGAGAAACTGAAAAAGATATACTCAATGGTGAAAGAGTTTCAAGAGCTACAAACACTTGTTGTAAGGGTGGGACGACTTAAGGATGAGCCAGCTTCATGGGCCTACTAAATGTGTTATGCAGAGATTGGTGCTTCTGTGGAGAAATTCATGTTCATGGCTTCTAAATCTAGAGATTTTTTCGAATTGGACAATGCTCTTACTCGTTCAGAGTATGGGCCAGATTTTGATAATGTCATTTTAAAGAGTAGGGAATTTCTAGATGGAACAGAAGGGGAGAGTGAGGATCAATGGGGTGAAACGTCCAATGCTTCAATATCTACCCGGGGAAAATCCAATGGAACAGAAGATATTGATTCTTACCATTGCAGTGAAAGTAGACTAGGCAGAATCTCAACAGGCTTTAAGAATTGTGACCACCAATGCCTGAAAGGGTAAGCTATTTAGCAAAGGTTGAGTTTCCTTTCCCCTTTGTTACAGTTTAAAACTTCCCATTCTACTAATTCAAAGATCATGGAAATAGAGTCTCTGTGTTATCTTTAATAAAGCTTAAGATTCTATCGATTGCATTACCTAATCTATAGCTTGTAATGTAACCTTCCTATCTGGTTCTTCTGGGTTAATTTCTACTTACCGTTCTATTATTTTTTTTCTTTCCTAGAGGAATATGACATAGACAATTATGGAGTCATCTTGTTCCAGTTCAAGTGTGCATAGCTCTTATATCCAGGTAAGTTCTTACCCCAATTTTCTTTTATGTTTATTTTCATCTATCATTTTTACGATTACACTATTTCATGACTCACTATTTAGACTGCTTTTTATGCCTGGTTTCCCTCAAGATTTTTCCACTGCCTGCCCACATGTAATTAAAACTACCGCGTTAAATTGTGTTTTTTTTTCCTCCTTTATTTACCCTGGATCCATTTTTAATTAATGGTTGTTGTTCTATTGAAGTGTCATGTACATGATGTGGTAATCGAATTGAATCAACTCCTTCCCGTTTCTTGTATTGTGGATACTTTCTTAAAAAAGTCCTTTATCTTTCCAGGTCAATTCTACTCCAAGACCACAGGTTGATGTGTTATAACCCCTGGTACTGGGTTCTTATCTCATCATTAAGTTGGCATATTATGTGCAAATGTTGCATGTGATGCATTCAATAACTTTTGTAATTTTCACAAAGGATTCACCTTTATGTTTGGGTTTGAATATGTACTGGATGGATATTGAGCCCATTAGGCTTATTTTTCCTTGTTCATTTATTTGTTTGTTCCTTGGAGATTCCTTGGAAGTGGTGTATGAAACACCAAGACCTATTATATGTTTTATGATTCCTATTATTTTGATTCTAATGGATACAGTCCTCAAGAAGGAAGCCCTTGTTTTAACTTATGAATATGAAGATAATTTATCATTTAAATGCATTGTATTCCCATGCTTATGTTATGAATAAGTCTCCACTGATAAATGTATGTTTGCATTTAATTTATTACAGTTATCTGCTAGCATGTATGGTTTGATTATGGTATCTTCTACAATCATATGTATATTTTCACTGTAGCTATAGACTGGTTCTATTTTCTTTTCATTCGATACAGAGAAATTCCAATGCTTACAAATTTTATATATTGATGTGTACAATACTGTCTAATATGATATTATGCTTATAGTAAGCCTCTCATGACATTTTAAATATGGTTTTAATTCCTTACTGACTGCTTAGAGATATTATAATTGTTGAATGTTTACATATATGAATTTGTTGCATATGCGTAGCTATTTATCAAACGCGGTATCCTTCCTTCAAAGGTAATTTTTAGCTTAACATCCTCTCAAAGGTGTTTCCTTAGTAATTTACTCAGAATCTTGACTCTGATATGTATGTAATATTTGTTGGCTACATCAAAAATATAGATTATATATTTATTTTTCTATTTACTCTACCATGGTGCAATTATTTATAAAATTATATGTGTAACAAATATAATCCTAGATATTCCATTTTAAAGAGTAGGGCATTTCCAGATGGAATAGAAGGGGAGAGTGAGGATCAACGGGGTGAAACGTACAATGCTTCAATATTTACCTGGGGAAACTCCAATGGAACAAAAGATATTGATTCTTGCCATTGCAATGAAATTAGACTAGGAAGAGAATCTCAACAGGCTTTAATGAATCTTGGACTTTAATGAGTCCAAGGGAGTCCCCCATCCCAAGTTTAGTATAGATTGTATCACCATGCGTTAATTAATATTTTTATTGTAAAAGAGTTAAAATGGAGAGAATATACCTGGGAGGATTTTTTGGATATGAATCAATTTGGAAATCTATGCATTGTGTCTATAATTGCACTGGAGAAACAGCTCGATGAAGCCCATGTCCATATTAGGAAAGAAAAAGTTGAGGGCTATATTAATAAGAGGTCGAAATAGGGAAAGATAGTAGAGCCACTATATTTTAGGAGGGTAACATGAATTATGTTGAAAATGAAGCTTGTGTCAACATCATCCAAACCCTATATCGATGTTCCATAACCTCCAATTCATGCATAAAAATCCCATGATCTAGATGCCTTAGATGAAAATCAATTTCAAACCCCTCTTTCTCATTTCGATGATGAAGTTATAAATGTGCAAGAACTCTATGATGCTAGAGAGGATTATTCACCTATCAATAATATTACCCTTTCTAATGTTGCAAGTTTTGGGGAAAACTTTCAAGCACTAGTAAAAAAATTTCAAAGAATGTTGTTGATGGCTGTCAGTTTATCTACAAGGAGAATATTTCTTCTAAGGGTTGGAAAATCATTGAACTTTGAAGCCATGACCCCTGTAAGTCCCTTTTCTGGAAACTATGAGTTCATTATAGATCCTTAATACCTATTACATTTTGAAATGCAGGCTAAGAAATTAAAGGAAAATTCAAGAGGATTAGGAACTTAAAACAAAAGACCAAGGAATAAAGGTCCTTGATCAATATTTATAAGCTAATAAATCAACCCTAAAGGAAGGAAATGAAGAGCTTCATGAGGAATTAGAGAATATTTTAGTGGAGAATAAGCACAATATAGGAAGGGCTAAGAGGTATGCAATCTTACGTTTTGAAAATATATAAAAAGAATATGAGGAAGAAATTGAGAGAAATACAAAGCCTGTCTAGTATACCTTAAGTGAATATAAATATTGTTCCAATTTAAGAAAATGAATTCTATCATAATATCAAGTATGTAAAACTATTAGGATTATTATATTTCTTGTTATGTAATTATCTCCACTCATTGCAGCCTCCACATGTAATGTAAATATTATAAAAACCTAGCTTTGGTTCTAAGCTAGGAAACTGGTCTTGCTACACTGTTATGTTGTTTTGAATCATTGAACAACTCTAAGGCCACTATGATACATTTACTTTCGTGCTCATGTACTTCATAACTGTAATATCAAGTTGATTCCAGGTTCATATATGCATTAAGTTCGATTTTTTTAAGTTTGTGATTCAATTTTATTAGGGACAATAAGCTAGTAGGCTTTAGCCCACCAACCATCCCATTTTCCTTTGTTCCTTTATTCATTTTATTCTCTGATATATATATATATATATATATATATATATATATATATATATATATATATGACTGCTTCTAGATTGATTTGAAGGCATCATGTGTGGTTTGTTTATATGTTCTCCAAACTTGAGCTTGACTTCTTTAGATATAGCAGAGATATATTGCTTTAATTTATTTGCAGTAGTATTTCTTTCATGTGTGATGAGTGTGTGTTTAGATCTTATTAGATACAAAGAGATATCTCCTATAATATATCTCATGTATGATCTCCAGATTTGAGTGAGGAACAATTTAGTATAATTTTTATTGTTCTTTGCTATATGAATGGTATCTTGTTATTTTTAAGCGGGGTTTCTATATTCTTATATGATCTTAATGTTATACAAGGATCACAAAATATACATAATCTAAAATTTCACATTTCTATTTGAGGAAAAAATCATAGGTTATTGGTCAGTCTCAAACCTAAATTTCACAATATTATAGTGAAAACATGAAGTTGGGAAACACTCTTTGCCCTTTTTTGACATTGAAAACTGTAATTTTCTATGTTTTTTCAACTTCAACTCCACTAAACTCATATTTTCAATGCAAATTACATTTTGACATAAAAACAAGATTTGTAGAGAATTGTATTACCTCCATACTGCATATACTTGAAATTTTCAGGAAAACATAAATAGTCACTTTTTGAACCCTAACTTTTTTTAGGGATGGTTATTATTTTTTTGGAAATAAACCATGTCATCATAATCTACATAGATTGCACTAGTGCAATGACTATTTTTCGGTAATTTTCAGATTAAATCCCTATTTTTTATTTTTTTTGAAATGGACGAAGACAAACAAACGGTGATGTTTCAGTACATTTTATGAGCCCTAGATTTTCTTTTTGATGTGATCGTTAATAAGAAAAATGAGAATACCTTTTTGAAGAAGACATGGAGAGGAATTGCAATATGATTTTTCTGATTTTTTTGGTGTTGCCATTTTAAAGTTATTGAATTTTCATTCACTGCAATTTTCAAAATAATGAAATTCCACAGTGACAGTTTATTATAAAATTAATAAAAAATTGAAATTTTTAACGAAAGTCCACAAATATTACATCATTAGAAACTATATTCAGAGATGAATTTAATGGTACTAGGTCTGAAAGATAACATTTTGTTTTTGTAGGTGTTCCACCCCTCCAAAGCTGCAGGTTCCTGAAAACTACAAAATTTTATGGGTTTTTTGTTGACCATAAAGTCTCGACCGAGATAATTTCTTGGGTGAGACATTTAATAAACTCTCAGGAAAGAAATTTTAAACTCTCGACCAAGATATTAAACCACTACAGGTTAAATTTAACCGTGCGGCTAAACTCTCGCCCGAAAGTTGTACAAACTCTTGGCCGAGAGTTTGCACCCGAGAGTTTACCCAAGGCATACTCTCAAACAAGAGTTACATAACTCTCGTCTGAGAGGCTACTAAACTCTCAGGCGAGAGTTTAATAAACTCTAAGATGAGAGTTTATTAAACTTTAATCGAAACATTTTATCTTCGGCCGACAAAATATTGCGAAGGTTCATCATACCATTGCGATGTTTCGGGCGAGAGTTCTATATAAATAATCTTGTTCAAAAGATTAATTCCACAATATTCCACACACCATTCTGAACCAGTGAAGGTGCGAAGGTGCGAGGGTGCGAATTTTTTTCCTACAAAGGTGTGAATTTTATCTGGGTGCAAATTGTTTTTTGGCGAATTTTTTTTTGCGAATTTTTTTTTCAAACTTTTCCTGGGTGCAAATTTTTTTTTGAATATTTTTTGGGTGCATGAAGGCATGAAGTATTTTTGAAAAATTTATTTATGAATTTAACTATTTATTTAATTTTTTCTCTTATGGAAAGCATGAAGTACTTATTCTGAAGTCTTTATGTTTTTTTGGGTATTTGGTCCAAATAGAATTGGATTTTAGGTTTCCAATTTTATGAACATGGGAAACAAAAGGAATTCCCAATCAAGGCATGATCTAAATAGAACTGATTCAGCGGAAAAGAATGAGAGATTACAAAAAAAAAGGCGAGAGGAAAGGGAAAGATTAAGCCATGAAATAAATGTGGAGGTAGAGCATCATGAAAGAGATGTAGAGGTGCATGACAACGATGAGGAAACGAGAAATGTTGAGGAACTTGTAAATGAGAATATTGAAAACACAAATGTCGAAGAGAATGTTGAGGAACTTGTCAATGAGAATATTGAAAACACAAATGTCCAAGAGAATATTGATATCGATCTCACTGGTGAGTCAATAGTTTCTTCAATTTGAATTTTGTATTTTTTTTTTAAACATTGTAGTTCAAGATATTTTTAAAATTAAAAAATATATATGTCAATTTCAAATTAGAAGTTAATATTTTTTTTAATGCAGGGAAAACATCAAAACCACAAGAAGATACTACCACACCTCCAATTGCACTGCAATTAATTGGAAGTTTCAAGAACGTTGTATACGAATACAACTTTCTAGATAATATGGATCCAACTAAAATTGAAGAATTGGGACCACCAATGCCTGAAAGAACAATTCGAGATAAAATAAATTGTGGGTTGAAACATCTTTTTGAAGGTAAATCTATCATAGCACAAGCTTAGATGTTACGTAGATTTTTAAGGCACAAATCTCTCAGAAATGTTGTGAAATTATTGGGCATTAAAAGTGAGAAAGAGGTTTTAGTAAATCAAATGGTATCAAAAAATGTGACGTCGGCGCTTGCCACACTAGCCAAAAAGTAATCTCAAGTTGAAAATAATGCTCGTAGAGCACTTTTAATAGATGTACTCGCGAAACAAACTGCATCAAGTCGGTTGATGTCAAAAACTTGAAAATTGTTTAAAACATCAAGAAATATTTTATGGAGGCATACAAAATTTAGAATTCAATTAGATGAGAATGATGAACTTGCATGTTGGGCTAATATGTGCAGGCATCCATATCATGATAGACTTCTTGATGGTGTGAGGGATAGGGTAAAAGAGTTTTGGAATTTGAATTCTCATGTGTCGCCAAATGAAAAGGATGTTGTATGACGTCATATATCTAATGGAGTTTATAAAACTCATGCCAAACATATAACACAGGTCAGTCAAGTAGAATTATTCCAGAACTTTATGGAGAGTAATACTGATGTGAAGGTTTCCTTTAGAACATTTGTGAAGATTAAACCATGGTATGTCAGGCCTATCACTGTTCGAGACACATGTTTTTGTCGATACCATGTAGAATTCCAATTATTTTATGAGACATTTGTAAATTTTGGCATAAAATATTGTTGGAATCACAATTGTCGTTAGACCAAAAACCGCAAGCGTTAGTCTCCGCTACAATCGCTAGAGTTAGGATCCACGAGAGGCAGTTAGTCCATGTCGCGAAACACACGGGAAGCGTTGAACCCAATGTCCAACAATCTCCCCCCCAACGCAAGCTGGGTGAGTTTCAAACTCGAGACATGTCGCTCTGATACCACTTGTTGGAATCACGACTTTTGTTAGACCAAAACCCGCAAGCATTAGTCTCCGCTACAATCACCAGAGTTAGGATCCACGAGAGGTGGTTATTCCATGTCGTGAAATACACGGGAAGCATTGAACCCAATGTCTAACAATTGGTCAAATGACCTCCCTCCTTCAAGTGTTTGTGAATTTTTATCGAAGATATTATGTGCACGAGAGAATAATAAATTATTTTATAAAAAATAATGTGTTAGTGGAAGAAAATGCCCAGAATGTTCTCATTTGGCACTTTACGATGCAAAGTATCCCATTGATCCTAATGATCCCAGACTGTCAAATCTCAGTCTGAGTTGGAAGTGATATGAAAATGTTACTTAAGGGAATTATTGTAATTGGAATATTCCCTCATGAACGACTGTGTAATGAACTAGGAATTATATTGGTGTTGTGACGTGTGACCTATTGAAAGGTTGTAATAATGGTGTCCCTTTTGAAAGTATTTTTCTGGTGTGTGAAAAATGTATTTTATTTTGGATACAAGTTTTTTGGAAAATATTATTCCAATTGTTCAACCAAGTGACATAGGATTTCTTCTGACCTTTTATCATGATTACAAGATTGTATATAATTGATTATGTTTTACAGGGTGGTTGAGCTATCTAGAGGACACAATAACCCTATAATATAATTTCATATGCTTTAAAATCTAATCGCTAGTCCCCTTATGCATAGGTCTCATCTGAGAGTTTTTGCTTATCACCCCAATATCCCAAGGATATTCTATGTTGATGTTTAGAAGACACTGAAGATAGACTAGAACTCTCTTTAGGAAGAGGATGTTCCAGAGCTTTGGCATTTGCAATATTTCCATTTGACAGTGTTTGTCATTTATCTGACATTTTAGTAGAATCAAACTTAACGTCAGAATCTATTTCTTTCACAGCAGTGTTTCTCTTCCTATATGAAATAGATCCCCTACACTTCAGTGCTACAAAGGCACGTGCTTTGCAGTGTAAAAATTTTCTAGAAAATATTTATAACTACTTAAGGTGATGGCATAAGACAGTGAAGTAAATGATGGCAATCATTAATTTCAGTGGGTGGGACAATGTTAACTCCGTGTCAATATTTTATTGCAACTAAACATCAATTTCATTCTTTGTAGTAAGTTTGTCCAACTTCAATGCACATTCAAAAATAGACTTATGCTAGTATCTCGTTTTTCTAGCATCATCAATTTCATTATTTGCAGTAGGACTATCCAACATCAATGCACATTCAAAAATAGATTAATTCTTTTCAGATGTATGGATACACTTTGGCCTCCCACTCACCATTGTTTCAAATCACAAATTTTTGTTTCTCAACCAATTTTGTGAAGTCAAACATCTTGAGTTGATCCATGTGGACAGCTAGTTGAACATTTTATAGGAACACATAACTCATAGGCAAATTCCTATATGCAATAGATCCCCTACACTTCAGTGCTTCAAAGGTGTGCTTTGTAGTGTAAAACTTTTCCAGAAAATATTTATAACTACTTAAGGTGGTGGCATAAGACAGAACATCATTAATGTCAGTGGGTGGGTCAATGTTAACTCCATGTCAATATTTTATTGCAACTAAACATCAATTTCATTCTTTGAATAGACTGTCCAACATCAATGTACATTCAAAAACATATTTATGCTAGTATCCCGTTTTCTAGCATAATCATTTTCATTCTTTGCAGTAAGACTGTCTGGCATCAATGCAAATTCAAAAAAATATTTTTAGGTTACTACAAGGAGATGAAAAATAAAAGTAGGAGACCTCCATCATGAGAAGAGACAATAATGAAAATATTAGCCACATCAAATATAAACTTAATCTAAACTAATGAAGAGATGCAAATATGATGACATTTGATATCAAAATTAAACTAACAATACAATAATATATATGTAATTAAATATTCATTCATCACCATCATACGCATGCAAAAAAAGGGGCGAGTTAAGATCATCTAGGAGTAAACATCACAGACACATTAAATCACCATATCATGGACCATTAAATCACTATAACTTAATTATATAGAAAAGTACCCTTATCCAGTAGATCATAATATATTGTTCGTACCAACACACATCTAACCATCCACATGTCCATTTATTTGAAAGAAATCCACAATATAGTCTTAAACTATATAAATTCCAATACATTGTAGCAATTATATGTTTTAACCCTAGAATGAAAGTTCAATGTTCAGCTTGATCAATGTGTTCCACTCATATGAAATGTGCTAGTGGAAAATTTTCCAAAATGACATCATGATCATCTATTAATAACCTCCATTGTCGTCGTTTTTTCTACTCTTCACTTGCTTCAACTAAAACCGAGTTTCTATGAACAAGTGACTATATTAGGCATAAATAACCTCTGGCTGGTAATCTTGAAAAATAATATGATCTTTACCTTTCTTTACCTCTTCAAAGAAATATCCCATTAACACCATTGAACTGATTGGGTATGTATAATTTGATGGATCATTATACTCCTGTAGCAACGTGGATTTATACATAATGCATCATAATAAATAATAATGCACTTTTTCTTGATTATTTTCTAGTGCAATGACAGCGAAGACATCACCTTCTCTAACCATATCAGAAACATGATCATAATCATTATCAATCACAACCACTTCATTGTTTGTTTCCTTGTCAACCACATTTCCAAATGGGGCCAATGGTGTCAATTTTTCATGTTTCCATGGTTTAACAAATTTCTTAATTTGGTTTTCACAGTCACTGATGGACTTTATTTGATCAATACATGCAGAACAAAAGCAAGAGCACTTTCGTTTCTCAATGCAATATATATTTGTCATGTTCTTACTCCTAATTGAGTGTAAACTTCTTGTTTGAGGGATTGCAAGGAAATTAAATGGCTATGATCTATCAACATCACTCATTGCAATATTTCAAAAGTACCTGCTTGAGAAAAACACACACATGCATGAATCAAATTTTGAACAATATTTAATCATTTTTGATGAAAAAATACACACACATGTATACATATATATCTCTAGACATGTATAATATATTGTTAGTTAAATGTGTATGCTTACATGTGCACATCATCCATCCTTGGGTTCGACACATGACTTAAATTGTCTTTGCACCAATTAACAACATCTAAGAATTTGCAAGTCGGGAAGCTGAGTGATGCAATTTATGCCTCCTAAGTGCACGTTTTACGCATGCCCCAGCACCATCGTGCTCTCCTTTTCCACGCCCTATATCAAATAAATTTCATGTATATCGAATGTTGGTTCTCTTATGAAGACGAGACAACCAAAAGAATGATCTTGATGATTTAAATTGACCAGCACAACCATCTGACCATACCCAATGTTCTTTAAAGGTGACCCTTCGTTTCAAAAATTCATTATAAATAACATTAAAACAATGCTGAACAAAACATGTATCATATGTTTGATCATCACTAATGTAGAAATGGTACTCCTTAATCACCTCACGATTATTTTCATTGCTATCAAAACCATCGATATCGAGCTCTGCATGTCTATACAAAATATACACAAATATAGATACTTGGTCTGAATGATAATACTCACTTTGTATCTCCTTTTGTGGACTAAACGTGTAATTCTCAGCAAAATCAACCACTGATAATATTGTTCCTTTTGGGAACACATCACGTGATAGTTTGAATTGTAAATCCTTCCATCGTGCTATATGACAAAGCTTCATATATTTGTATATTTTCACCCTGAACTTCTCCATAAAAGATGTCACTGAAATGTTGTCGTCAAGTAAAGTGATCTTTTTTATGTTGTGCTTGAATCTGCAATAGGAGTACACGAACTTGGGTGAAAATATCAAATTCACTCTAATGACTAGATTTTCTCATGCATGAGATATTTTTGGATTTTTCTTTGACATTGACTCCTATCACACGAATGATGAATATTAAA
Organism: Pinus albicaulis; assembly: GCA_034641835.2. NCBI lineage: Eukaryota > Viridiplantae > Streptophyta > Pinopsida > Pinales > Pinaceae > Pinus > Pinus albicaulis. Next base: position 958,497,404 of record CM076575.1, read on the forward strand.
TCCCCTCACATATGTGCATTTTTTGAAACTTTTATGAATTCAAAAGACCCTATTTAACTCTAAGTGACTCAACCTAATTAACTTAAGACCAACCAAATTTTATCATGGATAACATTTTTTATGAACAAATGTGAAGATACCATCGAATAAGAAAAAACAAGTATGCAGACAATATATAATATTCCTTCTTCAAGAGTTAAAACAATGCACACCTGTCATTAGGGGAATTTTGAGGTCTAAAATGGGCCTCCTAAGAAAAATGTACAATCAAAATTCACTTTATGAGAACCAATCATATTTTAGGGGATCACATCATCCATAATGGTTGAGGTGGAATTTTTTGAGTTATAGGTACTTACTTGTCACATTCTCAATGGTGGATAAAAAATCATGCTTAATTATGGAAGTGCTCTAAGTACTTTTCAAGTCATAAAGTAAAGTACTCATAATAAATGTTATTTCACATTTTTTGAATAAAATATTATTATTGTCATTTCATATTTTTGAAAGAAACAATGCATATCCCTACCAAATCTTCATATATTTACACACTTTTCAATAAATATTATATTTGTATATTTTCAAACATTTATTTATAAATCAAATCAATTCAATATGTAATATAAAATTCATACATAAAACAATATATCATATTATATTATTTTTATATGGTATATTAATTATATGTTATTATATAATTTAAATAATATAAAGTTTAATTAATAATATATTCTAATTAAAAATTTATGAATTTAGATCTATATTTTATTTTAAGTTATTTAAGTACAAAAGACAAATGCATTAGTTGTGCATGATAATGATGTTTTCTTGAAAATCTCATTCCTATTTATAGTCACATCAACACAAATTTTTTATTAATTTTATTTTAGTACAACTTTTGAATTGAATTTAACCATTGTTACATGGATTTTGGTGCAAAAAATGAATTGAAAATTCATAAATATTATTTTATTGGTTCATCTATTATTTTATTATTTCCTTAGGAGACCCATTTTAGACCTCAAAATTCTCGTAATGAAAATATGTTTCAACATGCAAGACTCGCACAAATCCTCTACAGGTTTGGGAGAGTTTGGTCCACAAAGCTACAATAACAACCTGCACTTCCCAAGCTACTCAAAAAATGAAACTGTGTGAAGAAAGATTGCAAAACCTCCTTTTTTAAATCATGTTTTCATTTTTTTCCCATTGTTAATCATGAATGTGTTGTTTTCAATATTTTTGGTTGGTTCTTAAGATGGTTCTATTGTTGGTTTTTGGGATATTTGGCCATACTCCGATGTTGCTCATTATAGACTCTATTCAACAACATAAATGTTTTTCTCCCCAAGCTTGCACATTGCCTAGCCAAGGTATAATGGGCAACATTGGAGTATGGAAAAATATCCCAAAACCCAACAATAGAACCAACTTAAGAACCAACCACTAAACTCACTGAGCAATATGAAGAGAACTAAAGAGAAAGAATCTTGTATAATCTCAAAATGTGGTACAATATTAAACTATTAATGGAATTGGTTCTTAAGAACCAACCATTAAACTCACTGAGCAAGATGAAGAACCAAAGAAAGAATCTTGTATATTCTCAAAATGTGGTACAATATTAAACTATTAATGGAATTGGTTGGTGGTGTAATAGGTACACTAGAGAGTGAGGTGTCCAACATCCCACTTTTCAACCTTTATGTTATGCAACATTTCACTAATGGTGGTAAATGACTTAAGTATATGTGACATGTCCTAGCCTATCTCTTCCCTTTTATCCATACCAATTTTCATATCATAGCCCCCCCCCATTCCAATGGCATCCATTCTCTTGCTTTTATTAGCTCACCTTTTGAGCTTACATCATATGTAAATAGTGGTTTCATGACTGTGGGGAAAAAAATTAGGCTAAGTGAGCTAATTATGTCTCACTATAAACTTTACTATACCCTACAATTTACTCCATATGTACAAACATACAATATGTGGTGCCTTGCATAAAAAACCTGTAGACAATGCCTATGAATCTATACACAAAGCTAGGATTGTGGAGAACTAGGCCCAACTCACACAGTTAGGACTCCAAAAGCAAGCAGGAGGTCTGATAGCACTCTTGAAGGTCACAAAATCCTTGAACAATTTCAAAAGCCATTTTTTTCAGAAATCGATGTTTGAAAAGAAGACTCCCATTCTGTTAGTGTCAGTCTAGTCATACTGCCATCAGTGATCAAAACTGCTCTTTTTCATTTTCATATTAGTTGTCTCATACCAATAAATTTCACCATTCCGCTAGGTCATGTATTCATTAATGGTGGTAATTTTTATCAGTTTTCCCTCATGAGGTACTTGCTGATTTTCCTCTCTATGGTCTTTAGTCATGAGTCACTTTTATTCTCAGAATCATGTCAATAGGCCATAGGATGGGTTTCATTAGTTTCTAGGTCTCACCATGGTCAAGTTAATGAGTCAAATGTCAATAATATTAGCAATGTCATGAGGAAGTCAATAAATTCAAAGTCACTACACCTGGAAGATCAAAGAGACATTTTATTCGGCTTGATGTAATTTTCACCTCAAAACCATGTTTTGAGGTGAAAACGTGATATTTTTCTTCTATTATTATTCATTATGTAATTCTATATCATCATGTGTAATAAGTCACAATTCAGAAGCTGTTATCTCCACAAAGTGATGTCCATGCCTTCAGAGAATTTTTTCACAGCATGTTCAGCCCCAAATCATCCTCCAAGTAGATCCATCAAAAGGAGTCCGAAAGGGGCTTTCCAACGGCATACTACACTCTCAAAACTGACTTTTGGATTGAATTCTATGCCTAAGTGAAGTAAAGGTCCCCTATTTCCCAACCTTCCCTTTTGCCACCTTTTTCCTAAATATTATTTTATTAAAGTTTAAATTTTCCTTTATAAATCCCATTTCCCCCCCTTCCGATTATAAAATCGCATTATAAAATAATTTAACAAATATACGATTTGTTTCAAACCACTTCCCCACCATAAGTTGAAACCTTATGATAAAACTTTATAACAAAGTTTTATATTGTAAAACCCTGTGCCTTCCCCTTCTGTCACAATCGAAACCCTTCCCTTCTCTTCCCCGATCCGATCGCATCGCAAAGGTTCTGCGCCCGATCCGATCGCACCTCCCATTCCGATTGCATTGCAAAGTCTTGCGCCCGATCCGATCAATCACAACCTTCCCTCCTCCGATTGATCGCAACATTCCCCGATCGCACCCCTGATCCCATCGCCTCGATCAATTGCATCGCAAATTTGATATGCGTGTTCCGATTGACCCACGCCCAAAACTCCGATGTGATTGCGACTTCCGATATGTATCCCTCGACGGATCCCCTCCGATCATTCCACAACCGTCGATCTGCCCTCGCCAATCGGACGGCCCACATCCAATTGCGCCATCGCAATCGGTGATTTCGTATATAAACTTGCCTCCGCTCCTTCTCCGATCCCGATTCCGATTGATCCTTGGGCCCACCATAAACCCTCCGCTCATTTATTATAAAAAAAAGAGCTCATTTGTAAAAATCAAGTTGTAATTTATTTCATTTTATCAAAGGCCTCTCCTCCACTACCTGTTCCCAATCACATCGGAGAAATTCTATGATACAATACATTTGGCCCCGCTCCTGAGCCTGATTTCATGTGATCATGCGGGTCCCACCTCCTCCCCTTCCTTTTTTCCCATTTAAAATTAAATTTTCCCTTCATTAAAGGCAAAGTTTCATTTCAAAGGTATTTTTATTAAAAAAGTCAGTTTTATTCAAACAGAATATGGAAAGTGACAATCAAAAGGCCAAGAGAGCTTAAAATAAAATAGAGATATCTACAACAGCAGGAAAATAGGGATTTGCACTTCAGATTGCCTATTTTCATCCATTCAACGTATCAGCGAAACTGCCCAAGTGGTCGAAATGTATTACTGTTTCTTCTTTTCAAGGGCAGTCTATTGGTTCTTTTTCTATGATTGCATTTCAGTTCTTCAACTGTTAGAACAGCTCCCTTTTCTGTGGATCTATGTTCCCACATTTTAGTGTATTTATTGTAATTGTAAATCATTTGTAAGCAGTCTGAATCAGAAAAATCTGAAGTCTGTAATTCAGAAGTAGGGGAATAGTGTGGAAGAAAACTCTGCGCTCCATTGTATAGTCTGACAGGGAATTAATAAAAGATGCAGCTCTGATTTGTGGGATCCATGTGGTATGAAATTTAGCATTTGTTCTCTCTTTGGTTTCATATGTAAATTTTTATGTTTCACCTCTCATTCATAAACATTTCCTTTTGAATGCTTTCAAGATAGAAAGGCAGAATCCATTTTATATGCTCTGCCTTGAGAAATCATTCATGCTTTGTGTTTTTCTTCTGTTTGAAAAGGATCCATTTATTGTGCCCTTTTCAGCTCCTCACCTGTTTGTCTATCCCATCCCTATTTAGCTTTATTTGCTAAGTTTCCTGCCTATCTTGCCCCATGAAATACCCTATGTCCTGATTTAATTCCCGGTTTCAGCTGTCCCATTTTTGTCCCACACATCCCTGAAAATTCATTTATTTTATTAAAGCTTTTTTCCCATCATTTTACCTAGCCTAATATCATTCCATTTATTGTATTCCATTGAATATTCTATCACGGAGAGAGCCCTCTCCTGTCCTTGTAGGGCTAGCTACAAAGTTGAGCGTGGTTTAGTTATTACCCTGTTTTGTCGTTTCAGCTTGGGGTCCAATTTAGGAGATAACACATTCGACGTTCAAAGTGTTTGAAAAACAGAAAAACTTCTACCCCAAATACTGAATACAAAACTCATACATCCCCTTTTTCCAATACCCAAAAATACAAATTACTTTACACAGCTAATGAGAAGAATATTTCCAACGAAACAAGAAATATAGAGCATCACAGATTTGAGGAAAATGGTGTGATAAGATAGGAAAATGCACTGTTACCAAAAAATTCCCATGCTGATCTGTTGTTGTCTCCGGATTTATTGTCCTAGCGTTGTAACAAGAAACGTAGAGAGATTGTTCTTGACTCCATTGTGGGTATTTCTTTTCATTTTTGCAAGCAGAAGAATCTCTGCAGGGAATAAAATTGTGAACATTGTGGTAATATGGACGTTACAAAGGTTTTATTAGGCAAAACATAATGCTCAAGATGTCATTTTGAATCCTACAACCAAATAAAACCGTCCGGGCAACACGAGAAAGAAAAAATGAAGAAACAAAGGCTAACCCTAAAAGAGAGTGTTGAGAAAGTTGCAGCGGGTATGGACTATTTCTAAAACTGTTTTTTTAATTGGATTATTTTTGTAACTGATTAATAATAGTATTCAATCTGAAGGTAGACACTATTTCAATCGTCTAACATCAAAATCAATGGTGCACAATGATAGAAGTGGCAGTTGGGAGAGTTATTTTCAAAGAGGGAAGCTTTACAACATAAATATATTTCTTAGAAGTTTAAATAATATTGAAGTTGAAATATATTTCTTAGAAAGTTAATGAATGTGAGATTAAAATGAATATAAATTAATTCATTTGTTTTTTAAGTAAATTCACTATTCTATTATTTATTTATTTTGTAAGTTCGGTAGGATTATATTTTCATCATCATGTCCAATACACATCACTATGATCGGGGAGGGGAATTGAATAGGTGACTTCACATCAAAGAGTGCTTTAACACATAATCAGACCCGTGGACAATTCATGATCCTATTATTATTATGGATAATTTCATAATTAATTAAAGATGACAATTTTTATTTTTTTTAATTATATGAATTAAAATCATTCAATTAATAATGAATAAATAAGTGTCCGTGAGGTCATGATTAAACGGTGATGAGACGGGTTGTTATAGCACTCATCACAGGTTCAATTCCCTTCCCCAATCGGGGTGATGTATTTGGACATGTTGATGAAAATGGAGTAAAAAAAAAGTGAAAAATAAATAAAAATAAAAGGTACTGCCAAGCTTATCAAAATAATAATAATAATAATGAGTAAATAAGTAAAATATGTTGTAAAATGTATTAAGACTGCAAAGTTAATCAATTAATGGGTTGAGATTAGTGTTGTATTCTATCCTGAAACATCCTGAAACACTGATAATATTGAAATGTTGAATTCAAATGTACATGTGTCTTTGAAATTATCTCAATTTAAGAATCCTATTACCTTTTATTTGCACCTTTTGGAGCAATTGCTAGTAATAATAATACTATTATGTCAATTTAACAATCTTATCAGCCTTTCTTTGCACTGTTTGAGACAATTGCTAACAATAACAATAATAGTTCAACCATATAAGAAACACTTATTTTCGTGCTCCTCATTCCCATCTTAAAGTTGAGACATGCCTACTTTCCATTGCCCCTATTGCTATTCGTGTTCTTCATACGTTGAGTTCAGGGATGAAGGCCATAAACTCCACCGGCAGTCTGTGATGTTGATTACTTTTCGTACTCCAATGGCTCTATTCCTTGGGTTTATGTCTGGGCGAAGAGAACAAAGGAACATATGTGTTAGGCAAATCGGAAGCCAGCTTAAGCAGTTGAACTAGAGCTACTCATTGAAGGCCCAAGCCTCCCTTTGCCCAGTTCTTTTAAATAGATAGCCATGTATTCTAAGGTATCGCTAGACCCATAAAAGCAAGCTGCCGCAATGAATGAAAATGCCCAACTCTGCATATTTATCTTTCCAACAAAACGAAGACAGCCAACAGGATGTGTGTTGTTGGGGTTGTTGCCTGAACGAGTTGCAAAAATTTCCTTTCCCTTTGCTAGATGGGCTTTAGACAAAATTCCTCTATGCACCTGTTGTCGGGATTGGGATCTGAGGCAGGGGCGATAGTAGAATCAACAGCCGGCGGGAACCAACGTCTAAGAAATGGCAGCCGAGAAGAAAATGAGCAACCCCATGCGGGATATTAACATGCTTAACATATCAGTGGGTGAAAGTGGTGATTGACTCACTCGAGCTTCCAACTTCCAAGGTGCTAGACCAACTGAGTGGCCAAACTCCGGTTTTTTCTAAAGCAAGGTATACTGTGAGGTCCTTTGGAATTAGGTGAAATGAAAAGATTGCTTGCTACGTTACTGTTAGAGGAGAGAAGGCTCTTCAGCTTTTGGAGAGTGGGCTGAAAGTGAAAGAATATGAGTTGCTTCGAAGGAGCTTTAAGGACACAGGATGCTTTGGTTTTGGGATTCAGGAGCACATTGATCTGGGAATCAAGTACGATCGTTCAACTGATATTTATGGTATGGACTTCTTTGTAGTCCGAGAGTGCCCTAGATACAGAGTTGGCAGAAGAAAGAGAGTCCAATCCCGTGTTGGCTTTCAACACAGGGTTACCAAGGAAAATGTTATGAAGTGATTCAAGTTAAATATGAATGAGTTATCCTCAACGAATCACAGAATTTTTAAATGATAATTTTTGGTATATTACTTTTTAATTTTTGGCTTGGTTTGCCACTTCAATTGATGCCTAAACCTTAAAGGAAGGGAATTTTCTCCAGGTTATAGGTTCACATTTGTCTTTTGAAGAGATTTTGGAAGGGCAGATTATTTTCACTTGCAGGAAACTATTGTCCTTTTTTTTATAGTATTTAAATATTTTTGTTGCATGCAAAGTTGAAGACCATGCCTCCTTGTGAAGTTCAAGGACATATTCTCTTATTTGAAAAATTGTTTTCGATTTTGAAGTGGAAGAGTTTAGCATCATTGTTGGATTTGAACTAAATAGAGCAACATATTTGTAATATTCTCTTTCTTGATCTAGTCAAAGTGGATAGAATCGATCCATGGTACTTACCATGGTATTTTCCCATGGTATTGACCCATGGTATTTATTGTTGGTATTGACCCATCAAACCTATAAAAGGGGAGAGAAGTTAAGCATTTAGAGCATTCTTGTATTATCTATCTTATTATGTTTGGGTTGAGAACCTGGCCTGGCCAGTTCTAGCATTGATCCCGGGACGAAAACCTCACGGTGATGTTTATGTGGTGAATCCATTCAGGATTCACAAGTGGGTTTCAGTGTCTTATATTTGTCATTGTCAAGCAGTTGTGCATGCCATTTGTAGGATTTTATAGTCTGGGCATGTATTTTACTTTCAGTGAATAATAATATAAATAAAATGGCTGCAATTCTTGTGTTTTGGTTCTTTATGAAAGATTGTATTAAATGAGAACACTAATATGTTTTAGATCTATCAAAAAATTCATTATTTGGAATCTTACAGTGGTATCAGAGTTGTGCATCCTACCAGCCTGAGAGTTTTATGCAAGGAACTTCGATGAAATTTATTTTTCACCCTAGCCAGCATTTCTCACTTCGGTGATATTTATCACCCTAGTTGGATTTTATTTTTCAGTAAATTATTTTATTGGGAGACATAAGTAAAGGGAAAATCATTTATAAGTTTGTGGATTAAATTTGTGAAAATATTTGAAGGCATGATTGACAAAATCTTCATATGAAAAATTAATATATCCCTGTTTGGGTATGGGAGAAGATGGACCGTCTTGAAGAAATTTTGAAAAACAACCAGAAAATCCTTGATGTACTAGTGAGGCTATATGGTCCTTTAAGTAGCCATATCTCCATAGACCAAAATGATAATCAAAGCAAGAACGAAATTTGCATCAAGAATGAACTAAGGAGGAGAGGACTATGCTTTATCTGCAAGGGACCTTGGGCCCTTAACCATTCCTGTCTAGGTGATAAGAACAAGAGGAGATTACTTCAAATCATGGGGAATCTTTTGTAGATGGGTCTATTGATCTTCAGGATGGTGAGCAACATCATGACATTATTCAGGGAGGCTTGCAAGATGACAAGCATTTGGAAGTTCATGAGGGAATTCTACTTAATGATATCGATGAGGTAGACTCCTATACAATGGAGTTCGTAGATTCCCAGGTGAATATCCATAAATAATATGAGCAATCAAGTATACATAAAATTCCACCAATGCATCTATGTTCGATAGTTGAAAGGGATGAACATATTGTCTCCACAGATGAAGGAGACCTGGAAGATTTGAGTGAGGATCCAGCCATAGTGAACCAGCATGATGAATATGATCACAAGGAGCAACATGACAAACATAATGTGCAAAATGGACCATTCCTAGAGAGTTGGTCAAAGGCTCAAGTTGAAGATGTGGTCATTGGGCATCGGGTGCAAACAAGTACAGAGACAGTCAGCACGGCACTAGAATTTCCAGTAGAAGACTTTCGAGAAATGATCAAGCATTTCAAGATAGATCTTATGTTGTTGAAGCAGAAAGTCTGGACAGTCCGAGACATTGCCTTACAGGAGAACAGAAAAATTGAGGAACTCATAGAGGTATGTGCCGAATCAAAGACCAAGTTGTCTAGTGTTGAAGAACGACTCAAATCCCTCATTAGGTAGCAAGAGGAGTACAATTGGGAGTTCCACAGCAGCCCTCTACAGGAGTACATAGATAAGTCTTGCAACACTACCAACAACCCACCTTTATACATTGGGAAGAGAAGGGAAGAGTTCTCCAACTGCATCATGTTGGGTAACAAAGTAGAGAAGCATGAATTGAGCATTGAACAACATCAACATAGTAGATTTGCAAATATTCATCCCTCCTCAAGTATGGATTGGTGAGAGATTATGAGTTGGTATTCTATCGATAGGTTGATTCTTTGGAGGATACTCACAGCCAAGGGCATATTGCAGTTTGGGCCCTTTGGTGCGGGCAGTGATGGAGGGTTGAAATGGTACCATAACCCACAGGTCCTAGGATTTAGGTGGCATTGGGATCCGGGAGAATCCATTGGGGAAATGATTGTTTGGGATCCAGGTAAATCTATTGAGGGGAGGATTGGTCGGAGGATTGTTTGGGATCCAGGTATTGGAGGATCCATTCAGGACCATTCAACATGAAGGGTACATCGGATTGTATGGGATCCTGGTATCAATGTACAAATGCTTTTGTTGTGGATAGAAGTGGATCGCTTGAGGACAAGCAATCTTTGGGCGGGAGGATTTGTAATATTCCCTTTCTTGATCTAGTCAAAGTGGATAGAATCGATCCATGGTACTTACCGTGATATTTTCCCATGGTATTGACCCATGGTATTTCTTGTTGCTATTGACCCATCAAGCCTATAAAAGGGGAGAGAAGTTAGGCATTTAGAGCATTCTCGTATTATCTATCTTATTATGTTTGGGTTGAGAACTTGGTCTGCCCAGTTCTAGCATTGATCTCGGGACGAAAACCCCTCGGTGATGTTTATGTGGTGGATCCATCTAGGATTCACAAATGGGCTTCAGTTTCTTATATTTGTCATTGTCAAATAGTTGTGCATGCCATTTGCAGGATTTTATGGTCTGGACATGTATTTTACTTTCAGTGAATAATAATATAAATAAAATGGCTGCAATTCTTGTGTTCTGGTTCTTGATGAAACACTGTATTAAATGAGAACACTAATATGTTTTAGATCTATCAAAAATTTTATTATTTGGAATCTTACGATATTATTTTAATGGTTGGATGTATCAATGCATTTATGTGTTAAAATCCAGGATCGTTGTGTTTTCTTTAAAAATAAAAAAAAAAATAAAAAAGTGTATTTTCTTCCGGTTCTAGGCCAACGTCCCATGTCTTCTAATCGGTACTGCTTTGTTCGAGCTGAAAGTAAGTATAATTGGTGAGCATTTCTGCTATTTATCAGAATCTGCATTCCGCCATAAGAACTTGCGTTATTGTTCTGGTTATAGCTAACCGAGATTGAAAACAAACCAGTGCTGATTTTGGTTCAAATCTGACACCGGTGTCACTCGTGGCTCTACTTGAAAAATTATGGAGAAGTATGTTTTTAATTTTTGAGGGTTAGAATTAGGCAATCAAAATTTCCGTGAGATTGTACAATTTTATCGTTTAAAATATGTTGTGTTTTTTAATATATAAATAAAGTGAGCGTGTTTTCTAAAATTTCTATGTTATTGAAATTGTGTAAATCACAAGGTTCAAATTTATTATCTCAAAAATCCTACCAAATTTTAGAAAGTCCCCCAAAACTCATGACTGTCTGTCTGTTTCTGACTAGAGGCAGGTAGTGTGGTGATCGTTCCTCATAAACCACATGTGAGAAGAATCCAACTTTGGCAGCTTTGCTTGTAGATAAACTGGGTTTAAGGGCCATCTTTATGAGGATTGTAGTCAGAAACAGGTAGCGTCACGAGGTGACGGATTCTTAAACTACAAGTGAGAAGAATCCAACTTTTGCAGGATAAACAAGGCTTGAGGACCATCTTGATTGTAGATTTTTTTTACACAGTTACAAAGTTAATTATTTTTTTCTTAACATTACGATAATAGACCATCTTTGTAGGATAGACCATCTTTGTAGGATTGTAGATTTTTTTTACACAGTTATGAGATAATTTTTTTTTTTAACATTACAATTATAATAATATTATTAATAATATCGTTAGAGAGATTTTAGTTTATCTAGGCCAGTCGAATCTGAAATCACTGTGTTGTGAAATAATATATAAATTATGAAATTCGAAATTTAAATCTCCCTACTTAAGCGACTTTTTTACATAATAACAATTATTGCATATTCTTAAAATGGAAGCTTAAAAAAGATGACTTAAAAATAGAGATGACCGTCATAGGGATTTATCAATTTTTTTTTGGTTTATAATTTGTTTATATCATTGGGTAACTGAAAATAATGAAAAAGTTAGCTGGTAAGCATTTTGATTATGGGTGGAAACTTGCTCCACAGAAAAAGACTTGGGTCCTAAATCTTTGGAACCCAACAATCCATACCAACAGATCCAAGTAATTCGAAAGAGACATGGGCTCACTTCAAAGTGCGTAGCTTCTGATGGTTTTCTTCCACGGTTTCTATATAGGGATGGTTGGTCAATTAGCCCCACAGATTTGCATGGTAACCATGACAGACTTGTGTATGTTCGAGAGGAGAGTGCTTACTTGAGGGCACAATTACCCCCTTCCAATTTCTCATTCAGGGAAAGATCACCTATTCTTATAGTTGGTGAATTGTACTGCCCCTTATCTTCATCAAGCCTCTCAAAATTTAGCTGATGGAGACAACCTTTTACAAGATGGAGCTAGAGAAATTTTGGGAGGAGATTTACAGAACTGAAGTCATTATTGTTGGTAAAGATATATTTGTGCAAAAAACAACAAGGGTCAAAGAATCATTACTATTCGAAACTGAGGTAGTTGAAGAGATTAGAGATGATGATGGGAGTGTTTGAATGAGAGGAATAATGCAGAAAAGGGGAAACTTGGAGGGTGTGAGACTTAGCTGGCCTATTATTACCAAAAAAATTATTACAGATCAAGGTAGACAAGGATTAGACGCAACAAGCAGAGATGTGAGTCGATAAATTATTCAGTAACAGTAACAGTGGCATGGGAAGAAAGTTTGAGTATTATGTTGTTGTGGAGAAATATTTATTGAAAAGAATGGATGGAACTTGTTGCTGTGATTATTCATTTAGAAATTGCAACCAAACCAAATAGAAGGAAAGTGGGAATAAAAATGCATCAAATCTGAGAAGGAAATAATATGGTGACTCAAAAGTACAATCGGTTATCTTTTGTCTTATATCTATATTTATCTATAAATAGATGTATTTACTAAAATAACTTATGATTTCATATCTAGCGTAACATAGTTGTAATATAGTATCAAGTATTATTTGGGTCAAACTCATTTTCGTTTAATTTTGACAATGAAAAATGTATCATAAAATGTTTTTTTATGTTAATAATGGATTGACTTCAATCAAATTTTATTAACAATATTTCATTTAATTTATTTTTACTCCTACTATGTTCAGTGTTTTCAGTCTTGTTTTTTTTCAAGGTTATTCTCATTGATGTGCTTTTTATCTTTACATTAATATTATAGTGTTTGTCAAATACATGGAAATTGCACACATTGCTTTTGCTCATTTTCTTTAATCTCCCTACACTTTCACTTGCTAATCTAATTGGGGATTTTATGAATTTTTTGAAATATTTTCAAGGAATCACAGAACGAAACGACACGACCTGAACGCGTTTGAGTTGACGCCCCCACACAGCGCGACACGACACTCTTGACCGAACGAAGACACAAAGGAGCAAACGGCAAATGGGCCGCATGAATGTGCACAAGGCACTTGTGCAGTCACAACTTAGCAAAATTGACAAGAGCGCCCTCAAACGAAACAACCCAACCTAAACGTGTTTGGGCAGGCGCCCCCACACAGCGCGACACGACGCGCTCGACCAAACAAAAGCACAAAAAACAAACAACAAACAAGCCGCACAAACATACACAAGACACTCATACAAACAACTCATAAACAACTTAGCAAATTTGATACAGATATTTCTGTACAATAAATCTGAAAATCCCATCATAATATAAATTTAGCCACCAGTGACCCTTCAAATTTCTCGAACTTCTCTATTGTTTATGTTCTTAACTTATTCAGCTTTTGGCGTTCCTTTACCCTTCTCCGCAAAATTGCTATTTTATAAGAAATAGAAAATAATGCTTATCCACATTTATAGCTCATAATAAAAGCATAAAAGCAGACGAATGAATACAAAAACATTATCTATAATATTCGTTCAAGTGCATGAGCAAATCATTAAAGTTTGAATATGTAATCCACGTTGCTGCGTGTCACGGTCAGCCCCACCGTATGGGATAAACCAAACAACTGTCCAGTGCCCCTCCTGTAAAGCTGCAAACCAGCAGACATGTTTCCATTCGCCGCACACAGAAGAAAAGTCGCCATCTATCTGTGGAGCCCCCTATGAATTACCAGGAAACTCGTCAGGGTGTGCATTTCCTTCGGTGCATCAGCAATTTACTTTAATAATTAAAGTTCGAAAATTATTAATCCACGTTGCCTGCCGTGTCACCTTCAGGCTTCAACCCATCGGATGCCATAAACCATTTTCCTTTCCGGTAAAGCCAAAACCAGCAAACATGTTTCCATTCGCCGCACATAGGGGAAAAGGGCGACATCTATCTGTGAAACCGCCTATAAATTACGGGGGAAACTCGTCAGAGTCTCCATCAATTCGAGAAGATTGGAATGTACTAACAGCGTTTCAGTAGCAATATAGCAGGAATTTGCGAGGGTTGTGAGTGAGCATATTAAATATTCATTCATTTCTGTTTTGAATACGGGAAAAAATGTCAGTTGTGGCACTAATTTGGTGTGAAGAGATGCAGAAGCTGCGTGACCGCACCTCACAAAAGGAGGAGCAGAGGCAGGGAGTTTCGAGTACTGAGGAACCGTCGGCGTTAATGGGAGGAATGCAAAATAATAGTAACAAGAATTTTGTTGCTGCGAAATTCGAAAAATGGTTGTCTCGAACTGTTTCGTCGCCCTCTTCTTTGGCCATCTATAACATGATGGAGTGCTTCTGCCACTGATCCATTTATTCCATACATTACACAGCGCGCTCTTTCTCTGTCATGCATTTAAATGATTTCAGTGTTGATGGCTGTAGGAAGTACATATATGTTTATATGTTAATGGGATGGGAGAGCGATGTGATGTTTGTAAATGGGATGGGAGAGCGATGCGATATTTGTATTCAATATCATGATTTTGTAATATTGTTTCAGGAAGTTTATTTTTGTATAAAGTAAATTTTATAATGCAATAACCTCGAAATGTGATTTAACAATGGAAGTCTGACAGACTTAATTTGATTCTGGTTTCTATTAGGACAAACTTTCCTTTTTCTTTTCATGTACACTGGTTTCTCATTATCTACAAAATCGTCTGGAAAGGGAGGAATCTGTAAAATGGGCCATTTGTTTTTCCCAGGTGAGCATTTCACTTTCTGGCTCGATATCAATTGAGGAATAAGGTCACGGCTCTTTCCCGAGGAATGAAGTAAATCAATGGTCGTAGTTTCTTCGTGTTCAAACCTCAAATAGGGTTCAAATAAATAGGGAATTGGAATGCAATTTTCAACATCACTTAATATATCCATAGCCATAATTTTAGTGTATTATGATAAATAAGGTCATTGGATCTTGTTTTGGAAGTTGCTACATTTGTTCTCGCTCCAACTAATAAGGAACTCATTTCTTCATAATGGGCCTAACGATATGGACAATTTTGCCGCTTAATAAAGGGAATGTACATATTTTTTGACAAGAAATGGTTTCAGTTCGACGCTTCCGAAAAAAACAAATTCCAGAAATGCATTCAAGAAAGAGATCTATTCGACACTACTGTCAAAACCTTGTCAAATTTTAGTTACAAAATCTCGATGACAACTGATTTTTCATAAAATAATGAGGGTAAAGAGTATTTAAAAAAACCCCAGAGGCCTGTAAACACAGACTTCATTTGATTGAACAACTTCATCCTTCGTTTCTTGGTCAGGGAGAGGAAAAGCAATCCATCAATTGGTCGGCTCCTCGAGACGCAACGGATAGGAATCTCTCTGCATTTCTGCGGCGGCATTCTATCTTTTGTTTCTGCCGGATGCGTATGAGGAGAGAGGCCGTATCCAGGGGCTCCTTCGGAAACAGACACTCGCTCACCTCCATCGTTCCACTATCATTTTCCTCCTATTTGCCACTATTTTTCTTCTTCCAATGTTTTAAGCTTCGCTAGCAGAGGAGTAACCTCGGCAGGAGACAGAGTCTTCAGACCGGCTTCTGAAATCAAGCAGGTGTATTATAATGACCTCTCGGGTAGAGTGGCCACTTTGCAAAAAAGGGCTCTAGTCGGGTGCTGGCTCTTTTCGGATGTGCAGGAAATGGATATGGTAGCATGGGTCAAAGTCACCTCGAGTCCAATTTTGGGTTATGCTCCAAAAGTCAGCCTGATGAGGTTCATCATCCACTTCCTACACGAGGATGATTGTGCGAAAATTCTTAGGTGTACTTGGGTTCGTGGAACTTTTTCCATGGTATATGGGTTTTAACCCGATAATGGAGACGTCGAAGAATAACATTGTCTAGGTAATGTTGTCTAGGTTTCTACTTGAATTCTGGAACTTGAAGGCGTTGACGACGATTGGCAACTCTATTGGGTGTAGGAGGCATATTGATCTGAGGATCCTGGGTGCTAATGATAAACGGATCGACTAGCTCTTGGTTGAGATTAGCTTCTCTCGAGGCTTGCCAGGTAATGTTGATTTACAATGGGATCATCGTCGACACCGCCGGCGGATTGATTTTTGGGGTCTTCCATTCCGGTGTCTGGTATGCCACCACACTGGTCACCTAATGAGCAGATGTCCTTCTCGGCGTCGGCAGATGGCCCTCCTCAAACCAAAGCAACGATTTTACAAGCCAGTGTCTCGAAGTACCCTTCCGCCTAATCATCATAGTTTGGGTAAGCCTTCATCATCTTCATCTCATCCTACTCATAATTGTACTTCTACATCTGGAGTTGACCGACCATCTATCCCTCGTAATAAGCTCGAGCTTATTGAGGATCCCCTTCACCATGAATCGTGCATTTATCCTCTGGCCTTAAGTACTGTTTCTCCATCCAATCCTCTGGAAGCTGCAAACAACCCTTTTGCTGACCCCGACCTTGAACCACCAGTCTCTATTGATCCTCTGTTAAATCTGGGGGATCAATCGTGAGTATCCCCTTCCATGTCGTCGCTCGAATGGCCTTCCCCCTCACCCACTCATGACTTGGAGGGTGGTGTTCCTCCTGACTCGCCCAGAAACTTGGTTGATAGCGACGTTGATTTCCTTTTATGTAATCCCTCTCTTGATATCGCAGCTCTAACTTTATATGACCAGCCTCCTCTTGAACCACCTTTATCCATTTCTCCTGCATCAGCGCTTAACATTACAGTTAGGAAAATTTCTAAAAATGGATCGAGACACTTTAGGGGAAGGGTTGAATCCAAATCATTGTTTTTGGATGACTTGGATGGCTTTAGGGATATACCCATCTCTTCATCATCTGATCTTCGAGAACTTAGAGCAAGCCATCCCATCCGAGTTCTCGTATGAATTCAATTCTCTTCCTAAATATCAGAGGGATAGGCGACCCCTCGAAGCACCTTCGCCTAAAAGAACTTTTTGCAGAGACCCAGCCTAGTATAGCAGTTTTTCAAGAGACCATGTGCTCGCGATCCAAAGCCCTTAGCATCTTTACTCATATCCGTCCCGATTGGCATGCAATGGGCATTGATTCGATAGGTAACATTGGTGGCATGCTAGCCATGTGGAACCCGAAAATGGCCAATTTTCATTCATTCGAGGATTCGTGGCTACCCTAAAGTTGTTCATTTGATAAACCTGTATGCTCTGTGTCATCATCGGTCCTATTTCTGGGACCGCCTAAATTCATCAACAATCCTTTGCATTAGTAATCTTTTCATTATTGGGGATCTTAACTCTACACTGTCGGTGGGAGAAATATGGGGGCAGAATTCCCTACAGGATCCCTTGGCTGACCAAATTTCTCGGATTTTTATTGACCATCATCTAGTGGACATATGTCTGGTACCCCTTGCACCGACATGGACAAACCGTCGTTCTAGAATTGATTTCATTGGGAAAAGATTGGACAGGGTTATGGTTCACGAAAGTGTTTGTGAACTTTTTGGCAATATGCAATCTTGTGTTGTATCAACATATTTATCTGATTATATGGCCATCTCTCTCACCTGGTGCATGGAACCCGTCAAACATGGTTTACCATTTAAGTTTAACAGAATTTGGTTAAAGGACCCCCATTTCCAGCAGATGGTATCTTATTTTTGAATAAAGGAAGAAAGCTCCTAGGAAAGAAATGTGTGGCGGAATATGTCAAACAAGCTACATAGGTTTAAACAAAAAACAAAATATTGGGAACGCATGAAAAAGGAAGAGATGAAAGATGAATTGAGATCCATTTCTGGAAGGGTAGCGCAAATATGTGAAGAAATGAAAGAATCCCCTCTGGACCCACAAACATATACCCTTTTGGATGACCTGGAAAAGAGGAAGGCTGAAATTCTGAAAGTCCAAGAGGTGACTTGGAAGTTTAAAAGTCGTGCACAGTGGCGAAAGGAAGGAGATCTAAACACTAAGTATTTCCATCAAGTTGCAAATGGAAGGAAAAACAGAAACTCAATTTGGCATATTGAAATGGCAGGAGGCAATATGGTTCATTCTACACAAGAGATACGAAGGGAGGCGTTCTCATACTTTTCCGATTTATATAAGGTTGAGGAAGGGATTGATCACCTGAGCCATAAGTGGGTGTTGGATCATATTGACCAAATGTTTGACTTACCAACAAATGAGGAACTGGGTTGGGTTATCACAAAAGATAAGATTTAGGGAGTATTTAAATCCTTTGCACAGGACAAAACTCCCGGTCTAGACGATTGGCCGGCGAAGTTCTTTATTCATTTTTTTGAGCCGATGGGGGACGAACTACAAGTATTGGTGGAACGGTCCAAGTTATTGGGGTTCATTCTAGGTGACATGAATTCCACTTTTCTTACGCTGATTCCAAAATCATCTAGTCCCAGGACCTTTAAAGACTTCCGACCCATCGCATTACGCAACGTAATTTACAAAATATCATCCAAAATTATAGCACATCGAATAAAAGGGGTCCTATCCAATCATATATCCAGCGAACAATATTGGTTCCTTCAGGGTCGCTCTATCCATGACGCTATAGCAACAACACAAGAAGTACTTCACTCAGTTCACTCCAGAAAAATGGAGTCTCTCATCATGAAAGTGGATCTATATAAAGCTTATGATTGTGTGGATTGGTATTTTATGAGGTTGATCCTCCCAAATATTGACATCTCTCTTCCTAATATTAGATGAATTATGGCTTGTATATCCTCAGTCAGATATGCGATTATAATTAATGGTTTGCCTCAGATTTCTTTGTGGTTGGTCGTGGTCTTCACCAGAGATGTGCTCTATCCCCCTTAATCTTCATCCTTGTCATGGATGGTTTCAGTAACATTCTCAAAAAGGCTAATCAAAAGGGCTACTTTCAAGACATTTCCTTTTCTCCCTCTATTTGTATTTCTCACTCATTATTTGTGGATGACTTACTTGTCTTTGGCATGCTCTTATGAACTCAATGGTTTTATCTTCATTATATTACTCTCCATTCTGGGGCGGCTTCTAGATTGCACATTAATAAAGGGAAGTCCTTCCTTATACATGCATTCAGGGACATAAGTGAGATCACCTTCATAGCAAATTTATTTGGAGTACAGTTAAAGCACATGACAGAGGGCCTCTCATGTCTGGGTTTCAGGCTGAAGCCCTGTGGTTACAAATCTTCTGACTGGACCTGCCTTGTTGACAAGTTCAATAGTAGGATTTAAAGATGGTCTCATTGTTGGTTGTCATTAGAATGGTGTTATATTCTCATACAAGTGGTCCTACAACAATAAGCTATGTATTGGACCCATTTTTTTTTACCTTCCTGTCCGCATCATTTCTCTCATTAAAGTTGTTATTTCTCACTTTCTGTGGTCTGGGGCCACAAAGGCAAACAAGATCCATCTATGCAAACTTGATGCCCTCACCGTTCCAAAGAAGTATGGGGGCTGGGGATTACTGAATGTGGGTTCTTTCTCGAATTCCCTCCTCATAAAATCTCTATGGAGAGCGCTCACTGGGAAGGGCATCTGGCCGGCTCTCATCAAGCTCAAATACTTGGATGGTACCCCTCTTTTGCAGATTTATAGAAACTCCTTTGCATTCCGAAAAAGAGGGTCCTTTATCTGGAAAGGCTTCCAGAAAGTGATGGGGCTATTTTTTGGGCATTTGACTTGGTGCTTCGGCAATGGTCAGCTCATAGCATTGGGATGTGATAGGACCATGGGACTTAGCTCTGGATTGCAGATGGATGACCATCTTTACCATAGACTGACGCAGAGGGATAAATTTTTTATTTCTCAAGTGATCTCTCACTGGCAGCAAGGCTGCCTGATTTGGAAAACAATGACAGACCTAGGGTTAAGTGGGGTGGAAGTTGGCTCATGGCAGTTGTTTGTGGCTAGTTTGCAAGTTGGGGGATTGTGACTTCATCAGGAAGGTGGCAGCATTATATGGAATGGGGAAATGAAGGGGGAAGCTTTAGTGGTGGCAGACATCTATCATCAAATTATATATAACCAGTTAGTGGAAAAGGTCCCATCACCATTCCGGTCTTACTGGTATTGGAACATCCCCTACAAAATTGTGTTTTTTCGGCTGGATAGTGTGGAAGGACCACATTATGACATGGGATAACCTGACCAAAAGGAATTTGCATGATCCTGGAAGGTGTGTTTTTTGTCAAGCTCATGATGAAACAATACACCATTTATTTCTATCTTGTCTGGTAATTTTCAGAGTATGGTCTCCCTTCTCCTACTTTCTAATTGATCTTGGGTGGTGGCTTGACAGTTTCTCAAATACTTTTGCCCTATGGGGCTCAACTTCTGGTAGATACATAGCCCTTCCCTTCTATCTCTTCTAGGAAGTTTGGTTGGTGAGAAACCAGTTCATATTTGATGAGTACCCAGTGAACATAGATCACATCCATGGGGTTGTTATTGTAATATTCCCAATTAGCGATAGCTAATTGGAAATATTAATTTTGATCAATTTTGCCTTATGTAGTTAAATTATAAATAAAAGTGAGTAGAGGGGAACATAACTCACTCTAAAAATAAAGTGCACTCCCTAGTAGACACAATGTTGTAACCAAGGGGTCAAGTTGAGCACGCAGCAAAGGGAGGCGACATTGGTAGAGGTGGGCCTTAGGGTTTGAGAGAGGCCAACGATATATAGAGAGGATAGCCTCCCTATTTTGGCATGATTGGAGTTTATGCATTTGAATCTGGTCGTTACGACTTTGAGCACATTGGTTGTTTAGCCTGTCTGCAACACTGTTTAGTGCATTGAGTGTCTTCGTTCGGAGATCTCACCCTCAGCGCTGGGAGACTTCGAGTGCTCGCTCGGGTGAGGAATTCCCATCAGTTTTTCGCATGAGGATCGCGTTGTGGCATTTGTGGAGGAGCAGCGCGTCTATTGACTGCGCAGTCCTGAGAGGGAGGACGCAGTCCATATTGGGGAAGCTTTGGTGTGGTATCCTTGGGAGGATCTTGGTCGGGATATTAAGCACAGGGACAGCCCGCGTCTATTAGGGACTTCGGGTTGACGGGAAATCATATTTTTAAGGATCCTAGTCAGTTACGGCGTGACCCTTGGGAGGATAGCATAGATCCTCAAGGGAGGTATTTTCGGGCAGCTACACGGCCGTTTTCCAGCAGCTAGAACGTAGATCAGAAACACAGCCATTCTAGCAGCGTTCTTAGAACATTTCTTAACTTGCCTTATGCAAGTTTAGGTGCCATCACTCTGATCACCTATTGTACTCTCTTATACTTCTCAGTATAATAAAATGGCTCAACGTTCTCTTTGCTTTTCTTGAGTATCTGTTACATGCTCTATGTTGAGAATGCAGCAAGATGATGGAGCTTAGTGAAATGAAGTCGCCTTCACTAAGTGGGCCCACAGGCGAATTCTGGCGCAAAGTCTATTTTTAGACTATGTCTATTTTTAGACATATGGAGCATGGTTCGGGGATTCCAGTTTGAGATTCTTGGAGCATTGGTCATGTTGGTAAAAATAGATGAGACTCTATTTTTTAGGTCGAAGAGGTCGAAGTCTATTTTTAGACTGCCTCTCCTAAAAATAGGGAAGTCAAATATATTTTACCCTTAATAATATTTGGACTCTAAACAACAGTTCACTCTCTTGGAGCACTTCAGTTCGAGCTACAGAAGTGGCTCATGCATCTGACATAGGAATTACGCTATTTCTAGGGTTTGATGGCATCATGCATGGTTGACTTCAGTTAGGACTTCAGTGGCAGAAGTTTGGTGGAGTTAATGAGACAGATAGTGGAGTTGTGTTCTGTTTATTTTAGTTGAACTGGTTGAGATTAGTTTAACTAGCTAATCAATTAGTAATGAGTGGAGTGAATTAAATATTATTGAATTCATTAATTAGTAACTCATTATTCAACTCAAGAACACATCAGTTCACTACAGTGCATGATCAGTTCAGTGGAGACCAGTGAAAGAGGTAGATGAAAGGGTGGAGTTAGCTATCGGTGGCGACATCAGTTGTGCATGAGAATTGCACCACACTTGGAGGATTTTTCCATGACAATTGTGCAGTCAAGCCAAGGAGATTCGAACCTTGGATCTCTATATAGACAAGCCTGGATTGCGCAATAGAGGCAAGGCAATTGGCGGTGAGTTTTGAACCAGTAACCTGTTCAAAACTGAGCTAGATTGTGGGTAACTGTATGAGAAAGTACTGAGTACTTGTGAGGAGTATTGTACTGAGTTAGTTACTTGATTTCTCCATTATAATATACACAATAGCTGCGGGGTTTTCAGCTATAATCTTTCCCCATACATACTGTGTTAATGTGTATGATGAATTGATGTGTTATCGCTTGATTTTAATTCCACATGTTTGATGATCTGAGTGGAAGAGATTATGTGTTGCATATAAATTCGAATTGTATGTGATCAGGATAGTCTCGGTGGATAATTAATCATTATTCAGCAAATTTCTACATGGTATCGAAGCTATTGAAGCAAAGATTGATCATCACGGTGATTACAAACTTATTTCGGTAGACAGAGTCTGCATGCGGGCCAGGTAGCCTCCGGATTCATCTTTCTTCGGAAAGTGAAAGGTCTGGTAAATGCCCCTTGCAGTCAATCTCTGTGCTAGAAATAATTTGTTCTCACAAATCTAGAGCGGTTGAGCTTTGAGGTGGAATTCGAATTTTGCAGCAGTTTTGTTTTCTTGGTGTCGGTGTTGAAAATGTCTTTCAACGGTTTGCGACTCGAATATGCTCTTGAAGGCAGTTCGAATTATGTTGCATGGAAGGATCGCATGGAGGTAGTATTAGAAGATAATGGTCTGAAGGAGTTTGTAGATACAGATGTCCAAAATCCCACTGATGCAGCTGAAGTTGATGCATGGCAAAAGAAGATGGCGAAGTGTCGAAGGATCCTGTTGGAGGGCGTCGAGGATCATATTGTATCCAGCCTGCATGGAAAGGCTACTCCATATTTAATGTGGAAAGCTTTGACGGATCTATTCCAGAGTAAGAGCGACCAAAGGAAGCTGGCGCTCAAAGATAAGCTCAGGAACATCAAGATGGAGAAGGGCGACGGTATCGCCAAATACCTCACGAAGTTCACTCAATGCAGAGATGAGCTAGGAAGTGTGGGGGTGACTGTCGAAGACGAGGACATGGTCGACCTGGCTCTCCTTGGTCTTCCGAAGGCTTGGCACTCATATCAAGATAGTGTCAATGGTCGGGAGAAGCTGCCAGGATGGGAGCGCCTTTGGGCGGATCTCATGCAGGAGGAGATAAGGAGGAATACTCGAGATGGATCTTCATCAAAGGGAGCTGATGAAGAAAATTGCGCTTTGGTTGCCAAAGAAAAGAAGGGGAAGGGTAAGAAAACTTCTCATTCTGGTGCAAAGGGCAAGAAGTAGGATATGGCGAAAGTGAAGTGTTTTCACTGCCATGATCACGGACATTATGCTACCAATTGTCCAAAGAAGAAGAAAAACAAGCAAGCGGGAAGATTTGCAGATGGAGAAGCTTTGGCTTCACAGTTCGAGCTTGAATTTTCACTGATCGCATGCTTGGTTTCAAGTGTGATGGGATCGGTGTGGTTCTTGGACAGCGGTGCGTCATTTCATATGACGGGAGATCGGGATTTGTTCTCAGATATGGAGGACAAATATTTGGGTGTGCACATCGAGATGGGCGATGATGGTAGATACAGTGCGACTGGTATCGGTACCATATCCTTTCAGAGGGAGTCTGGTAAGCCCTTTGTATTGAAGGATGTCATGCATGTACCTGGATTGAAGAAGAACCTAATTTCAGTAGCGATGTTGGAGGATAAGGGGTATGATGTGGTCTTCAGCGAAGGAAAAGCCTTCCTGCGCAGTAAGACTACTGGAGAGACCCGGAAGATAGGGGTTCAAACCAAGAACCTTTATCAGTTGCAGGTAGATGGCTGCGCAGCTATGGCATGCAAGGCGGGAGAAGTGGTGAGCCGGGATGATGAGGGCGAACTGTGGCACAGGAGATTGGGCCAACTTCACCATGGAGCTTTGAAGATTCTGCAGCAGATTTCTACTGGGCTTCCTAAGGGCACTCTTGCGCAGTCAGATCAGTGCAAGGGGTGTACTTTAGGGAAGTATGTGAAAGCCACCTTTCACGAGAAGGATAGTCGCGCCACGACGATCCTTGAGAAAGTTCACACAGACGTGTGTGGTCCTTTCTCAGTTGCTTCGACAGCAAAGCACAAGTATTATGTGATCTTTGTTGATGATTTCTCTCGAAAGTGCTGGATCTTCTTCATGCAGAGGAAGAGCGATACATTCGCGAAGTTCTGTGAGTTTAAAGCACTGGTCGAGAAGGAGTCGGGGAAGAAGGTGATTGCTCTAAGGAGTGATAACGGTGGTGAATTCATCTCGACTGAATTCAAGGAGTTCTGCAACGCAGAAGGGATTCGGAGAGAGCTCATCGCACCCCATAACCCACAGCAGAACGGGGTGGCTGAGCGGAAGAACAGAACGATCGTGGGTGCTGCACGAGCGATGTTGCATGATCGGGGCCTACCCCTTCACTTGTGGGCTGAGGCATGCAATACAGCAGTGTATGTGCAGAACCGTTGTCCTCACAAGGTTCTTGGCATGAGTACACCGGAGGAGGCTTATTCTGGCAAGAGGCCTGATATTTCCCATTTGCGGATTTTTGGTTCTCTTGTCTACATGCATGTGATGAAGGATGCGAGAAGGAAGCTGGATCCAACTGCTGAGGTTGGAATATTTGTGGGGTACACTGATACACCTCACAACTATCGGGTGTATGTGCCAGACAGTCGCAAGACTGTTGTGCGACGGGATATAAAATTTCGGGAGGAGAAAGCCATGCAGTGTTCGCTTGAGAGGGAGCTACACTTGCATGCAGATGAGGAGCTGTTAGTTCCTAAGGAGGAGCTTCCGGATGTGGATCAGCCACAAGAGGAGGTTCAGGAGGTGGAAGAAACCACCCATGCAACGCCAACCATCAGAGGGCGCATGCGCACTACAGAAGCTGAGCGACTGGCTCGAGATGCAGAGAAGGTTGTAGGACCACCTACAACACAATGCAGACAAAGGCAATCACCGGATCGGTACACTGGATACATGGCTCTTGTGATTCAATGTGTTGTGACGGAGCCATCCTCTTTTGAGGAAGCTGTGGAGGAACCCACATGGGTTGATGCCATGATCGAAGAATATGATTCGATCGTCAAGAACAGTGCATGGGAGATTGTCCCAAGACCGGTTGGGAAATCAGTGGTGGGTTTGCGATGGATCTACAAGGTGAAGCAGGCAGCTGACGGGAGTGTGGAGAAGTACAAGGCGAGATTTGTCGCCCGTGGCTTCTCACAGATCGAGGGGATTGACTATGAGGAGACTTTTGCACCTGTCGCAAGGTACTCTTCCATACGGACGATCCTTGCTCTCTCAGCGCAGATGGGGTGGCACATTCATCAGATGGATGTGAATACTACGTTCCTTAATGGAGTTATTGAGGAGGAGGTGTACATAGAGCAGCCTGAAGGTTTTGAGATCTTCAGCAGTGAGTCGCATGTGTGCCGACTCAAGAGAGCACTCTATGGGCTGAAGCAAGCACCTCGTGCTTGGTACACTCGGATAGAAAGCTACTTCACCGAGCTTGGATTCTCCAAGAGTGAGGCGGATCCAAACCTGTACCAGATTGTGGTGGAGGGGAAACTGTTGATCATCGTACTATATGTAGATGATCTGATTTTGACTGGCGATGAGAAGTTGATACTTTCATGCAAGGAGGATCTTGCACGAGAGTTTGAGATGAAGGACTTGGGCATCCTTCATTATTTCCTGGGATTGGAGATTTGGCAGCGCAGCGGAGGACTGTTTGTTTCTCAGGGCAAGTATGCTCGGGAGATTCTGGCGAGGTTCAACATGCAAGGCTGCAAGCCTGTTGACACTCCTCTTCCTGGTGGTTGGATGAAGGAGGATGCTACTTCAGCGGAGGTAGTGGATGCCACTGTCTATCGACAGTTGGTGGGGTCGCTTATGTATCTGGTCAATACACGACCCGATATATGCTATGCAGTTAACCAGCTTTCGCAAGCTATGGTTAAGCCTACCAAGCTCTTTTGGAAGGCGGGCAAGCATGTATTGCGCTATATTAGAGGCACATCGAGATATGGTCTATGGTACAGACAGGAGGATGGAGCAAAGCTTTCTGGCTTCACTGATGCAGATTGGGCAGGGAGTCCAACGGACCAGAAGAGCACATCTGGAAGAGTTTTCAGCATTGGGTCGACAACAGTTTCCTGGTACAGCAGGAAGCAGAGATCCGTGGCACTCAGTTCAGTAGAGGCCGAGTACATGGCAGCTAGCTTGGCTGCATGCGAGGCTATTTGGATGAGGAAGATCCTCGCAGGATTGTTCATGTTGCATTTGGAGCCTACAATGATCTACTGTGATAACCAGAGTTGCATTAAACTCTCGGCTAATCTAGTATTTCATGATAGGTCCAAACACATCGACATTAGGTACCATCATATCAGAGATTGTGTTCAGCGGAGAATCATGATGCTTTCATATGTTCCCACGGAGGATCAGGATGCCGACATCCTGACGAAGGCGCTCACCAGGAGCAAGTTCGAATTCCACAGAGGCGGGATAGGGGTTGCATATAATCCATATCTTGCTGAGAGGGAGTGTTGAAAATGCAGCAAGATGATGGAGCTTAGTGAAATGAAGTCGCCTTCACTAAGTGGGCCCGCAGGAAAATTCTGGCGCAAAGTCTATTTTTAGACTATGTCTATTTTTAGACATATGGAGCATGGTTCGAGGATTCCAGTTTGAGATTCTTGGAGCATTGGTCATGTTGGTAAAAAATATATGAGAATCTATTTTTTAGGTTGAAGAGGTCGAAGTCTATTTTTAGACTGCCTCTCCTAAAAATAGGGAAGTCAAATATTATTTACCCTTAATAATATTTGGACTCTAAACAACAGTTTACTCTCTTGGAGCACTTCAGTTCGAGCCTTGGAAGTGGCTCATGCATCTGACAGAGGAATTACGCTATTCCCAAAGGTTTGATGGCATCATGCATGGTTGACTTCAGTTAGGACTTCAGTGGCAGAAGTTTGGTGGAGTTAATGAGACAGCTAGTGGAGTTGTGTTCTGTTTATTTTAGTTAAACTAGTTGAGATTAGTTTAACTAGCTAATCAATTAGTTATGAGTGGAGTGAATTAAATATTATTTAATTCATTAATTAGTAACTCATTATTCAACTCAAGAAAACATCAGCTCACTACAATGCATGATCAGTTCAGTGGAGACCAGTGAAAGAGGTAGATGAAAGGGTGGAGTTAGCTATCAGTGGCGACATCAGTTGTGCATGAGATTTGCACCACACTTGGAGGATTTTTCCATGACAATTGTGCTGTCAAGCCAAGGAGATTCGAACCTTGGATCTCTATATAGACAGGCCTGGATTTCGCAATAGAGGCAAGGCAATTGGCGGTGAGTTTTGAACTAGTAACATGTTCAAAACTGAGCTGGATTGTGTGTAACTGTATGAGAAAGTACTGAGTACTTGTGAGGAGTATTGTACTGATTTAGTTACTTGATTTCTCCATTATAATATACACAATAGCTGCGGGGTTTTCAGCTATAAGCTTTCCCCATACATACTGTGTTAATGTGTATGATGATTTGATGTGTTATCGCTTGATTTTAATTCCGCATGTTTGATGATCTGAGTGGAAGAGATTATGTGTTGCATATAAATTCGAATTGTATGTGATCAGGATAGTCTCGGTGGATAATTAATTATTATTCAGCAAATTTCTACACTCTATATACATGCTATTGTATGCGTGCATTACTGTTATTTTTCTCCTCTAGCAATCCAATTTCTATACCACTTGATGTGTTTTCCCCATACTCTTAGATAGAGTCTGGAAAGAGCCAGATATCCTCCAGATCTCACCCTCTTCTCAAAGGTGAAATATCTGGTAAACACCCTCCCAGTCCATCTCTGGTTGGAGTTTGCTTGTGTTTTAGAGATATCCCTGAAAAGGGATATTACAGTGGTATCAGAGCATAGATCTGGCTCAGCCTGTGGAGCTAGTTGTCTATGACACCGAGAGAAAAACCCTACATCTGCCACAAAGGTAGGAAGTACAAAGATATTGAGCGTAGGTTGGAGAACACCTACGGAGAGGGGGACTGCATTCGAGTGGTGGACGCAGAACAGGAGGAGCTTGTGGTAGACGCAGAGCTGGGAGAGCCGATGGCGGATGATAGCGATGCAAAATAGTTTGGGGAAGCACTCCTCAAATCAGTGCAGGATCTGGCGAGGCAGATAGAGGTGATGGGTCATAGATTCACTGCTGTGGAGGCCAGACAGTGTGAAACCCCAAGGGGTTTCTAGGTTGGTGAGGGGTCGGGCACATCCCACCATTTGCAGGAGCGAGTTGCCACTCCACACCAGGCATCACATGCCCCCACTCGTGCCACTATGCCCACTTTTATGAGTGCGGACACTGGGGCAGGAGCATTGGAGGAGCCAGAGCTTGACCACATAGGTGGTTATTTTGCTGAGTACCAGGCATATGGGCAGGAGTTCAGGGATGCCCTTTTATTTAGAGACTTTGTTCAGCTCAAGCGGGACATCAGACCCCGTGACCATCACAGAGGGCACCGGCATTATCATGATGGAGACATTCATTGTACAATGAGCCGATTCCATTTGCCTACGTTTGATGGTTCATCAAACAGTTCGACAAATTCCTGGGTGGAGAAGCTAGATATATATTTCCAGCTCAACCCGATGGCAGAGACGGAGGCCATCAAGGTGGCCACGCTGTATTTGGATGGTGAGGCTCAGGACTGGTGGTTCCAGGGGATGGTTACACTTGGGCATTCCACCATGACCACCTATGCCAAGTTCACTCGGAGACTGATAGAGAGGTTTGACCGGAGGGATCTGGAGGAGCACTTTGTTGAGCTGATGAGGCTCAAATAGATTAGGAGTCCTGAGACATATATTGCAGATTTCCTGAGGATTTCAGTGATGGTGCTAGATCTATCTGCAGCAAGGATGATCTACATGTTTTTAGATGGGCTAGCAGAGCCACTCTGGGGATTGGTCAGATCCACTAGACCAACCACACTCCACGACGCAGTTGGCAGGACACGAGATTTGTAGGATGCCTTACCCCCAGGGATAGGCTTTCCAGCCTAAGGGGAATCAGGGTAGGGGACAGTTGGATGATGATTTCTGGAGGGAGTTGAAGAAGAATAGGTTTTGTTTCACCTGTCAGGAATCGTGGACACCAGGACACAGATGTGCTGCTGGAAAAGCACATTTTATCGAGGTCTTCTTCGAGGGCAACGGGGAAAAAGACGAGTGTAATGATGTGGGGGAAGGGGGCAGCCATAGAGCGCAGGATCATTTGCCACCTCCACCACTAGGAGCAGGAGGTGCAGCCTTTGCACCTACTAGAGGGACCCTTGCAACATTACAAGGAGTTCCCAAGTATCTGACGCTGCGCGTCCGAGCTACAGTGCGGGGGCAGTGGGTATCAGTACTAGTGGATAGTGGGGCAAACCACAACTTCATCAATGCACAGATGGTAGAGTGGAGAGGCATTCATACAAAGAGCTTCGATGGGTTTTCAGTGTTGGTTCCGGGAGATCAGACTCTGCAGTGTACCAGTTATGTACCAGCGCTGGCAGTGACGATGGGCACTTACACAGTGACTGACCACTTTTTCGTGGTTAACATGCCAGATACCAACGTGGTATTAGGAGTATAGTGGTTGATCACTCTGGGAAGGGTCACCACAAATTGGGAGGCCTTGGATATGGAGTGGGATGACAAGAAGATCGGGAATGACGAGAAGATACGGGGCATGCACACTTACCCACCTCAGACAGTTTCAGCTCACCAGATGGAGGCAGACTTCCAGAAGGGAGACATGGAGTGGGCAGTGGAGCTGTGTGCATCAGAGGTAGAGACTACCAAGAAGACAATTCGTCCAGGGGTATAGAACATCCTTGATAGGTATGCCACGGTGTTTGGGGAGTTACCACCAGGAAAGCCACTAGATCAGAAGATCATGTAGCATCCATCACTACAGTTGCTTGAGGTCAAGCAACATTTTGCCGAGGGAGACTGTAATATTCCCAATTAGCGATAGCTAATTGGAAATATTAATTTTGATCAATTTTTCCTTATGTAGTTAAATTATAAATAAAAGTGAGTAGAGGGGAACATAACTCACTCTAAAAATAAATTGCACTCCCTAGTAGACACAACATTGTAACCAAGGGGGCCAAGTTGAGCACGCAGAAAAGGGATGCGACGTTGGTAGAGGTGGGCCTTAGGGTTTGAGAGAGGCCAACGATATATAGAGAGGATAGCCTCCTCATTTTGGCATGATTAGAGTTTATGCATTTGAAGCTGGTCATTACGACTTTGAGCACACTCGCTGTTTAGCATGTCTGCAACACTATTTAGTGCATTGAGTGTCTCCGTTCGGAGATCTCACCCTCAGCCCCGGGAGACCTCGAGTGCTCGCTCCGGTGAGGCATTCCCATCAGTTTTTTGCAGGAGGATCGAGTTGCGGCATTTGTGGAGGAGCAGCGCGTCTATTGAATGCGTAGTCTTGAGAGGGAGGACGCAATCCATATTGGGGAAGCTCCGGTGTGGTATCCTTAGGAGGATCTTGGTCGAGAGATTGAGCGCAAGGACAACCCGTGTCTATTGGGGACTTTGGGTTGAGCGGGAAATCATATTTTTGAGGATCCCAATCAGTTACGGCATGACCCTTGGGAGGATAGCACAGATCCTCAAGGGAGGTATTTTCGGGCAACTACACGGTCGTTTTCCAGCAGCTAGAACACAGATAAAAAACACAACCATTCCAGTAGCGTTCTCAGAACATTTCTTAACTTGCCTTGTGCAAGTTTAGGTGCCATCACTCTGATCACCTATTGTACTCTCTTATACTTCTCAGTATAATAAAATGGCTCATCATTCTCTTTGCATTTCTTGAGTATCTATTACAAGCTCTACATACATGCTATTGTATGCTTGCATTACTGTTATTTTTCTCCTCTAGCAGTCCAGTTTCTATACCACTTGATCCTTTTTCCCCATACTCTTAGACAGAGTCTGGAAAGGGCTAGATAGCCTCCAGATCTCACCCTCTTCTTAGAGGTGAAATATCTGGTAAACGCCCTCCCAATCCATCTCTGGTTGGAGTTTGATTGTGTTTCAGAGATATCCCTGAAAAGGGATATTACAGTTATGGTATGGACTTCAACACAATCCCTTCCTAGTCCTGCCATCAAGGACTTGTATCACTGTCTCCCCGCCCTTCCAATATCCTTACTGGCGACATTCTTTGATGGGGCTAAACAGGGGGGAATTTGTGGGTGCGGTGCCTAGATTAACATTGACAATCTGGAGAGATTCCAAATTTACTGGAATGGTGGCAAAGGATCTAACAAGAAGGCTGAGATTTTGGACTTTGGAGTGCTCTCTGGTTGGCATATAATCTGCAACTATCTTCAGTGAATATCTATGGGGATGCTAACATAGTCCTTGATGGGATCTTCGGGAAGCCTCATTTACAACCAAGCAGTATGCAGGGGTGGATTCTCTTCATTAAAATCCTATTGTCGATACTCAATGAGCCTCTTATGCATCATATCTATTGGGAAAATAACACAAGAGCTAACCAGCTCTCCAAGAGGGGTCTGGCCACTCTTTATGGTAGAATTACGATCCTTCATTTCAAAGGCTCCCAATAGATCAATGAATTTTTAGTTCCGATACCTTGAATTTTCTGGTGTATCATTGGATGGTGACTGGATGCATCATGTGCCTGGTCATCCCTCTCCCTATTTTGCAGGAGATATCTTTTAACTATATGGAAGTAAATATACTTTTGTATATGGAAGGTTTTTGTCACTCTCTAATTTCTCTCTTTGACTAGGTTATCATTTGTTATTAAGCAATTTTTAAGCTATGATGGGTGATGCATAGAATGGATGTAGCCACACTCTGAACTGTCCACAAACGATGTACCAATATTAATATTTTAATATATGGTGTTTTTTCCACTCTAAAAAAAAATGATTTGTCGTATTATTATGTTGCTACTTCAAAGCCTTAACGTTATTCATACTTTCGAGAGTGCGTGATTCGATCTCGGTACCTCCCCTTGCAATTAATTGTGCTTAAAGAAGAGAGTTAGTGATAAGGGCGCATAAAATCACAATTGTGTGGCACCATTGCAACTTGGAACGACAAAATAGGTTATTGTCCATTCTAGTAGATGGTTTTTCATTGGAGTGGTTTACCAAGGCTATAAATTCAAATTTGTTCGAGATTTTTTGGGGGAATCCAGTTAAAAAAATTCAAAAAATCAGAAGGTTGGAGTATTTGAATTGTTTTTTTTATGGTCTAGATGGATTCAACAAACCCTTGAGCACTCCTAATCCATGTTGAATTTTGACAACTGTAACCCAGAGTTTCAAAAAATTCTGCCAAATTTTATCAATATTGCTGAAATTTCCATTATTTTCAGAGCTATTTTGTGAATTTTTTAAACTACCCTTTGACATTTCTTTATTTCGTAGCCAAATCCATCCTTATTTAATAAGTTTACTTTATTATACATGCCCATAAGCAGGTTATATTGTATTCATTTTTATAGTAAAAAATGTTTGACCTAGTTCTAAACATTTTACATAGATTTTATCAAATTTATTAAAGTTTTGAAAAACATAAATATTAAAAACATTTTACATAGATTTTATTAAATTTGTTAAAGTTTTGAAAAACATAAATATTAAAAGAAAATTAAAAATAATTTTTGAAATTTGAATTTCTATTTTATTATTAGATAAAATGACTAATTTTATAGAATTACATATAAAAATTATAAGAAATAACATTTATTTAAAAAAAAAAAAGAACATCCATAAATCTCAATATTTATGAAAATTTAATTTCTATATAATTGTAATTGTATCATTAATTGAATGATATAATTATATGAACTTTTTATTTAAACCATTAACGTTAATAGCTTCTCCAAAAAAAAACTCCTTATTTATTTATTCTTTAAATGTCATCATAAATACTTTGGTCAAATAAAAAAATGTCAGAGTACACTACTACACTAAGGGTATTTTAAGACAAAGGAAATATTTTGTCTTAAGAAGTCACTTTTTATTTTAGTTATTTTACATTAAAATTTAATATCAATTGAATTGTCTTAAATATAGAATTTTAAGACTACACTAAGGGTATTTTAAGACAAAAGAAATATTTTGTCTTAAGAAGTCACTTTTTATTTTAGTTATTTTAAATTAAAATTTAATATCAATTGAATTGTCTTAAATATAAAATTTTAAGACAAAAACAATTTGAGACAAAATTATTATAAGACAAAACTTTACATTTAAGACAATAGTTTGAGACAAAAATATTTTAAGACAAAATTTTATATTTGAGACACAAATAGTTTCAGACAAAAATATTTTAAGACAACTTTATATTTGAGACAAAAACAATTTGAGACCAAAAAAAAAACATTAAGACAAAATAATTATATTTAAGACAAAACAGTTTGAGACAAAAATATTTTAAGACAAAACTTTATATTTAAGACTAAAATAGTTTGAGACAAAAATATTTTAAGACAAAAATTTATATTTAATATAATGACAATTAAGATGAAACTCATTTAAGACAATTAACAATTAAGACAAAACCGTATCAATTTAAGAAAATATTTTCTAACACCTGCAAATTTGACTCTAACGGTGCACCCTATGTCCACCATCTTGCAAACTACTATTGTCTCGCACCTATATCGAGGTTGTTATTTCACTTACTATTCACATTATCTTATATAGAGACAACCATTTTTTGGACTCTTCGTTTTGTGGGGGTAACGAACTATGAAGAATACAACAACTTTTCCTGGCAAGATTTGTCGGACATCAATTCTTCTTTTGTCCCTTTGATCTTTTTCGATATGATTAGAGACAACTTTTATGTCATTGCATTATGGAAGTTTGCAGAGATATTATGTTAGCACTAACTTTATACTTTCAAAAAAGAGTCAAGATGTTCTGAAAATTAGTTAAGAGTGTTATTACAAGCAAGGTGGAATTAATTGTAAAACTAGGTAAAATTTTGGTGTGAAAAGGTGGCGTAAGAGTTAAAAAATCATTTTAAGAAATTTGTTTATGTCATGAATTTTATTTTTTTTACCCAAGCCTTGCACCAATCAAATGCTAAAAAAAGGCAGTGCTACGAAATATTTTCGTAGCGCCTGCAAAATTTTGAAAAAAAAAATGTTTTATAACTATCACTTGGGTCATTTTAAACGCTTTAAAAGTTTTTTATGAAATTTAACCTATGATATGACTTGATATGATGATTTGAGGTAGTTTCAAAATGTTAAAAAGGGTTTGAAGAGAAGGATGGTTAAAACCATAATTATGTGCAAATCAACCATTTCCATCAAACCTAGGTGATTGGCTAGCAACAGA
Organism: Pinus albicaulis; assembly: GCA_034641835.2. Taxonomy (NCBI): domain Eukaryota; kingdom Viridiplantae; phylum Streptophyta; class Pinopsida; order Pinales; family Pinaceae; genus Pinus; species Pinus albicaulis. The sequence continues at coordinate 958,532,156 of CM076575.1, forward strand.
CGATGAAATTGGTAACATTTTTTGACAACACATGGCAGAGTGCTCATTTTTTCTCAGTTAAGAAATGGGAAAGTTAGGCCATGTGAGATGATTTGAACTAGATGGAGTATGGCTAGAGATATGTGATGAAGTTGCACCTTTGTTCAAAAATGTAGGATGGGAGCCAATTTTACAGCAGTTTGATGGTTACAAACTGAGTTGGTGTTATGATTTTATTCACTCTTTTGATGGAAACAGAGATCATATAAGAGGAATGGAGTTTGCAATCACTAAAGATTTAGTAGCAGAAGCCACAAGGTTTCCTACCGAGGGTGAGAAGTGGTTCGATAAACGAATGATGCAAAATGTGGATCTCAACTTCTTCCTAAAAGGAGAACATCAAAACACTAATTGGAGCATGGGAATCCCTATGAAGATGTTGAAGTTTGAATGGCTTAACGTTCTAACTATTGTGTAGCTCTTTTTTACATGTGAAGGCAACTATTCCAAAATCTACCTTTACCACATGAGGTTTTTATGTCATTTAGCTAGTTTTGAAAATATGAGTTTTACATTCTTCTTACATCCAAGTTTGTTTAAAATTTCCACAAGGCCAGAGCCAAACCATAATTGTTACCTCATGATATATGTCACCATGGAATAATTAAGTTATTGTATATACATGAGTTAGATAAACAAATAAAAACCCTAAGGAAGAGGACATGGAGAAAACTTACACCTATAAGACCAATAAAGGGTAAGGCTAAAACTCTTGTTGAATCCTTAGCCCTCGAAACAGAGGTTGAATTTAGTCATGTGCCTGTTGATAAAAAACTTATAAAGGAAACAAATATTAAGGTTTATGAAAAGATAACAAGAATACAAAAGACACAAATATTAGAAAAGGAGGAAAAAAAGCATCAAGCAGAAAAAAAAAAATAAAAAAAAATAAAAAATAAAATAAAAATAAATAAAAAAAAATAAAATAAATAAATAAATAAATAAATAAATAAATAAATAAAAAATAAAAAAAATAAAAATAAAAATAAAAATAAAAAATAAAAATAAAAATAAAAATAAAAAAATAAAAATAAAAATAAAAATAAAAATAAAAATAAAAATAAATAAATAAATAAATAAATAAATAAATAAAATAAAAATAAAAATGTGAGAAAGGAAAATAGAGTATGAAAATAGGGGATGAATACACAAAAACAAAGCCTAGGGTTTTCAATAGGAAACCCCATACTCGTCCTACAAATAAATTAAGACTGAGTTTTAAGGCAAAGTTGAATTCTAGGCTAAAGTGACCTTTGATAATTCATGAAGAAGAGAATGTGAAGTCTTCAAAGGGAAAGAAAAAGGCTACAGAACAGGGGAAAATAGAGTATGCAAGTAGGAACGGGAAAGGAGCTCTAAAAGCTAGCAGAACTATACAAAAGTGTAATAGAAGGATGGAAAGAAGCCAAGACAACTTAAACATCCTTACTCAAGATGCAAAAGTTATTTGAAAATGATCAAGTTACCTCATTGGCAAGACAATTTATGAAACCCTAATTTTTTTTAAAAAAACCCTAATTTTATCTCAACGTTTGGCATGCTCCATTTTATATTTTTTAATAGTTAGTTATTTTAAATATGTTATGGTAATATGTCATAAATATTTTGTTGCTAAATGAGAGCATAAAATACAAGTAAACACAAGAAAGAAGGGCCTTAAATAGTGTATACAATGGCATAGTATAGTTACACACTTTCAACAAATTTCACAGGTTCATGTATCAGTTTTTCTACAAAGGAGGAATACGAGTTACAATTCCACATACGAATCCTACAAGGGTGTGAAATTTTTCAGTCCTACACTTCAACTATGATTCGTCCTTTTTTCAAAAGAATATCAGAGGATACGTACAACAATTTTTAAATGCTTTGACTAATGTTTAAATGACAAATAGAGATCTGAATAGCTAGAAGGATATGTTTTTAATTATGTTTTATAAATTAAAATCTCAGATATTGTAAATATTTTACTGTTATGCTACTAGAATTTTGCGGATCTTAACTTTCCAGTTTTAGTTTTTGGTTTCCAGTAATGCATATTCAGTTTGTAGTTTTAGTATGGACTTCACTGTGGTACAATATATAGGTTGCAGGGTTATTGGTTGGGAGTTTCCCAATGGATCAAGCACATGGTGAGCACGTTCTTTACTACCTCCTAGGGAGACAATATCCCCATTGCAGCTAGTTGTTAGCACTAAGTAAATAAAATTTCAAAAAAGGGTCAAAATGTTTTGAAAATCAGTTAAGATTTTTATTACATGAAAAGTGGGCTTAAGTGTAGGACTAGGTAACATTTTGGTGTATAAAGGTGGCATAAGAGTTAAAAAGGAATGTTAAGAAAGTTGTTTATGTCACGCCAATTATATTTACCCAATTCTTGCACCAATTAGATGCCAAAAATAAGTAACACTATGAATCTTTCAAACTTTTCCCTTCCAAGGGCTTTGGTGAAGATGTTTTCAATCTTCTCATTTGTGGAACAATGCCATAGGTGGATTTTTTTGCCTCAACATGATACTGAATCATATGGTATTTTTTATTTATGTGCTTCGTTTAATCATAGAAATTTGGGTTCTTGGCCAAATTTATTGCAGAAATTTTTCCAATCAAAAGAGGATTTGAAGTGTTGTCATTCAAGAAAGTAATTTTTACATCCATTTGATGGAATTTCCAACCGTTCTGAGCTGCCAAGGCAAAGAGTGTCCGGGTGGTATCCCATTTTTCTGTGGGGGGGGAAAGTCTCCTCATAATTAACCCCTTCTTTCTATGCAAATTTTTTTTCTAAAATCCTGGGTTTATGCTTGTCAAGTGAGCCATCTGATTTATACTTGTTCTTGAAGACCCACTTGTAGCCAATTGGTTTGGTTCCCAATAGAGGATCAACTAACTTCCAAGTTTCATTCTTTATCAAAGAATCATATTCTTTCTACATCGCTTCTTTCCATTCATCATGAAAAATGACTTCTTTGAAGGAAGTTGGTTCAAAATTTGTAGACAAATATAGTTCATAATCATAAGAAACATCCATATCAACATGTGAATCAATATCATCTACATCACCTCCATTATGTGTGGCTGAGCTTTTTGTTATTGTCTTTCCAACCTCATTAGGAAGCACACTTTCAAGTATCTTTGTTGGCCTTTTTGGGGGACCTTTCTAAGATGGAACATGCTACTCAGTTGATTGAGATGGGTTTGAATCAATATTTAGCCTCCCAATTTTTTCAATCACATCACTCAAAGTGTCATATTGAACAATGGTTGGAGCTTCATGTGGGGGAGAGAGTGCTTCAGAAGGAGATTCTATAGATTTATCTTAAGAAAATGATAAGCAATATACATTCTATGGGTGTCAAAACAACACGTTGAAACATTTAATAGGATGTTGCATGCAAATCTATAACATGCAAGACACACATAATTTTTTTCTCTCTCCTAATGTGGGATAGACAAGTGTCCAAAATGTCCCAAGTCATCCCTCCAAAATTTGTCCACAAATTGTATTTCAACTTTCCACAATGAACTTGATCAAAGTCTTAACTTAGATTTGTACAAGGGCCAAACTTAGGCCTTCTTTAATATCCCAAAAAGCTCGGTCTTCACCACATAATAGACTCTGATTTCAACTCCGAATGGGCTCAGGTATTATCCCAAACGAACTTCACCCTTAGAATGGGCTCGAGCTTCATCACATAACAAGTCTATAATTTTTCTTAGATAAGCTCAAACTTCACAAATTTCGTAGAGATGGTGTTCCACTGGAGGCTTGTTCAAGCCTTGACCTAGTCACCATAAGGTTTCAAGGCAAGCTATAAAATGAGAGGAGCTATCATTTGTTGTGGGAGGAGAGAGAAAATATATTACCTCCAACTCACACGAAAACTATTCTTCTCGGTCAAACACCTCAACCTCTGTGATGGCACCACCTATAGGGATACCCATGATCTAGTCTACATCCTATAGTGTAGGCGTCATCTTTCCTTGCAGGAACACAAATGTCACCACTATAAGAAGAGAGTATTTAAGATATTTGTTTAAGAGAAAATAATCATTTTGTCTTAAAATTATCATTTTGTCTTAACTATATATGCATATTCAATTATTTTATTTTGATATTTTTAATTATTTTAAAGTAAAATGGTCTTGCGCACATAACTAAACCTCTATGCATTGTTTGGCTTGGATTTTTGTGTGACTTTTGCATATGGAGGGGGAGATATGTGGAAATTGTGCCCTTAATGTCCTCTCGATGTATCTACGCTAAGTAGTGTGATCGAAATGGGGATCCACCCTCGATGTATCTAGACTGAGTAGCAAGATGGAGAGATTAGGATTCGACCTCCATATTTCAACATTGATGTTGTCATGGTTTATATATGCGATAAATTCATCGAAAATGAGTGCAAGTTGTCTCAAATCGCCAAGAAGACCACAAATCATGACCATAAGATCGTTTCCATGATTTTAAGTGGTAAATGGGATGAATTGAAGCCCAATTCCTGCAATGTGGTTAAGGTTGGGAGACAACACACTTGTGTTGCCACTATGGAGAAGACGAAATTTGGCTACCATGTATGGAAATGGCAGAACCATATGACTCTTTACAATGAGGAAAAGGGTTTTTACCTTGAGTCCATGTATGGCAATGATTTCTAGAGCCTTGGGGAAGATGAAAATGTGAGGCTAAGAAGGATGCCCAAAATTCGGTTTTGCGAGAGTAAATGGAGAAAGCTGACGAGGTAAATGCTAGGATTTTGTGCAGAAACATTCATCTGGCCTCCAAGTGTTGAATTGAAATTTTTATTCTAGCCATGAATGTTTAATAAGGGTTTATATATATCATGGGTTTTTTTTATTGGGGTTTATTTCAATTCTATCTGGTAGGGTTTTCAATTAGAAGATGCTTTAGATGGAAATGCCCCATGGAAATTGTTAAATAAAAGAAACCATTCTACTTAAACCCATGCGGTTTAAGTATTTTCCTATGTTTGCAAGCTTCATTGTCTTCGTTGATCCTAAGGATGAGGATATGGAGAGTGAGAATGTATTAGAGACAATGTACAAAGATGTTGCTTGAGCCTAGATAGGCTTTCTTCAGATGTAGATATGATGGATGTCGAGGCTAAGGTCAAGGTGGATGATTTGGAGGATATACCACTAAATAATCAATGTGCTAGTTCTAGTGTTGAAACCCCCCAATTTCAACCTCTGGATGCCACATCTTCTCTGAATGCAGGTATGTATGATTGCGTATTCATATTTAGATTGTTGGGTTTTAAAATTATTGACATGTCTGATAAATTGGTTCCACAACCAATTCGGTTCAAGCGGAGCATTTTTTAGCAAAAATTTGTTGTGGAGAAAACTCTTTGGTTAAAACTATTTACATTCATGATTTTTAATCCAGTTTCAACAAAAAAGTCCTACCCTCTCAACAGCCCTAGCAAATAAGTCTGCACTTTTTATCCCTAAACTCCTAGTTTTAATTTCCCACCTTAGTTGGAATGCTTGTGTTTTTTTGGACCTAGTGAGACTAGGGATTGGTTAATTCTAATTTAAAGTAGCATGTGTTCTTCTATCCTGAAAATTTCCTTTTTTTAAATAAAAATTTTAGTAGTGCCACACTGTTTAAAAGGCTTGCATCCTTTCCTATACCTACTCCTACACTAGCATCCAATTGTGCTCCTGCAACACTCCCCTATCGAGAACTAGACCCATATGAACCTACCACTCTATTCAACTTGAAGTCATTGAAAACAAATAAATGGGTTTAGTTTTTGAAGCAATGATTTTAACAAAAATACATTTAATTATTTGAGAAGCATGCGCAAAAAAACACATGTGGGAGTTGTTGAAAATAGATCATGGTCCTCCCATGTATGACATTGTTGATGTCACCTTTGGGCAGATCATTCTAATGTTACTCACATTATTGATGTTTCCTTTGGGAAGATCATTGTAATGTTACTGACATATGAGAAGAAACCATGTTCTTTGATTTGATTACTAAAGTCTAAGGGGGTGTACATGCTCTACCTCCCTCTTGAACTTGTAACATCTTCTGAGGAAGCAAATGTTTTTAACAAAAGGTCCACTCAAATTGTTTGAGATTGCTTCTATGAGCAAATGTGAGGATGCCATCGAATAGGAAAAAATAATTACGCTGAAAATATACAATATCCCTTCTTCAAGAGTTAAAACAATGCACGTCTTTAAAATATGTTTCAACATGCAAGACCTGCACAACTCCTCTACAGGTTTGGGAGCCTTTGGTCCAAAAACCTGCAATAACAACCTGCACTGCCCAAGCTACTCAAAAAATGCAATTGTGTGAAGAAATATTGCAAAACCCCCCTTTTTAAATCATGTTTTCATTTTTTTCCCACTGTTAATCATAAATGTGTTGTTTTCAATATTTTGGTTGGTTCTTAAGATGGTTCTATTGTTGGTTTTTGGGATATTTGGCCATACTCCAATGTTGCTCATTATAGCCTTTATTCAGCAACATAAACCTTTTGCTTCCCAAGCTTGCACATTGCCTAGCCAAGGTATAATGGGCAAAATTGGAGTATGGAAAAATATCCCAAAAACCAACAATCATAACCAACTTAAGAACCAACCACTAAACTCACTGAGAAAGATGAAGAGAACCAAAGAGAAAGAACCTTGCATAATCTCAAAATGTGGTACAATATTAAATTATTAATGGAATTGGCTGGTGATGCAATAGGTACACTAGAGAGTGAGGTGTCCAACATCCCACTTTTCATCCTTTATGTTATGCCACATTTCACTAATAGTGGTAAATGACTTAAGTATATGCGACATGTCCTAGCCTATCTCTTCCCTTTTCTCCATACCTGTCCCTATCATACCAGCCAAGCAATTTGGAGGGGGCAACCTACAGTATTACATAAACAACAATTCTTGACATAATTTACAAAACCTCCTTACAGTGTGAGTCCATGTAGCTATAATGTAATCCTAGTGGGGCCACAATGGGGTCCCAGTTTCACCTAACAATAATAATTTAAAGGCACAATAATAACAAAATGGGGGTTACAAGGGTACAACAATAACAATAAGGGGGGCTACACTAACATACTAAGGGGCTACACTATTAATATAGGGACTTAACATGGGGAAACAAAATTAGGCTAAGTGAGCTAATTATGTCTCACTATAAACTTTACAATATCCTACAATTTACTCCATATGGTACAAACATATAATATGTGGTGCCTTGCATAAAGACCTCGGGACTTGGAATCCAGGAAAATTTTTACTTCATATGTGATAGTGTAGTCCATGCACAAAATAGGAGGGTACCAAATGGGAATTACAATAATATTCACCCCTATTTTGTACCCTAAATAAGATAGGACAATTAAAGTTAGAATTTTTTGATGGTAGGTTGGTTTTTGTTAACTCCAATGTATTTTTTTATATCTTGCAGGGAAAATTCATCAATATAGCTCTTGTGGTTTGTTTGACTGGAAATATAGGGAAAGCTAATTACAGTGTGGCTAAAATAGAAGTTATTAGGTTGACTAAGACTATTGCAATATCACAGTGAATTTCTTAACTTTGTGAATTTCTATGTGCATTAGAATTTTAAATGAAGAGTTTAGGTTGGAGTTAAGGTCTTATTCTAATTACTAATACTTTTGTGGGAAAGAAAAAGGATGCTTTTAAACTGTAGAAAATCCAATGTCACAGCTCCTGTATTTATTGCTTTAAACATGACTACAAAATTTTTAAACTGTGGGCAAGCCAATACCATAGCTTCTTGATTGATTCCTTTAGACATGACTACAAAACTTGGTGACGAAATTGGGAAGAAAATTCTCCAGACCATACCTCTAGGTAGGTATTTTAGGAATTTTTTTATTATATTACTCCTATTAATAAAGAAACTAAGAATTTTTAATGTTTTCGACGTGTCATGTATTGGTGTTTTGTTTCATATTCCATACAAGCCAAACTTGCCATGTTCTCTTTGCTAGCACAGAAAATATGGGTTGAGTAATTTTAGATTGGAATATTTTTATCAGATTAAACCAAGAAGGAATGGATAAAATACTATACTCATGAGACGAGAACAATCAAGTCATATTTTCATTCAAAATCATGTCTGCTTACATATAAATGAATGAAGAGGAGAAGGATGTATGTAAATTCTTCCTATTTATTTATTGTAAACACTAAAGTACTTAATATACTATGTATTTATGTAAAGTAAATGCTAATTACTAATAAATTACCATTATTAATAATCATTATAACATCCTCCCTTATTGGTATTTTTGGAAAATACACGAAACTTGTTTCAAAATTTGACAAATTTATCTGGACCAAGTGGCTTGTTGAAATTGTTCGCAATCTATTGTTCTGTGGTGCAATATTGAAGTTGAACCTCTTCATTTTCTACGAGATGTCTCATGAAATGAAGATGGAAATCAATGTGTATAGTGCACTCATGAAACACAGATTCTTTGCTAATTTTAGAACACTTTAATTGTGACATAAAAGAATTGTCGTCTGTGGGGTCTTGGTTAAATGGTGATGAGGCACGCTGTTATAGCACTCATCACAGGTTCAATTCCCTTCCCCGATCGGGGTGATGTATCTAGACATGTTGATAAAAAATGGAGTAAAAAAAAAAAAAAAAAAGTGAAAATTGAAAGGAACTACCAAGCTTACAAAAAAAAAGACATAAAAGAATTGTCGGCTTGGTTTGTTTAAGCATCAATTTTGCAACTATTATTTTAAGCCAAATTGTTTCACATGTGTCTTTTATTGTTTCCCTATGTTGTACCTCCATAGAAGAAAGTGAAACCACATTTTTCTCACTAACCCATAAAATTGCGTTTGTTCCAAGACTAAACTCATATCTAGTTATTTATTTTCGATTATTTATTGATCCCACACAAATAGAATTTGTATATCTAGTTAAACGAAATGCATCACTTTCACCATATAGTAATCCAAAACATGTTGCACTTTTATCATATTTAAAATCACTTTTTATTGGTATGCAATGTTCTATTTCAGGGTCTATGAGAAACCTGGATATGTAGTTGATTGCAAAACTCAGGCCTATCCTAATGATTGTAAGATAAATCAAACTTCTCACAACTTGAGTGTAAATTGACTCATTTGTTGATTTTGAGTTTACTTTAGCTGAAAGTTTCAACTTCTCCATATATGTATGCATTTTTACAATAAACAATCTTTTATTTTTCTAGTAGACCTTTTGCAGGCTTAGTATGTAAAGTAAAAACACATTTGTTACTATACCAAACTTCAACATCTAAGCAATGTTATAGGAGGCCTAAATCTGTAATGTCAAAAGTCGAATGTGATTCAATTTTATCTTGGTAATTGGTATAACCTCAGTACTTATGATGACAATGTCATTTAAATATATCACTAATATATCTATTTACTATCCTCACTTTTAGTATAGATATTTTAATCAGAAAAGATTATTCTCAATCTGTTATCCTACAAATGTTTGTCAATTTTGATGTACTGAGATTTTGGTGCTTATTTGGCACCATAAAGAGCCTTAACCAATCTAGATACCATAAGTTCCTTTCCAGGAACCTGAAAACCTTGAGGTTGACACATATAAACCTTTTCCTTCAAATTATCATTGAGGAAGGTGTTAGAATATAATGCTACATGTGTAATAAGTCACATTAGTGACTTAGGCTAAAAAAATATGCATTTTGGTTATTATTAGCTTTTAGAGTTTTGGGAAAATATAACCTCCCAAACTCTATATAATAGAGGTGAATATTGTTGTAACTATTTGAATTATTTTGATAATAAAATATTGTATTTGGCATGTGCATGTACTCTATCTAGAGTTTCACTAGTAAATGTGGTCCAATTCATTTTATAATATGGTATAAGAGTAGATGAGTATCATACCCTAGCTTCCATTTGAAGGTAGATGTCGTTGGAATAGAGATATGATTAAGAGTTGCAGTGTTTACATTTGCAAGAGCCAGTGTCCTTATAGGTGTGAGCCACTATCATTTCATACTGGAGAAGAGCCAACAAGGAACACGTGTCAAGGTTCTATGGTTCTATGGGCGCCAGCTGAAAATTGTTTTATGGAGAGAGGGACACAGATTAGGTGTAAACAATCCCCCCTTAATCTGAAGGGATGTTGGTGAGTTTAAAAATCATTATGAATCTTTCAAAATTTTCTCTTCCAAGTGCTTTAGTGAAGATGTCTGCAATCTACTCATTTGTGGAACAATGCCATAAGTGGAGTTTTTTAGCCTCAACATGATGTCCAATCATATGGTATTTTGTATTGATGTGTTTCGTTCGATCATGGAAATTTTGGTTCTTGGCCAACTTTATTGCAAAAGTGTTGTCAATCAAAATAGGAGTTGAATGTACTAATTTCTCCTGCAGATATTGCAGAATTTTCTCGAGCCACAAAATTTCCTTTGTCGCTTCAGCTACTGCCACAAATTTTTCCTCAGTTGTAGAATATGCTAGAACTGATTGTTTGTGTGACCTCCAAGAGACAAATTGTAATCAAAGACTCATAACATAATATGAAGTAGGTATTATGGTTTATTTATCTATATCTACTATCTTCTCTGGTATTTTCAGATTAACCATTTCCAATCCTCCGCTGTGTAATTCATGGGTTTCATCCTAAAACCCAAGTAAGTCAATCCATATTTTAATGGAGCAATATTGAAGTTAAAAAGGACCCCCAATTCTTTGAAGGCCTCTCCATCCCCCTCAGCGTAATAGATACAAGACTCCCTTCACTAACCATCATCCCAGTGGCATTGCAAAAATAACTTAGGATGCTTTTGAGTTCCTCCCAACTTCTCCTCAGCATTTTTCCAAAGATGAGAACATGATTAACAAACAGGTTGTGGGAGAGTTATTTCTGTGATATGATTTTAATGCCACTGAACCTAACCAATTCTGAAGCCTTTTTAATCTTGATGCTTCAGGCATCCATGATCAAAGTGAAAAGGAGGGGAGAAAGGGTACATCCCTATCTAAGTCCTCTGCCCGGATGGAAAAAAATCGTTGTTGTACCATTTATGATAATGACCATAGAGGTATGAGTTATACAACCCATAATCCATGCCACAACTTCTCTATCTAGCCTGATTTTGAACAAAACGAGTCTTAGGAAACCCCAATCAACTTTGTCGTATGCTTTATTTAAATCAATCTTCATGACAACAACCTTCAATTTCTTCGACTGAATGGTATGCACAATTTCTTGAGTTATTTCCACTACATCATGTATGCTCCTGTTTTTTAAAAAACCGGAGTGTTCAGGCGTGATATGTTTAGACAGAACCTCTTTCATCCTTTTAGCGATAACTTTAGAGATTATCTTATATAGGGTATTACACAAAGATATAGCTTTGTAGTCATTAAATGAGAGCTTCCCCTTTTTATTTGAAATTAAAGCCAAAAATGTTGAGTTTATAGCCCCATGGATCATTCCTGATTGCCTTGCTTTTTCCACCATATTCATTATATCCGTAATAAAATCCTCGTAGAAGTGCTGGAAGAAATCCAGGGTCCAACCATTAGGGCCCGGACTCTGGTCTGCAGCAAAGGATTTTAGCACACTCTTAATCTCCTCTGGGCTTACCCTCTCTTTCATTCCTAGCTTTCCAGTGAAACGAAGATGAAGACGACAACTAACAGGATGCGTGTTGTTGGGTTGTTGCCTTAACGAGTTGCGAAAATTTCCTTTCCGACGGGCTTTAGACAAAATTCCTCTACGCATCTGCTGCCGAGATTGGGATCTTAGGCAGGGGCGGCAACAGAAACAACAGTCGGCGGGAACCAGCGTTAGAGAAATGGCAGTCGAGAAGAAACTGAGCAACCCCATGCGGGAGATTAACGTGCTTAACATATCAGTTGGTGAGAGTGGTGATCGACACACTCGAGCTTCAACCTTCCAAGGTGCTGGAGCAACTGAGTGGCCAAACTACGGTTTTTTCTAAGGCAAGGTATACTGTGAGGTCCTTTGGAATTAGGCGAAATGAAACGATTGCTTGCTACGTTACTGTTAGAGGAGAGAAGGCTCTTCAGCTTTTGGAGAGTGGGCTGAAAGTGAAAGAATATGAGCTGCTTCGAAGGAACTTTAGGGACACAGTGTGCTTTGGTTTTGGGATTCAGGAGCACATTGATTTGGGAATCAAGTACGATCCTCCAACTGGTATTTATAGTATGGACTTCTTTGTAGTCCGAGAGTGCCCTAGATACAGAGTTGGCAGAAGAAAGGGAGCCCAATCCCGTGTTGGCTTTCAACACAGGGTTAGCAAGGAAAATGTTATGAAGTGATTCCAAGTTAAATATGAAGGAGTTATCCTCAACAAATCACAGAATATTTAAATGATAATTTTTGGTATGTTACTTTCTAAGAGTAGTGATCTTGGCTTGGTTTGCCACTTCATTTGATGCCTAAACCTTAAAGGAAGGGAAATTTTTCCAGGTTATAGGTTCACATTTGTCTTTCTAAGAGATTTTGGAAGGGCAGATTATTTTCACTTGCAGGAAACTATTGTTCTTATTTTTTTTTTTAGTATTTAGATCTTTTTGTTGCATGCAAACTTCAAAGTTGACGGCCATGCCTCCTTGTGAAGTTCAAGGACATACTCTCTTATTTGAAAAATTGTTTTCGATTTTGAAGTGGAAGAGTTTGGCATCATGGTTAGATTTGAACTAAATAGAGCAATATATGATTTTAATGGTTGGATGTATCATTGCATTTATGTGTTAAAATCCAAGGTCGATGTGTTTTCTTTACAAAAAAGGTGTATTTTATTCCGGTTCTAGGCCAACATCCTATCTCCTCCAATCGGTACTGCTTTGTTCAAACTGAAAGTAACTACAAAGGGTGAGCATTTCTGCTATTTAACAGAATCTGAATTCTGCCATAAAAGCTTGCATTATTGTTCTGGTTATAGCTAACCGAGATTGAAAACAAATCACTGCTGATTTTGGTTCAAATCTGACACCGGTGTCACTCGTGGCTCTACTTGAAAAATTATGGAGCAGTATAATTTTTATTTTTGGGGGTTAGAATTAGGAAATCAAAATTTCCGTGAGATTGTACAATTTTATAGTTTAAAATGTGTTGTCTTTTTTAATATATAAATAAACTGCGTGTGTATTCTAAAATTTCTATGTTATTGAAATTGTGTAAATCACAAGGTTCAAATTTATTATCTCAAAAATCCTACCAAATTTTAGAAAGTCCCCCAAAACTCATGATTGTCTGTCTGTTTCTGACTAGAGGCAGGTAGTGTGGTGACAGTTCCTCATAAACCACATGTGAGAAGAATACAACTTTGGCAGCTATGCTTGTAGATAAACTAGGTTTAAGGGCCATCTTTATGAGGATTGTAGTCAGAAACAGACAGGAATTCATAAACTACAAGTGAGAAGAATCCAACTTTGGCAGGATAAACAAGGCTTGAGGACCATCTTTATAGGATTGTAGATTTTTCTTACATAGTTACAAAGTTAATTAATTTTTTTTTAAGATTACGATAATAGACCATCTTTATAGGATAGTAGATTTTTTTTTACACAGTTAGAGTTCAATTTTGTTTTTTTAAACATTACAATAATAATAATATTATTAAAAATATTGTTAGAGAGATCTTAGTTTATCTAGGCCACTTGAATCTGAGATCACTGTGTTGTGAAGTAGTATATAAATTATGAAATTCGAAATTTAAATCTCCGTAATACAGCCAATTTTTTTTTACAGAATAACAATTATTGCATATTCTTAAAATGTAAGCTTGCAAAATCACTAAGAGATTAAAAAAGATGGCATAAAAATAAAAATAGAGATGACCGTCATAGGGATTTATCATTTTTTTGTTTATAATTTGTTTATATCATTGGGTAACTGAAAATAATGAAAAAGTTAGCTGGTAAGCATTTTGACTATGGGTGGAAACCTGCTCCACAGAAAAAGACTTGGGTTCTAAATCTTTGGAACCCAACAATCCATACCAACAGATCAAAGTAATTCGAAAGAGACATGGGTTCACTTCATAGTGCGTAGCTTCTGATGGTTTTCCTCCACGGTTTCTATGTAGGGATGGTTGGTCAGTTAGCCCCACAGATTTGCATGGTAACCATGACAGACTTGCGTATGTTCGAGGGGAGAGTGCTTACTTGAGGGCACAATTACCCCCTTCCAATTTCTCATTCAGGGAAAGATCACCTATTCTTATAGTTGGTGAATTGTATTGCCCCTTATCTTTACAGAACTGAAGTCACTATGGTTGGTAAAGATCATATACTTGTGCAAAAAACAACAAAAAACAACAAGGGTCAAAGAACCATTACTATTCGAAACTGAGGCAGTGGAAGAGATTAGAGATTATGATGGGAGTGTTTGAATGAGAGTAATAATGCAGAAAAGGGGAAACTTGGAGGATGTGAGACTAAGCTGGCCTATTATTACAAAAAAATTATGACAGATCAACGTAGAGAAGGATTAGACGCAACAAGCAGAGATATGAGTGGATAAATTATTTAGTAACAGTGGCATGGGAAGAAAGTTTGAGTTTTATGTTGTTGTGGAGAAATATTTATTGAAAAGAATGGATGGAACTTGTTGGTATGATTTATTCATTTAGAAATTGCAACCAAACCAAATAGAAGGGAAGTGGGAATAAAAATGCATTGAATCTGAGAAGGAAATAATATGGTGGCTCAAAAATACAATCTGTTGTCTTTTGTCTGTTATATCTATATTAATTTATAAATAGATGTATTTACTAAGATAACCTATGATTTCATATCTAGCGTAACATAGTTGTAATATACTATCAAGTATTATTTGGGTCAACCCACTTTAATTTAATTTTGACAATAAAAAATTATTGTAAAATGTTTTTTTGGTTTGTTAATTGATTGATCTCTATCAAATTCTATTAACAATATTTCATTTAATTTATTCTCACTCCCATTATGTTCAGTGTGTTCAGCCTTGTTGTCTTCAAGGTTTTTTCTCATTGATGTGCCCTTTATCTTTAGATTAATATTATAGTGTTCTTCAAACCTTGCTCTTGCTCATTTCCTTCAATCCCTCTACACTTTCACTTGCTAATCTAATTGGGGATTTTATGAATTCTTTGGAATATTTTCAAGTGATCACAGAAATTTGTAATGAATCTGAAGGTCCCATCACGATATAGATTTAGCCACTACTTGACACTTCGAATTTCTCTAATATTTATGTTCTTAACTTGTTCAGCCTTTGGCGTTACTTTACACTTCGCATTTATAGCTCGTAATAAAAGCATAAAACACGAATGAATACAAAAACATTATCTATAATATTCGTTCAAGTGCATGAGCAAATCATTAAAGTTTGAATATGTAATCCACGTTACCTGCGTGTCACGGTCAGCCCCCCGTTATGGGATAAACCAAACAACTGTCCAGTGCCCCTCCGGTAAACCCAAAACCAGCAGACATGTTTCCATTCGCCAGCACACAGAAGAAAATTCGCCATCTATCCGTGGAGCCGCCTATGAATTACGGGGAAACTCGTCAGGGTGTGCATTTCCTTTTTCAGTGCAACAGCAATTACTTTAATAATTAAAATTCGAAAATTATTAATCCACGTTGCCTGCCGTGTCACCTTCAGGCTTCAACCCATCGGATGCCATAAACCATTTTCCTTTCCGGTAAAGCCAAAACCAGCAAACATGTTTCCATTCGCCGCACATAGAGGAAAAGGGGGAAATCTATCTGTGAAACCGCCTATAAATTACGGGGGAAACTCGTCAGAGTCTCCATCAATTCGAGAAGCTTGGAATGTACTAACAGCGTTTCAGTAGCAATATAGCAGGAATTTGCGAGTGTTGTGAGTGGGGATATTGAATATTCACTCATTTCTGTTTTGAATTCGGGAAAAAGAATGTCAATTGTGGCACTAATTTGGTGTGAAGAGATGCAGAAGCTGCGTGACCGCACCTCAGAAAAGGAGGAGCAGAGGCAGGGAGTTTCGAGTACTGAGGAACCGGCGGCGTTAATGGGAGGAATGCAAAATAATAGTAACAAGAATTTTGTTGCTGCGAAATTCGAAAAATGGTTGTCTCTAACTGTTTCGTCGCCCTCTTCTTTGGCCATCTATAACATGATGGAATGCTTCTGCCCCTGATCCATTTATTCCATTCATTACACAGCTCTTTGTCATGTATTTAAATGATTTCAGGGTTGATGGCTGTAGGAAGTACATATATGTTTATATGTTAATGGGATGGGAGAGCGATGTGATGTTTGTAAATGGGATGGGAGAGCGATGCGATATTTGTATTCAATATCATGATTTTGTAATATTGTTTCAGGAAATTTTATTTTGTATAAACTAAATTTTATAATGCAATAACCTCGAAATGTGATTTAACAATGGAAGTCTAACATACTTAATTTGAATCTGGTTTCTATTGGGACAAACTTTCCTTTTTCTTTTCATGT